>CAUYUJ010009025.1:0-42500 GCA_963575745.1 Prorocentrum cordatum | reverse complement strand
GTCCCAAGCACGAAGTCTCCGAAGTCTGGCTGCCAGCTGCCGAATAAACGCAACCACGCGCAAATCACCAGGCCCGACGTCCCTCAAGCTTGCTGCTCCGAGCGACGACCCCTCCCCCTCCGAGAGAGACGCTCTCAAAAAGGTTTTCCCCACGGTGGCTCTCAAAATGCAACTCCTTGGAAACATGGCTGGTGAAAGCGATAACAACGGACAACGGCAATGGAACTCTCTCTCTCTCTCTCTCTCTCTCTCTCTCTCTACGGACGAGACGCAAGTGATGGGACGCACCCCAATGCCCATGCCGTTGCCCCTCCCCGGCTCTCCTCCACCCGATAGCCCTGCCTCTCCCATTCACTGGCCAGGGCTCTGCGGCATTCCGACGATGCCTTCGGCAAGAAATGATTTCAAATTCTCTCTGTGAGGTCAAATGCCGAATGCAACTTGGCAGCTCGCTTTGTAACCGGCGAGCTGCGCGGACAAGCCATGGAACTGCTATGATTTGTTCACACTAGTTTCGGATTTGGTCTGGAGTTCCCCGGGCCATCCTCCGCCTTCGCACATTTAACGCCGATGCTCGCATCGCTGGGCCTCCCAATGCTCCCAAATTTCAGATTTCAGGAGACCGTCTCCGTCAGCTGATTTCGCGGTATCGGACGTCGCAGAGCTCCGCAATCAAAACTGCGGCAACTTATTCGCGGACGATCAAGGCGGCACCCTGCTCCCGTCAGCACACTACGTCCGTGTGCCATTGGGACTTGGCACCTCGTTCCAACACCACTCCGCTTATGTAGGCACTGCCCTCAGACTCGACTCGCTCATGCAAATGATACGTGCCAACGACGACATGGTGTCTTACACACGCGGCACGTTGGACCGTACTACCACTGAAGATTTTCAAAAGGGGAAGCAAGGACTAGCTTCGAACACCAACCAAGTCATGACCTGCACCAGCTGCTCTGCGATCGCAGCAATAACAATTTGTCATGGTCATCAGGCGCCTTCGTTTCCCAGTCGGATGGGCCGCACCTGTTCTAGGCACCCTTTGACACGCAGAAAGAGGGCATGGCAAAACATCATATTATGGGCACGCGTTCAACATCACATGCAAAGGTGCTGAACAATTTGATCCAACCAATCACATCTGCCAACCTCGCTACAACGCTACCGCGATGGACAAGGGGCGACGAAAGTCGAACGCACATCCTCCAAATTACACAACAAACGCATGCTTGCCTCGAACTAACGCTTTGGACCCCCGTTGGCCTTAAAAGGACGAGAACCTTGGGAGCCCGCGCAGACTGGCAAGGCGTAACATGAGACCTCGCCACAAGGACAATTGCGTTCAGCGCGTTCCAGGCCCTGCCGAAATGCGCTGGGAATTTTCCTGCTTGGGGTACGGTTACACGAGACGTAATGATGGCCCGGGCACGTCTGGCCGACCCGCACTCAGAAATAAAAAAACATACTACTTTCCGACGTCGAGAAACCTCGAAACGTGAATTCGCTCTGTCGCCACCTTCCGAGAAAACGCCGACAACGCCTGCGGACCCAAAGGATACGGGTATGCAAAATCACACTGCATCAGAACGGAAACTGAGATGCTGGAACATAAGGTGCTGATGGTCGATGACAACGAAGGGAATGAAGCAGACACATCATATGCGATGGACGGTGATCATATGCTCAGAATTTACGGTGCAGTTACTGCCAGGTCGAAGCGATGCCCAATCCCACTGCCTATAGGACGAATCATGACGAGTCGATGCTGCACCATGTGGAAAAATGGACTGTGAAATTGGTATATCGTGCGAGGCCTGTGGTTTGGAGCCACCAGCGAAAAAAAGACACGTCCGCTCATGTTCTCAGGGTCGTGTTAGGTGTTTGGAGGGTAAGGCAAGATATCTCACAACGATCGCAGCGCCTTTGTATCAATGCCGCTACCACCATCTCTCTTTCTTTCTCTCTCGCTCTGTCTCTTTCTCAATCTCTCGTCCCGAGCCTTCTGGCGAAACTGGCGAGTCTGCTGACATGGAGCCACATTCGGCCACAAACCACTCAGAACATTGGCAGGGGTACGTATATATATATATACAGACACAGACAGAGACACATTGGCACATGCAAACACCTATAACCACATACACGTCGACAGGGACGGGGTTATACAGAGATGTAGACACATGCGGGCATATGAGAACTCGCTCACGCCATTTACATAACAGAACCACACGCGCTTCGCGCGCGCGTAGGCTCTAGTCGAGGACATCTGCCTTAGCCACGTCATGCTCCTGCTCCTCTTCGTGCTCCACGCCACTCCCTTGCTCTTCTTGTCCCACACTCGTCCTCACCGTCCTCCCCCTCTTCCCTCCGCATCACGTTTCGCCTCGCTTTCCTTCTCGGTGCCTGCTGCTTCTCCTCCACCTTCTCCGCATCTTCCTTCCACCCTTCGCGTGCGCGTCATGCATGCGTCCCCCCCCATTCCGGCACACCCCTCACGAGGATCGTGGCCCCATAGGGAGCTCCACCGAAGGCCCCAGCGGCAGGGTTTGCAATGAGATCTTATAAAAAAAGGTTGCCGGACAACGCCTGCAGCGACGGGCCGCTTAGGCGGCTGTTGGCGGGATGGCTCAGGCAGCGTCTGACTCAAAGCTGCAAACTGTTACGGAGTCAACGACTCGGCCAAGAGGCCCCTCGGCCAAGACGCCCAATCGAACCCTCTCGGGGCCCCTTAGGCCCTTTCGGACCCCACCCGCAACGCTGTCTGGCAGCCCGCGGGGGCGTCGAGGACGGGCCGCGTGTCGCCCCGAGAGCAGGCAGAACTGAGCCTTACGAAAAACGCTCTCGCACGACTCGATTCGGACATCGCTCGAAGCCCCCTTCGGATGCTGTTGGACGCCTCTTGGGCCTGCCCTGGCCCCCTCTCCGTCCCCCTTGGGACGCCACGGTGTCCCAAAAGAGGGCCCCGGGAGAGATCGAACATAAATCAAACGAAAACGCGGTGGCTTGCAATGTGGGCTGAACGGGTCACCGTAAACTGAATAGGAAACGTGGCCTGCGCCCGAGACTCTAGTGGTAAATGGGCGACGTCAGTGTGAGAAGAGAGGCATCCCCAGGCTCGATGGTGCAATGATGCAATCGGTAGCTGCTACGTTGGCTCAGACGCGCTGGTGACGTGGCGCAGCCGTGACGAGACTACCATGCAAGCGTTATGATGAGAATGGTCATTCACACATGCAAGAGACACGATGCACGTGCTCAAACTCACTGAATACAATACCGAACCAAACCAACAGACTTGAACAACCCGCTTTTGGGACATACACACAACGTAGCAAGGAGAAGAACAACCTACAGGTTGAGCTACCGCGAATGCATCCAACTCGCGCCCCCTGAGATATCGTATGGGCGATGTTTCTGGTGCACCCGAGCTCATGGGGTCTTATAATTGTCCCATCTTACTTAAGGACCGCATCCCAGAAACAATTTCGAGCACCCAGAAACGAACGAATATCGCCCCCCAGGGCCCGACACGTGAAAACCCTTCAGTTTCGGTACTTTCTTGGTGCTCGAGATTCTTTCTGGTGATCAAGGCTAAAGTAGGTTGGAACATCATAACTCCAGACCAGCTCCTCCCCGACCATTACAAAGCCTCTGCCATCCGCCCTGTATCCTCTGAGCCTCCGAGCGCGTTGCACGGCGGCCGCACGGCGGGGCGCACCGAGCGCGCTCGAGCAGCTGTCCAGCGCGAAGCCTCCCGATTCCCCCTCGCGATCCAGTGGCGATTGGATGCTGCGCTGGCGCGTATTGATCGGGAGAGGCCAGGAGGGGGGCGCCCAAGAGGGGGGGGGCGCAAATCATGGCTGGCGGCATGTGCGCGACCCAGGGGGGGTCGGGGACGGAATTGAAATAAGAAGAGGCGCCACGAAACCTGGGAGATCTCATGGCCCCCGCCATGACATCCACCCGCCCTTGTCATCACCCCCCTCTTCGCCGCCCTCGAGTTCTGAGCTGGACGAGGACGACCCTCGCGTGGGTGCGCGACGAGGGGTCTGCAGGCGGACGCACTTGCGGACAGCGACTCGGCAGCGACATCTCATGAGTCAGAGATCGACAGTGACGACGACCAGTGCGATGGCCCAAGGGTTGTCTCGGCCGCCGAGCCTCCCTTGCCCCATATGACACACACACACACCCACACACACGCACACACACACTCACACACACACACACGCACACACACGCACACGCGCATGCGAACGTACACGCACACGCAAACGCACACGCACACGCACACGCACGCGCACACGTACACGCACACGCACACGCACGCACGTACGCACGTACACACAATCACGCTCACACTCACACTCACACACACACACACGGACACAACACAACACAACACACGCACACACAACCGTACACACATACGCACACACACACACACACACGCACACACACAGACACACACACACACACACCACACCTCTGGCGCAAAAACACAAAGAACAACCAGATACCCCTGCTGACCTCATCCCAAGATTTCAGCTCCTGGACTGCCTCTCCGAACTCTCGGTTCGTATTCTCTACAGCCTCCAACACTGGGCAACTTGGCGGCCAACACGTTCTCGAAAGTCGACTGCGCCTAGTGACGTGCGCCCCAGACTGCGTTTACCATGATGCCGACAGCAAGCGAAGCAGCACGTTTGCGATATGTGAAACGCCAGGAAGGGTGGACGAGGAGGAGAGAACGAGAACGAGGAGGAGAGTGGTCGCACAACCTACATCAAGCTCCATGCCCTCAGAGACTGGGCTTCCAACAACAATGATTTATTCGCCGGCCCATCGGGCCAGAGGCGTGCTAACATTTCAGTCAGAAATTCATCAGATTTCTAGCTCGCGCATGCGTGGCGGCCACTAACCAATGAAATCGGAGGCCCCGCCCCGCTATAAAACAAGTTGGATCCCAATTGGAGCAAGATGTCTCGATCTGGACCCTCGCGTGGAACACGCTTGCAATGGCCCCGCGCAGACCGCGCATTCACTCCTGGCTGCGAACGCGCCTGGAGCTTGCAATTCTCTCCGCATGAATCGATCACGTCCTTGCCTCCCGGTTGAGCCCACTGCTACTGTGGCCGTGCGCCCTACCGCGGCGACGAGGTCCCCAGATCCCATGGCGGCGTCGAGTTGAAGACTGACTTTGATAACAAAAACGCGCATCCATTAAACAGAGCAAGGAATAATACTTGTTACAGAAGTAAATAAGATCATTTTCAACTAATCACGAGTACATGTCAGTTCAAAAGCGAATCTGTATCATCGATTCGTCTCCGAGGAGCGACTATTGAAACATGCTACATGTTTGAGGGAATTCAGTTTTGTCTTCTCCCGGTTCATTCTTCATTTACAGATAACCTTCGTCGACCCTCCGCCGCGTGGCCCTGGAAGAGGAATGCGCGCAGCGGCGTCCATTCTATCCGACGCCCAACTGGGTCGAACTGCAATGACGCCCACTCGCAACACCACCGGGGACCTGTGAAAGAACATCAAAACAAGGGGCAACTGAAAACACCAAGCGCACCGCCTCCGAATCCAGAGACGGCCTGAACATCAACGTGGCCAGCTACATCTAAATTCTCGGGGGCGGGGGCTCGGCCTCGGATTCCACTGGTGTAAAATAGGGCTAGGATCGGGATAAATCGCTCCAGAGCGTTCCGGGGCGCTCTCAGAGCGTTCCGGAATGCTCTGGAGCGGCCGCGGCGCCCAATACATCCTCCAAACCCGCCGATTCTCAGAGATCTCGAGTCATCCCGATCCGATGTTGTCCCGATCTTCGCGTCGTTTTATGGCGAGCCCTGGGAGCCCCGAGGCGCAGAGCACAGCCTGGGCACGGTCGCCGCAGGGTCCCGGCCGAGCCCGGGCCACGGCTGCGGGTCTCCCACGGGGGCGGCCGTGGGCGCCCAGTGCGCCCCAGGGGAGCGTCCTGCAGGCGGCCGGCCTCGCGGCCTCAGTCGGAGGGCGCTCCTTGAGGCGGCCCGAGAGGACTTCGCGACGGCCCCGGAGGCGCCCGAGACGGCCCAGGGTGCTCCAACGAGACCCGAAGAGGGCCCCCAGGGGCAAACTGAACTGATTTGGTGTAGGTTTAGGTTCCTGACCGAGTTGGAAAGAAAGTGGCATTACCGCCTTCGCGGGCTGAGGCCGCCAAGGCCACCCCAATGCAGCACAAGAGGCTCCCAGGTCGGCCCCCAGACGGCCCAAGGGGACTCCAAGACGGCCCGAACGGCCTCCAACGACAATTGCAGATGCCCCCAAGAAGGCCCCAAGAAGGGGAATCCAAACTCACGTCGAGCCTGCCCCGAAAAATGGCGCCCAAGCTCGCCAGCATGCCCCCAAGAAGCCCCCAAGAGGTCCCCAGAGGCCCTCCAAGCTGCCACAAGAGGCCTCCAAGAGGTCCCAGGAGGTCACAAACATGCCGACAAGAAGCCCCCCCGAGAGGTTTCCGAAGAGGCCCCAAGAAACCTCCCACAGAGACATCTGGTCCACTGCCTGCAGTATGAATGACCCATGAACCTGGAAAGGAATAAAGCAATGTGAAGCATGGGAACGCTTTCAAAACACCTGACTGGGCGACAGGAAATTGCAATGATGAGGGTATCGATGGTGGTGTATCATGCCAGTGGCTGTGCTGTATTGCGCCATGATGAATTGAGATGTGTCATTCAGACTTGAACTGAGTTGTTCAGTGGGCCGAGTCGAGCTTGGCATCCGAATCCTGACCGAACTGATCTGGATCTTAAGCTCATGCTGCCTGAATGCATGGCTCGCACAGAACTGACTGCAATCAATACGTGCGGGGCGCGCAACCAGCTCGAGTTCAAGGCCCGATTCAATTCCGAAGTGGAACAAACCAACAGCGAACCCGAATCGGGGCGATACACACCGACAAGTGACGGGCCGAAACGCGGCAAACCGGGACACGACAAACTGAGACAGAACGAACCGAAACAAAACGAACCGAGACTGGGACGAGCCGAATACGTCTCGGCTAACCCTCCTGAAATCACCCGGCGTCCCCTGCCGAAGGAGCCGCACTCCGAGAGCCAATGCCAAGGCCCCTGCGAAAAATTACAGGAGATGTGCGCCCCCATGGCCTTGGCCCTGGGGCACAGGGCGACGGGTCCGTGCAGTGCTGAACTGTGCTACGCCAAGCATTGCGCTGTGGATTGAGTCGTCCTTGGCATCCAGATTCTGACCGAACGTATCTAGATCCTGAGCTTGGGATGCCTGAGCGTGTGACTCGCCCAGAGCTGATTCGTGCGGGGCGCTCAGCCAGCTCGAGCTCGATATCCGATTCAGTTCCGAAGCGGGAAGGACCTAACAGAGGGCGAACCCGAACCGAAGCGAAACAGGCAAACAATGGAAAGACCGAAACGCGGCGAACCAATACGCAACAAACTGAAAGACCACGCGTTAGATCTCCCTCTGGCTGGCCTAGACACGTGAAAACATATGCCGAAAACACAGGCGCCAGACGCATGCTATGTCCGCCACCGTGACGCGAGGCGCGAAGTGGAGTTTCTCCAGGTCCTCATGTGTCCTTTGCTCTCTGCACTCAAGGCTCTGGGTTTGTAGTCTTCTAGGGGCTAGGACCTCAGAATCCAAAATTTCTGGGGCGTTCCCGCACGCTCTCGGGCTGCCCCGTATGACTCTTCCAGATGCCAGAGAGCCTCCAGACGGGCCGAGAGGGCCCCAGAAAGCACCCAAGAGGGTCCAGGAGGTCTCCAAGACAGCCCGAGAGCGCTCCAAGACGCCCAAGGTCGCCACAAGTCGGCCCAAGAGGCCCCACAGAAGCCCCAAGAGCGCTCCAAGAGGACCCCCAAGAGGGCCCAAAGAGACAAACAACATTGATGCTCTCTGTGCTTTTCTGTGTGTTTCGCGTTCTCGCTTGTTCGGGCTTCCGACGCTTCAAGATGGCCCCAGAGGCCCCCACGACCGCCCCAAGAGGCCCCCAAGAGGGACACAAGACGGTCCAAGAGGGCCCCAGAACGGATCAAGAGGCGCCCAAGATCGCCCAAGAGGGCCCTAAGAGGGGGAGCACGAATCAACAATTCGATCGTTCCGCCCCAAGAGGCCCCCAGGAGGCCCTAAGAGGCCCCCAAGAGAACCCAAAAGGGCCCCCAAACGGCCCCCAAGAGGCCTCAAAACTGCGTCCAAGAGGCCCCCGAGAGGCCTCCCACGATACCCAAGCGAAAATCCAACATGCCTCTAATCCACAACCCAGGCACGGAAGCGGGATGGGCCAAAGCCACTAGATCCGCCGCCCCCGATGTTCTTGCAACAAGGTTTTTTTCTACACGAACTCTTCCCTTGGGCTTCGGCCCGTCCCGCCTGCCACGCGGAAAGGCGCACAATTCGCCGAACGAATCTCAATCGCCTCCAATACTGCCTCCAAGACGGCTCAAGATGGCCTCCAAGTTCGCCCAAGATAGTCCAACATGGCCTCCAAGATGGCCGAAGGTCCAAGACGCCTCCCAGGCGGCCCAAGATGGCCTCAAGATGACGGCAGACGGCCCAAGAGGCCCCCAAGAGGCCTCCAAGACGGTCCAAGAGGCTCCCAAGAGGGCCTCCAGGAAGGCCCGAAGAGGCCAAAATCATTGACTCCCCATGGTTCTTAAGGATTTGGGGATGTACTCCTTTTCGGCCTTCCGACGGTCCAAGAGCCTACAACGGTCGCCCCAAGATCGCCCATGAGGCCTCCAAGATGGCCCAAGAAGCCCCCAAGATGGCCCCACGAGGCCTCCACGACGCCCAACATGGCCTCCAAGACGGCCTTGGAGCACCCCAAGACTTGGGCCCCAAGTCCGCCGAGAAAGGCCCCCCCAGCGGCTTCCGACGGCGTCAGACGGGCCAGGAGGCCATCAAGACGACAAAATGGCTCTAAGATCGCCCAAGACGGCCCAAAAGGGTCCCAAGAGTTCTCCAAAACGGCCCGCGAAACCTTCAAGAGGGCCTCCAGGAAGGCCGAAAAAAGCCAAAATGATTATCTTAGGTTTTTTGGAGTTTGGCCTTCCGACGGACCGAGACGGCTCAAGAGCCCCCACAAATCGCCCCAAGATCGTCCAAGAGGCCTCCAAGATGGCCCCGGAACGGCCCAAGAGGAGGGTGTATGAAAAGGAGGGAGGGGGGAAAGCCCCCAAAGAAGCCCCCAAAAGGCCAAAAGAAACTCCCAGGAGGCTTCCAGGAAGCCCCCAAAAGGCTCCCAAAAGGCCCCGCGACGACGTGACTGTACGTGCTCCGGACGTGCACCCCGCGAAGCGAGAGGAATCCACGTCCGGAGGTGACGTGCTGAGCGGCAGCGTTTTCCGGCGAACGCCTTACTGCAGCGTATCCATGTATCCAAAGATTACATAATTGCCACATGTTGTATTGCGTTACATTATTATGTCACCCCCCTAACCCCCCGTGGGAGCTGCGCCACACCGCCGGACCAAAGTGCCCCCCCCCCCCCCTCCTTCTGGGGCCCCAAACCTACAAAAACGTATGACAAATCAACAAATTCGGCCTCTTGGGCCTCTGGGGACTCCAAGAGGGCCTCAAGATGGCCCAAGATGGCCCCAAGACGGCCCAAGATATTCCCAACGGGAGCCCATGAGGCCCCAAAGACGGCCCCAATAGGGCCCCAAAAGTCCCAAGGACGGCCCAAGAGGGCCCCAAGAGCGCCCACAACTGCGCCTCCAGAGGCCGAAAGCATTGATTTCCCTATGGCTTTTTACAATATTTTAGCGTTCTCACTTCTCTCGACTCTCAATTATCCCGGCAAAGCAACCTAACATCGATATGTAGTAGCATAGCTGGAGGCATGCAGCAGCAGTAACACTCGCAGTAGTATTAGCAATAAGAGCAGGAAAGATGAAACAGTGGTAACAGTGAAGTAGTAGTTGTAGTTCGGAGCCCTGTAAAAAGGAGACACTGCTATCAACGCTGGAAATGTGTCAAAACGAGACACTGCTATGAATGGTGGCAGTCGTGTAAAAAGGAGACACTGCTATCAACGCTGGCAATGAATTATGATGATGAGTGCGATGATGAGTGCGACGATGAGATGATGACTGTCCTTTTTTCAGAGGACCGCGCTGAGGAGCGGCGTGCGAAGCGGAGAAGCTGCAAAGCGTGCAGGCTGAAAAGCATTGCAGACACGCGCAGGCTGAAAAGCATTCCGCGACACGTGCAGGCTCACCGCGCACAGCTGCACACGAGCGCAGGCTGAGAAGCACCACGCGCATGCAGGCTGAGAAGCACCACGCGAATGCAGACGGACAGACTGAACAGCACCGCCACGACGCAACCTGCATCTCATGGCTCCTCAAGCTCGCGCAGGCCATCCCAGTTGCTGTCGGGCCTTCGCGCAAGCGATCTTCGTCGCGGCAATCTTGTCCGTGAAGAGCTCGGCGAAGGCCTTGGCGATCTGTTCCGGGGGGCCGGATTCGATGATGCTCCGGTCAGGCAAGCCGTGGCTCAAGAGTTGGTTGAAGCTTCTGGGGCGCGACAGGCTGACGTAGTAGGCAAGCCAAATGGACTCCTTCTTGAGTCCTGGCGGAAACGTCCAGTGCACGATGAAGCCTGGGTCCGTCGTCTTGCCCTGGACGCCATGCAGAGTCCCCTGCTTTTTGGGCAGCACGGTCAACTGCGTCCTGGACACCGCGATGGCCGGGCCACCTGTCTTCGCTTTGAACTTCCAGGGGCGCGCCTGCGGGGTGATCGCGAGCACTCCGCGCAGGTCGGGGCCGGCAGGCTGAGAAGCACTGCCAGCTGTCACCGGCGCGGCCTTCAAGAAAAGTTCATCGCTGTCATCGATCTTGACATAGACGGCCTTTGGCATGTAGTAGAGTACGACCACACCGTCCGAGACAATGGACGGGCGGCCCTCCACCGGAGGCTCCAGAGCGTGCAGCTCTATGCCTACCACTTTGCCTGGCGCGCCACGGACATACTTCGGCGGCAAGACGGATTCTGTCAGGATGACCTCCATGCCAACGAAGAGCGGCAGCAGCCCCGGCATTTTTGCGGTAGCGCCGATGTTGGGCTCCGCGCGCATCTCGTCGAAATCAGGCTTCGCGAGGCGCGCAGCTGGTCTGTCGATTGCTGGGACGTAAAAGAGCAGCTGGCCAGCATCGTGCGCATCAAGCTTGGCCTGTGCATGCATGGCGTAAGAGACGATGCGCCACTCATAGGCCGACTCGTACCAGCCTCGTGCTGCACGCAACCGAGGGTCCCACTGAGGTGGCTGAGCGGCTTCGCTGCTGCTGGCAGCAGGCTGAGCAGCACCGCTAGAGCTAACGACCTCTGTTTTGACGATCGCCTGCCAGCTCTCGTCAGAGATCTTTTTTCCGCCTGGAGTTCTCATGGCGTGGAGAACCTCGAGTTGCAACGGGTCTGTAAAGCGCTGCATCTGCACGAAATCGATGACGTACTCGATGTCGGCGAGCAACTTCCTACCCTGTTGGTGTTCGTAGGATTGGCCCGCGTGAGGCGCCAGCAGGGAAGCGGTGGCGGGGACTGGCGGCAACTGGTAGAAGTCTCCGCACAAGATCTTCACAGGCATGCGTCCCCACGTCTCCTGCGGGCGCATGTACTTCGTGGGGTCCAGGTTGTAGCGCAACGCCCTGCCGTAGGTCGTGCGCAGTGCATCTGCATGCAGCAAAGGCCCCGGCACAGCACCCAGCTCATCGATCACGTCGACGCCGAGTGTGCCTGTGAGGCGATCCAGCTTTTTCTGCGTCTGTGGCGTCAAGCGCAGCCTGGCTGTCTGCATGGAATCCGACATGAGCAGGCCATTGGAGGAATGCATGGTCCTGCCGCGCGGGCCGAGGTTGTGTGCGGCGTGGTTGGACTGCGCTTTGCCGAGGTACCCCTGCTCGCCGAAGTAAGTGATGGCCATCGGCTCCACCACTTTGGAGAGGGTGCGCGTCTTGCCGACACCGCCTCCACCGAGCCAGATCGCTCTGTGGTTGCCTGTCGCGGACGCCACGGGGAGGAGATGCGTTGTCTTGTCTGGTCTGCCGTCAAAACGTTTCTGCAGAGACAACGCAAACAACGCCACCGCGTCAATCTGCTCCTCCGTGCAGTGGGCATCAGTGACGAGCTTCCACGCAACAGCCGCCGGGCCCTGCATGGCCAAGAGCTGCGGAACGAGTTCTGGTTGGGCGTCCTCGGCAGCAGGCTGAGGAGCACCGCTGGGGAGCCAGTCGTCCGCAGCATCGGGCAAGATCTCTCCATCCGGGCTCGCTTGCTTCTTTTGGAGCGCAATGCTTTGCCGCTGTAGGGCGAGCATGTCAGAAAAGGTCTCGTCCAGCCGCGTGCCCTGATGTTCCCGCGCGCCGCTGCTGGCTGGCAGTGCAAAGCTTGGCTGCAGCATGCCGCTGTACGCTCGGTCGAGGTTCTTCAACTGCTTATCGGCGTAGCTGAGGCGGCCCTTCTGGTCCAAGCGCTGCAGTTGGTCTTGCTGTAGGGCCAGCTCGGTTGCTCTGACGTGGTCCCGCAGCGGAAACCGGGAGATCTCGGTAATCTCGGCGTCCTCCACGTCCTCCTCTACGTCGCTGCCGCCGCCTCCACCCACGTCAACGAGCTCCAGCGGGACTCGCCCCTTGAGCCCTTCGGCATCGCTCGCGGAGTCTTCATCCGCCTCGAGGTGTGCAGTCGTTGCTGGCCGAGGCTTAACCCGCGCCTCCGCCGCGAGGTCCACGTGCGCCAGCACGTCTCGCGCCACGGTCGCGCAGAACTCCGCCAGGGTGCACTGTTCCTCGTGCCACCGGCAGTGGTGGTCACTGAAGGCAAGGATGCGCCGTGCCGCCTCCGCTGGCATGCGCCGCGCCAGCTGGGACCTTGCGAAGTGCGCTAGGCTGAGGAGCACCAGCTCGCCCTCCTCGAGGTTCGCCCGGGGCTCTTTCAGCTCGGAGAAGAGGGTCGTGTCCGCGAGCACGAGCCTCTTGCGGGCCAGGCGGCTCCTGGAGTCTGCGCGCGCTGCCAACACGTGGATCTCCGCGCACCGAAGCCGCCACGCCCGCTCGAACGAGTATGGGCGCACGGCGGGGCAGTCGCAGTTCCTCAGCATATGGCTGTACTGAGTAACGCAGCCACAAGAGAGGGGACACTCGCACGCCCAAGGCGTGAAGAGGAGGGCCTTGAAGAGCGAGTTCTGCTCGGGGTCCTGTGCCCATGTCGGGCACTGGAAGCCATCGATGGTGGGGACGTCACTCCGTGTCAACCGGACCTCCTGCATGCACCGCGGAGCCAAGACGTAGTGGCTCTCGAAGGCGAAGAATCGCGGTCCAGAAGCTTTGACCCGGCTCGGCTTCAGGACTCGCCGGACGTACATCCTGTAGACGTAGTACGGCATGGTCTGCAGGCGAGGGCCTCTGTGGGCGTAGTCGTCGGCCGTGTTCGTGCTGGTGGTGCACGCGTGCATGTCCTCGCACTCCGCACCGCCACCTTGCTCATCACCAGCAGGAGTGTCTCCAGGAGGCTGAGGAGCACCGCTGGTGTCACCTGCTGCGTCCTCCTCCTCGTTGTCGGCGTCAGGGATCTGGATGCGGACTGCTTGTATTGGCACCTGATCATTATGCGTCTCCCCGCCCGAACCTTCATGGTTTAGCAAGCGTTTGCACTGCTGGCAGGCCCACTGTAGTTGTCTCGTGAAGAGCCGCACATTGTGGTGCGACTGGAGGCAGTCGCCGCCTGTGAGGATATGCACGGCCACCTCCGTCGTGGAGAGCCAGAAGCACCGGTTCGCCATCGACGCCAGGCGGATACAGACCCGCCGAGCGCGGCGAGCGAGATCCTCGCGCGTCCGGCCCCGTTTGGCCAGCGTCTGGTCCTCGCCATCAGCGCCGCCCTCACTGAGCACCTTCCGGGCTTCCTCCTCGTTCTCGTCCCTCTCCTGCTGCTGCAGACGCTGCATGCCGGTGAGCATAGACTGGAAGAGCGGCGTCATGGACTCCATCATCTTGCCCTGGTACTTCGTGATGTAGAAGTCCATGGAGAAAGCCTTCTGGAAAGCAGCTTGGAAGCTCTCCACGACAGATGCATCTGTCGGATGCAAGGAGCCACAACCGTAGAGCCACTTTTTGCGGCCGCCGAGTTGTTTGGATGAGCGCAATGCGATTGCCGACTCTGGGTTCTTCATGCTGGCCGTTTTCTTGGTAAGCCTTCTGCGCTTGGCCAGCTGAGCTGGGGCGGCCGCAGGCAGCCCGTCCTGGGCAGGCTGAGGAGCACCACCAGGCTGAAGCACTTTTGCTGCCTCGGCAGACTCGTCAGGCGCGCACATCAAGAACTGGAAATCCACGTTGCACCGGCTGGTCACTTGAGAGACGTCGTTGCTGGAGCTCCTGAACGGCTGGTCGCGTTTGACCTGGCAGCGGCACCGCTGGTTGCGGTCATCAGAGAAGTCGATGAACGGAGTCCGGACCAAAGGCTTGCCGCGCCGACGCACTCGCTTGGTGCGGCCTGCTAGACATAGCTGCTGGATGCGAAAGAACCAGAAGCGGCACGACGGGGTTCTGTTCGAGCGCAGACTCTCTTTGGCCTCGAGCTTCTTCTTGACGTACTTGACGCACGTCTCGGTGCAGTCGTGCTCGTGGTTGGAGCAGATGTTGCAAAAGAAGTCATGGCTAAACGCTACCGCCCAAGCCTCCGCATCTGCGGTAATCTCCTCGACCGAAGCCGGCGAGCCATCGGGCTTGAGGACTTCCTGAATCGCTCCATCCTCGTTCGTCTGGAAGAGGCTAGCATGGCTGGCTGCCATGGCAGGCTGAGGAGCGCCACCTAGCTGCCCGAAGCTAGTTCGTTGGCGGTAGCTTGGAAACGTAGACTGAAAGGCTCCTGTGAGCGGGAGGCCCCGGTACGCTGCAGCGCCGATTGCAGGCATCCGGTTCTCTGCGGCTGCCCGCGCTCGCTCCTCCACCAGGTGCGGCTGCTCCACTGGCGGGCCGAGAGGCACCTCGTCGCGCAGGGTGCCGTCCTCCTCTTCCCCTCCGTCCATGCGGCTCTGTCGTTGCTGCCTGGCTGTGAAAGGCTCTGGCGCGACGTCAGGAAGCCCCAGCTGCCGTGCAGGCTCGTTGGCAGCTTCGTACTGCACGGTCTCCGCGGTGGAAAGAAGCGCAGTTCGCAGCTCCCGAGCGGCGGCGCGCAGGCCTCCGACCACTGCCGACCGCAGCCACGCCATCGTAGGCCCGATGACGCTGTGGCCTTTGCCGTGGCCGCGCGTGAAGCCCCGACCCTGTGCTTCGAAAGGCGCTCGCACATCAGTGGTGCCTGGGGCCACGCGCGGCTGCAGAGACGCTGCCACGTCGTCCTCCGTTGTCACCGCCTGTCGGGCTAGCGTTGTGCGGCCAACAAACAGGCGCTCTAAGCCGATGATGTAGCGGTAGTGAAGCTCCGTCATCAACAGGAAGAACTTGGCCTGCGCCCGCGGGTCTGCTGCCACTATCTGGTGCATCCGCTCCAGAGAAGGCATGGTCGGAGCTGGACTCCGCAGGTCAGGGCCAGCAGGCTGAGAAGCGCCGCCGGCTCTGGCCACCGCGCCAACCGCGCCCCCGCGAATGTCTAAGTGGCTCCGCTTTCCGGGCCCTTCGTGAAGCTGGAGGACCAACGGGCTGTACGTGTCTGCGAAGTTCGGTGTGACGAAGAAGCTGGCCGCGCCGAACTTGAGGTTGTTGCCGTGCCCGTCGAAGCGGAGTGCGGTTTTCCGCCCCTCCGTGCCAGGGACATCGGAAGTGCTAAGTAGCAACGTCCTGAGGGCAGTCTTGACCTTGGCAGGCATGCCCGGGCGTGAAATGGCGGAGCCGATGCAGTCGCCCGGCTTAGCTATGTTTAGCGCCTCCATGAAATCCTCCGCCGACGCCTCTGACAGGATCTGGAGGTCAGTGCCGAAGCCTTTCCTGCCAATCGCCGCCCGAGTGCCTTTCAAGAGCCGCAGCCGGCGGATCACGTCGCCGAAGACAGCAATGATCTCTGGCGAGCTGAAGCGGCTCTGGCAGGCTGCCTCGTAGGGCTCCTCGTCGGTCGCGAGAGAGTACTCGAGCTCCTCCAGGTTGATGAGGCGCCGTGCGACCTCGAAGGACGAAGAAACGTGACACTGCTATGAAGACATGTAGGTCCAAACGCAACCTTGCGTTCAATGGATGTAGGTCCAAACGAGACACTGCTATCAACACATGTAGGTCCAAACGAGACACTGCTATCAACGCATGTAGGTCCAAACGGAACAGTGCTATCAATGGATGTAGGTCCAAACGAGACACTGCTATCAACACATGTAGGTCCAAACGAGACACTGCTATCAACGCGCGTAGGTACCAACAAGACACTGCTATCAATGGATGTGAGTCCAAACGAGACCCTGCTATCAACACATGTACATGTAGGTTCAAACGCAACCTTGCTATCAATTGATGTATGTCCAAACGAGACACTGCTATCAACACATGTAGGTCCAAACGAGACACTGCCATCAACGCATGTAGGTCCAAACGGAACAGTGCTATCAATGGATGTAGGTTCAAACGAGACACTGTTATCCACATATGTAGGTCCAAACGAGACACTGCTATCAACGCATGTAGGTACAAACGAGACACTGCCATCAATGGATGTAGGTCCAAACGAGACACTGCTATCAACGCGCGTAGGTCAAAACGCAACACTGCGAACAACACATGTAGGTCCAAACGAGACAATGGGATCAGATGGTGTAGATCCAAACGCGACACTGCTATCTACACATGTAGGTCCAAACGAGACACTGCCATCAACGCATGTAGGTCCAAACGGAACAGTGCTATCAATGGATGTAGGTTCAAACGAGACACTGCTATCAACACATGTAGGTCCAAACGAGACACTGCTATCAACGCATGTAGGTACAAACGAGACATGGCCATCAATGGATGTAGGTCCAAACGAGACACTGCTATCAACACATGTAGGTCAAAACGCAACACTGCGAACAACACATGTAGGTCCAAACGAGACCATGGGATCAATGGTTGTAGATCCAAACGAAACCCTGCTATCAACACGTGTAGGTCCAAACGAGACACTGCTATCAACGCATGTAGGTACAAACAAGACACTGCTATCAATGGATGTAGGTCCAAAGGAGACTGCTATCAACACATGTAGGTCCAAACGAGACACTGCTAACAACACATGTAGATCCAGAGGGGACGCTGCCCAAACGCAACCTTGTTATCAATCGATGTATGTCCAAACGAGACACTGCTATCAACACATGTAAGTCCAAACGAGACACTGCTATCAACACATGTAGGTTCAAACGGAACAGTGCTTTCAATGGATGTAGGTCCAAACGAGACACTGCTATCAACATGTGTAGGTCTAAACGAGATACTGCTATCGACACATGTAGGTCCAAACGAGACAGTGGCATCAGTGGGTGTAGATCCAAACGAAACACTGTTATCAACACATGTAGGTCCAAACGAGACACTGCTATCAACGCACGTAGGTACAAACAAGACACTGCGATCAATGGATGTAGGTCCAAACGAGACACTGCTATCAACACATGTAGGTCCAAACGACACACTGCTATCACTGGATCGACTCCTCTATCAACACTGGTAGCATAAGTAGTATTCCTGGGGAAGACCTGTTCGAACAGCATGGGCCGCTCCCGCTCGAGGTTCGGCGCGCCGTCCCCGAACCAGAACTCTGTGTAGCACGCCGGCCAAGACCTGCTGTCGAAAGAACTCAAGGGTTTCTGCGTAGGCACCGATAAGGAGTGCGGGCCCACAGCCCTGCACGCGTCTGCTCCTGCTTGCGCTTTCTCCAGCACCACCTGCGCTCGCTCGTCGAACGAACGAGCAGCACTCTGTACATCGAGAACCATGCTGCGCATCGTATGCCTGCCGCCCTCGTCGGCAACAGGCTGAAGAGCACCGCTGCTGTCTGCCACTGTCGGTGTCACCTCGTTCTTGGCGATGCGTGCTGCCTGCTCCTGCAGCGCCACCAGCGTGCCTTGCAGCGCTTGCATCATTCGGACTGGAGCGATGTCATGCACTGGATCCACTGCAACTGTGAACTCTGCCACATTTTCATGCAGGTAGGCCATGTCAGGCTGTTCTGCTGCTTCTCCGTCTTTCTCCTCGTCAGACTCGTCAGACTCGTCTCCCGCCTCGTCGTCTCTGCCCACTTCCGGCGCCCTGGATGCTGGCCCCAACAGACGTGCCGGGGCTTTGTCCGCACCGTCCACTGGTTGCAGACAGGCTTGGATGTGGTCGGGCACGCCGTCCTCCGGCAGCCGTGTCGGGGCAACATCCTCCCGGACGGATACCTCGGAAAAGGTTGCGCACTGCTGCTTGCGCTCCCTCACGATCTGCATATACTCGCCGCGCTTGACTGTTGCCCAGTACGCCTTGTGGAGTTTGTGCGCGGCGCCCGAGAAAACGATGTTCAGAGAGTCCACAAGCGCGCCCTGCTCCGGGGGCAGCTCCATGGTCGGGATTTGCGCCGTGGGCTGGGCGAAGAGGATAGTGTTGCCCGAGATGCCTTTCTGCTGGACATCCGGAGCGCCCTTGCCGAGGCGGACTTGCTTCCAACAGCATCGGCCAAGGGACGCCAGCATCTTAGTAGCTTTCGAAGCGTTGCGGACGAGCATGAGCTCCCGGCCGATCCAGTTGTCGTTGACCAGGGCGTTTAGCGGCATCTTCGGTTTCTTGGCGCACAGGTCATTGAGGCAATCCCAACAGACCCACACCAACGCGCTGGCATCTCCCACTCCTGCGCACGGAGGCCTCTCGTCCGCAGGCTGAGAAGCTCCGCCGGACCTGTCGGCGGCAGGCTGAGAAGCACCGCAGGTTCCCGCCGTTGCTTCTGGTGGTGCAACCACAGGGACTCGGCGGGAGTGCAGCAGCCACCGCCACTCTGGGTGCTCCGGATGCTGAACGCTGGACGCGTGCAGCTGTTCGCACGGGATCAGTGGCCACCGCTGCCTGTACCTGTCCACGTCCAGGAGCTTCTGCACGAGCTCCGGGGACTGCAAGTAGTACACCCCGCGGTGCTTCACCAGAGCACGCTTGGGTGGAGCATCTGCCTCGCCATCGGATAGGTCATCACGATCGCTTGCTGAGTCGGCGCAGTGCTCAAAGACACGCTCCTCCGGCACTGCTCCAAACAGGCTGAGTTTGTGGCGATGCTCCAGGTAGTCTTTCTGCGCACAGACTACGCAGGCTGCCTCGCTTCGGGGCACCGCCTCGCCGCCCGAGAAGCGGTTGGACTTGCTGCCAGGGTGACAGAACTGTTGGAAGAAAGCAAAATTCTGCACCATGATCCTCTTCTCTTGAGCGGCTATCGGCCTGCAGCCAGCGTGTGCCATCAGGTACAGCACCCGTTTGCGGCATTCTGCCTCGCCGGCGTGGTTGCACTGCTTATGCCGCGCAAAGTCCTCTTCTATTAAGAAATCGCAGTTGCAGAGCTGGCAGACGAGCGGTCCCGTCATGACTGCACGGTTAGAGAAAACGCGCAACTGGTTCCCCTCTACTTCGCCGCCGGGGACGTAGCAGCTCTTCCCCTGCGGGAGCAGCCAACGCTCTCCGCACTCGCTCCGCGTACCTCTGCGCAAATTCCCTGTGCTGCGCAGGCTGAGGAGCACCGCGGCTGGACACAAGCTCTTTGTAGGTGGCCAGGCGCCGCAGGATTGCCTTGTTACGAATGCCACTCTCCAGCAGCAGCAGATCCTGGTCGATCCTGTTCCCCGCCTCCTCAGCGAACCCTTCCATGGGGTTTGGCCTTTCCTCCGCCTCCGCGATGCGAAGCATTGTTTTGCCATCGCTTTCCGCCTGCTGGAGTGCCTGGAGCTCGGCCTCCTGCTCGGGAGAGAACTGCTTGGCCTTCAATCCTTTCCGAACTAGCCAGCCTAGTTGCCGCTCTGCAACACTACGCCCGGCGGACTCTTTCGGAAAGCGGCCGAGGTCTCGCACCTGCTGCATGACCTCCTCGATCTTCGTCTGCTGCATGCGCCCGTCGGACTTCGTATCCGCCTGCTGCAGAGTTTGAAGCTCGGCCTCCTGCTCCGGTGAGAAATGCTTGGCCTTCCGTGTTTTTCGGATGTGCCAAGCCAACTGCCGCTCTGCAAGCGGGCGTTGAGCGCTCTCCTTCGGCCAGCTGCCGAATTCGCGCACATTCTGCAGGATCTCATCGGTCTTCTGCTTCCGCTTGAACTCCTCGGCGCTGACGGCGCGTGACCCCTCGAGTTCTTGCAATTCCAACATCACGTCATTAGGAATGCTCTCGCAGTGCCTGAAGAAACGTCTGGCCAAGGTGTTTTCGGCTCGTGCTTCCTCAGACGTTCCGATATTTCGTATCGGTATACGACCGAACTGCTTCACGTCCTCGACGAGCGTTTGCAGAGATCCGCTTAATGCAGAACGCTGAAGGGCAGCGCTGACAGCGGCTGACTCTGAAGGCGTGGCGCATTCGAGGGCTTGCAACTCTAACATAACGTCATTAGGAATGCTGTCGCGGTGGTCGGAGAAACGTTTGGCCAACTTGTTTTCAGCTCGTACTTCCTCGGACGTTCCTTTCTGTTGCTTCGGTATACGACCGAACTGCTTCACCAGGTCAACAATCCTTTGGACAGAACCGCTCAACACAGCACGCTGAGGAGGGGCACTGCTCACTGCAGCAGGCTGAGGAGCACCGCTGTTGGGTGCAGAAACGTCAGGAGCATGGCGCCCAGACCGAGAGCTACCAGCATGCCGCGGCATTACTGTGTGCAGTGGGTGCTGGAAAGTTCCTTTGTAAGGATAGCTCTAGGCAAGATGGCTACGGAGACATTGATGATGATGATGGTGATGAGGGAAATTCGTTGTGGAGGATGTTGGTGATGGTGATGATGTGAATCAGTGATGTTGATGGTGATGATGATCAATGGCGATGATGAGGTCGCAAAAGATCTGCAGGCTGAGAAGCACCGCGGGCCAACGTGAACCAGTCGTGATGATAGTGAAGATGGAGGCGGTTCCAGTAAGTAAGATAAACTGCTATGCATTGACGTATGCTGAAAGGAAACTCGGTATCAATGAGTTGATATACAATGAGGTGTCCGAGAACGAGACACTGCAATCAACGCTTCTATAACTGGAGGAACCTCTGATACCGACACTGCTACGCACATGGGAGGTGTCTTGAAAAGAGGCACAGCCAGAGTTGATATACATTGAGGCGTCCGAAAACGAGACACTGCTATCAACGCTTTTATAACTGAACGAACGTCTGATATCGACACTGCTACGAACATGGGGGTTGTCTTGCAATGAAGCACGGCCATGACCTGATTTAGATTCCAATGGAACACATGCAGAAATGTTTTTTCTCAAACACGGAAATTCTCTGTAAACGAGACACTTTGAACGACTGCAGAACAGGCGCTTGTAGCAAAGGAAGTGCAGGCTGAGAAGCACCGCAGGCGAACGTGAATCAATCCGTTGGGCAACCTGAGCACAGACCGAAACTCTGCGCAGGCACTCTCAAGGGAACCAGGGCAGGCTGAGGAGGAATGCAGGCCGCAAACACTACTCTTGCACCAGACGCCACAACAGTAAATAGTGCAGGCTGAGAAGCACCGCATAAACAACGAAACTACCAAACGATATGTTTGAGGCAAACCTAGTTGGCATCCCGCAAGGCGCAGGACAAAGACGCTTGCCATGTCCAGCAAGCTGAGAAGCATCGCTGACAAGACAGGAGAAAGCTCACCTCAAGCTTTCTCCTGAGGGGTGGCTTTCAAGAATGCGGCACTTCTTGGCGGATTCCGGCGTCGTGCTCCACTCATTCATCCGCTTATGCTCGCCTGATTGCTGAAGCTCTGTGCGCATCCCCAGTGTTCTCAATTTTTTAATGAAGTACTGCGCCTCAGACACGACGGAGTCGTCAATGTGGGTCACGCTGTGCACCGTCATGCCATCTTTTGAACAGCCAGTAATGAGCAACAAGCAGACTCTGTGCTTCGCTCGGTTGGGCGGATCCATTTTGAACGAGAGCAAGTTGTCAACTGAGCAATGTCCGTGAATCGTCACTGAGTGGGAAGACTCACCGTCAGAAGCGTCCGTGACACCTGGTGTGGACACGACGAAGCCAGCCGCAGTGGATACGCACCGAGACTTCTGCGTGGTACGAACGAGAACGACTGCCAAGTGGCAGTTCCGGGTAAGCTGAGAAGCGTCACCCCCGCCACCCGCTGGTGAGTACTGCACGCGCATGCCGTAGAAGGGACAAGACCGTATCTCAGAGAGCTGTGCCGCGAGCATTGCATCCTGGCTCTCGCGGCACTGCTTCAGGATCTCCAAGACGACATTGTAAGACGTATTCGGGGCGTGCGATATCTGAAGCGGTGAAACGGCCACCACAGTCGTGTTGACGAAAGTCCGTTGAGGTGTGTCATCCTGTGCATTCGCAGCCACATTGCGCACGCGTCGTATGATGCGACAATTGCTCAGTGGAGGGAAGGAGATAGCTTTCTCGTCGTGAACATTTTTGAATTCTTGCATGCTATCAATGCCAGTCAAGGCGAAGGCTGCCGCTTGGGATACGCCGACTTTGCACGAGCCACTGAAATCACGAGCAGTAGTCGTAAAGAAGACGCGCTCGCCTGTGTTCTCCACCACAGAGTCGGCTGGCTCCGGTTCCTCAAGCCTCATCCCATTGACCTGCAACAAGAGTGGCAAGTTTGCATTCGGATCATCCGACGCCATAGCCAGAAAGGCACAGCAGGAGAGGAGTGCTTCTCCGGTGAGAATCTGCGAAGCCTGGTCTGGATCCCATGTACCCGCATGAGCGGTGGTCAGCTGCTCCCGGTCCATCGCGAAGTCTTGAGTGGCTGCTAAGTCGTGTAGTTGAGTCATTCTGGGACAAGAGCATGCGGAATCCACCACGCGATCTTGCGACAAGTTCAGCTCCAGTTTGCCGTCGAATTTGCCCGCCACGTTGAGAAACAGCAGCGGTTGTCCTTTGTGAGAGCGACAAAGCTCTATGTTGGTGGATCCCCAGACTGCAATCACAGCCTCCGCTGTCTTGGAGTTACTCGTCTGTGTGCCGTCGACCAGATGTACACTTGCCACTGGAGGGTGGCCAGCGGGAGTGCGGGTTTCTGAAACAGAATGAACCACAGCCATGACATCGAAGCAACGCTGCGATTTGATGTTCATCATGTCTGCCACTGTAGTCGCTGGAGCCGGCGCCGATGCCAAGGAGGTCTCCTCCGGAGAGCTTTTGAGCACTGGAGTGCAGGTTGTGCGCTTGAGGTCGACCACGACACGAACAGACGTATGCACAAAAGCGTCCTGCTGCCGACTGTCCAGGCCGACGCTGGAGAGTTTCCACGCCGTCATCGGAGGGAACTTTTTCAGAGCAGCTTGGACTTCTGCTGGAGTTCCTTTGAGGATGGCCTCACAATAGTGCTCTGAGTCTGTGCCAAGCAGAATGCATGTGAATCGGTTTGCATGGACTAGCTGGCCATTGTTCCTGCTCTTGTACGAGTACTTGATCTCCCTGGGCTTGTATACTCGGACAAGGAAGTCTTGGGTTTTGGCGCTGCTCTTCGTGAGAAAACCCAGTGGAGACGTCGGCTGTTCTGCAGCAGCAGCCATGGTAGCTCACCCGGAGGATCACCGTGGAGCGCACAGTGACACAGGCTGAGAAGCACCGTGCACGGCACGGTGAGACTGGTTGAGCGGATGCGGACAAGGCTCGCTTTTGCCTCGAACTCCTGCAATCCAAGTTCTTTGAACCAGAACGGCAATGATTACATAATTTCAAAGTTACAAGTGATGCCTCCACGAAGCACCCCCCCTGTGGAGTCGAGAAAGCGTGTTGCTGTATGTGTGCGTGACTGGATGGATGTGATGTGTGTGCTGTGTGGTGTACTGTAGTGTTTTGTGATGTCACAGACAGTCTGCGCTTGGCAACTTAAGCACAGACAGACAGTCTGTGTTTAGGTTGCCAAACGCACTGATGTGTCCTCACTCTTTCCAATCTTTTTTGTCCTTTTCCAAGTCAATACGGATCGGCGCTGCCCCATCAGCACCTGCATGTTTAAGGAAGATCGAGATGTGGCCACAGGAGAGAATGCTGTTCATGAGCATACACGCAGACTGAGCAGCATGGCAGGCTGAGAAGCACCGCAGGCAAACGAACAAGGCTTGAGGAACTCGCTGCCTAGTGCGGCCGCATCTTGGGCACCCACTCCTGCACCCACTGCAGGACGTTATTCTTATGCTCGTTCCAAAAGCACAACATTGCAGATATAGTGCAAACAGGTACCGACTTGCCATTACCGCCGGAGCCGAGTGTCAAAGAGATCGCTTTCAAAGCCTGTTGCTCCCGAATCTTCGAAGTCATGCCGGGCGTGATTTTTCTCAAGCCAAGGCGCGATCCGCTTGGAACCGGCCACGAACCAGACAAAGCGCAAAGGTCACCAGGCAGCAAGTGTGGCAATGTCAGTTTGGAACTGAGCCCAGCCAGCAAGGTGATTTCCAGAATTCGCTTGCATTTGTATGCTCCACAGCCATCGACCTCGAATCCGCGCTTGTTCGCGAGTTGGAAGACTAGTTTGGCAAGACTGAGAAGCACCTGTCGCCGCCGAACAGTCTGCAGGGAAGCCGTGCACGACGAGAGCAAACGCGCCATCTTGTTCCCCGCGACGCGCATGAACTGAACAAGCTGCACTGCCAGGTTGCCGCGACAAATCTTCCCAGGATGTTGGCCGCCACGGTGCACTACCTCCGCAGTATCAAGGTAGCGCCTGAGGCCTCTGAAATCGTTCTGAGCAAGGTATGGCGCTGCAGCATCCACGGTCGCTGCCAAGCCCGTCATGGCAGCAATGTAAGTCATGCGCACAAGGTGGCGGGAACGTACCAGAACACTCATGCTGCGCGAACCTCGCAGGCTGAGAAGCACCGCGGCACCATGCTCCAGAGTTTCCTGTAATTTGCGTTGATCGTCAGGGTCACATGGTTGATATACAGGGTTGTCTGGCGATCGAACACCTGAAACGAATTCGGACAAGAACTTGTCATTCACACGCCCGTGCATTGATGCTATGCCCGAGCATATGCAATCACGCGTTTGCTTAGCTGCACATGCCCCACATGCGAATGGAACTTCTGAGTTCGAAGGCGGAGCAAAGCTCCGCATGCGGGAGCGAGCGACGGCATCTCTGAGCAAGCACCGCTCATACCTGTTCCTTGCTGTCTTTAGGCCCAGTAACAATGAAGATATGACATTGAACTGCAGCGACACTTTCACAGAACGATTGTACTTGGAGCGCCTAGTCGTTCTCCTCGCAGCACGGCGGCGACCTGAAATCCGCAATCCGAAATAGATAATGAGCAGTTGTCCAAAATGATTTCGGTCAACCCCTCTGTCGAAAGCTGTCCCGGGAGTTTCCAAGTAATTAACGATGTTTCCGAAAAATGAACACACAACAAAAAACCTGTAATGAACCAGAATCCCGCAGAACAACATTCCCGAAACAATTAAATAAGTATGGAGATGTCTCAAAGCAGAACCCAACGAAAACGAAATACAACATGGGCGGACGGAATGAGCAATGCCAAACCATAGTAGCACTCCTCGGGGTGGCCAAGTCTTTCTTCTCCATGGTGGGAACGACCGCGGGTAAAAACCTGCTGGTCACACCTTTTTTCGTTTTCAAAAGGAATTTCTTCACCATGGCTACTACGCCGAGGAGCACCAGGAAGAACCACGCAGGCTGAGAAGCACCGCGCCACGTGGTCACACGGCGCAAGGCATGCACAGAACAGGACAGCTCTAAGCAAAATTGCTACGAAGAGGTTAAGGATGATGATGATGGTGATGATAGGAAACCCGGTATCAGCGAGTTGATGTACAATGAGGTGTCCGCAAACGAGACACTGCTATCAACGCAGTTATAACTAACCACAAACGAGACACTGCTATCAACGCTTGCACAATTAAAAAGAAACGCTGGCATTGACACTACTAGCAATACCAAAGTGGAGTTTAAACGAGGGGGAACGGTGCACCCCCCCGTCTCCGTCGTCCATTCGAGGGAACCAGCCATGGCAACGACCCCCCCCCCTATCCCCCTCCGCGACCTGAGTAGACCACCCAGGCCAGCGGAGGACGTCATAGGAGGCAAGGGTTCTGACGTCGATGAGAGAAGAAAAAGGAGGAGGAGAGGCGTACGAGTAGAAGGAGGAGGAGAGGCGTACGAGTACTACTACGACTAGGCGGGAAGTAGTAGCAGTAAAAGTAGTACTGATGGTAGTAGTGGTAACAGTGAAGTAGTAGTTGTATTTGGCGGGAGTGAACGAGTGAAGTGTAGTTGTAGTGGGTGTGGTGGTAACAGCGAAGTGAAGTATAGTTGGAGTGGGTGGATGGCAGTAGTGGTAACAGTGAAGTGTAGTTGCAGTGGGTGTAGTGGTAACAGTCAAATACGGCGGATGCCTTGGAGAAGGAATCAGTGGGTCGGCCGTGGGTATGGCCGCCGCCACATCGGACAAGTGCTCGGCGAAACCATTGATGATGTTGATGCGATGATTGAGGACGATGATGGGATGATGACCGCGCTAGTTTGATTTTTTCCCTGTCCTTCTCGGCTCCCAACCAACACTTCGAAGACATGTCGCAAACGGAAGAGGAGCGCACTGAGGAGCGGCGTGTGAAGCGGACAGCCGGCACAACCTGCAGGCTGAGAAGCACCGCGGAAGGTCGCAGGCTGAGAAGCACGGCGACCGCGCGAGTGCAGGCTGAGGCTCAGGCTAGCATCGAGGAGGCGCAGGCTGAGAAGCACCGCGCGAGTGCAGGCTGAGAAGCACCACGCGATTGCAGGGCACGGCATTGCGTGTCACATGAGTGCAGGCTGAGAAGCACCACATCTCGTTTGCCAGAGATCACTCCCAGGTTATTTGATCCCGCAACACCAGCCACGGCGTAGCTGCCACAGGGGCCGCAGATAGCAACGGTTCGGTCACCCAATTGGCGTTCCGGTGAGTCACAATTCGCGCGTGGCTCCACGAGCCTGTGTAGCGCGATTTGCGGGGCACCAGTGTGCTGTAGGTGTTGTTGCCGTAGCAGAAGACGGCCTCTGGAGCCCAGTGCGGATTCCAGCGGACAGCGTAGACCCTGTGGACGCCATTGCGGATGACGTCGCGCGCACCTTCGATATGTGCCACCCATCGAAGCCAGTCAAATGCTGAGCCATCGGTGATGTCAACAGCACCTGGGGCAGTCTCGCCATGGTGGTAGTGCAACAGCGATTGGAGAGCGGCGCTGGCTTCGTCGCGGCCCACAGTCTGGCGCGAGCAGGCTGCCTCTTGCAGGTGCTCCTGTGTGAAGAGCAGTGGGGCATCACCGCCAGTCTCGGCAGGCTGAGCAGCGCCACCGTCAGGCACGGCAGTCTGAGCAGCGCCGCCACGAGGAACATGAGGCTGAGCAGCGCCAGGCTCAGGCACGGCAGGCTGAGCAACGGCGCGTGGTGGACCGACATAGGTGGGCTCATCGGGTCGGCCGTTCTTATGGTAATGCAGGCGCATGGCTGAACCGTCTGCACGACGGAACTCGAAGAAGTGCCTGCCGTGGCCATCCGTGTTGGAGTAGTTAGGGTCGCGCTCTGTCTCGATGATGCGAAAGAGAACCTGGGCGATGCCCTGCCCGATTATGCGCTCAGCGAAACCCGGAGCGGCAGACCGAAGCAGTTGCTTCCAGTCGTAGGACGGGTCGTTTGTTACGTCTTTGAACGACAAGTTGTTGACAATGCACTCGGCGCGCAGCGCGCGCTGCCACTGGCAGGCGGTCTTGCCGCCCATCCCTGGTGCACGGCGGATGTCTTCGAGGTGAGCCTGCTCAAAGACCACGTCGACGCCTGGCTGAGGAGTCGGCGCGGGCGGATCCGGCAGAATCTCCCGCGGGCCATCGCACGGGGCCGGGGGTGGCGGGGGCGATGCCTTGCCGCGTGCTGGCATTGTGACATTGCTCCTCGGGGTGGCCAAGTCTTTCTTCTCCATGGTGGGAACGACCGCGGGTAAAAACCTCCTGGTCACACCTTTTTTCGTTTTCAAAAGGAATTTCTTCACCATGGCTACTACACCGAGGAGCACCAGGAAGAACCGCGCAGGCTGAGAAGCACCGCGCCACGTGGTCACACGGCGCAAGGCATGTACAGAACAGGACAGCTCTAAGCAAAATGGCTACGAGGAGGTTAAGGATGATGATGATGGTGATGATAGGAAACCCGGTATCAGCGAGTTGATGTACAATGAGGTGTCCGCAAACGAGACACTGCTATCAACGCTGTTATAACTAACCACAAACGAGACACTGCTATCAACGCTTGCACAATTAAAAAGAAACGCTGGCATTGACACTACTAGCAATACCAATGTGGAGTTTAAACGAGGCACTGCCATCAACCGATTCAACTTCCAATAAAAGAAGATCACAAATGATTTCAGTCTGAAGTGACCCATGGCTATCAATACGAGAAGCCTCTGCAAACTATGCACTTCTGGCGACCGCCGCGCACGCGCGTGCAGGAAATCGTTGATGATGATAGTGATAATGGAGTGGGGGCCAGTAATGAAGATACACTGCTGTGCATTCACTTGCTGCGAAAAGGAAACTCTGCATGAATGAGTTGATATATAATGAGTTGTCCACAAACGAGACACTGCTATCAACGCTTGTATAATTTAAAAGAAACGCTGCTATCGACACTTCCACCAATACTAAAGTTGTCTTTAAACGAGTCACTGCCATGAACGGATTCAACTACAGTGTAACGAAAGGAACTGCAGGCTGATAAGCACCGCAGGCCAACGTGAACCAGTCATGGTAATGAGGATGAGTGAAATAAATCTGCGATGATGATAGCGATCATGAAGTCGGTTGTAGGAACCCACATTTGTAGTAACCAACATACACTGGTATGCATTCACTTATGGTGAAAGGAAACTCGGCATCAGTGAGTTGATATACAATGAGTTGTCCGCAAACGAGACGCTGCTATCAACGTTTTTAGAACGAAGCGTACCCATCAGAACACTGTTATCAACTGAATGTACACCGATGTGTTCGACGACTGCGTATGTAATGATGTGACGATATACAGACTGAGCCCTTCGTGAATGTATACATGATTTTCTGGCGCCTACAAACGGTGCTGACGTGTGTGAGAAAATTGTCCGCGCAGCAAAAGCCGGCGAAGCGTGCGGGAGCTCGCATGCTGAGACAGACTACGTCTGCAGACCGCCAGCTGCAAAAGGTTGCGAGCGGCTCTTGGAAGATGTTTACGGAACGGAGCTACGGTGTCTGAAAACATTGGCATCGAAGCGAAGAGCCTCGGAGCCCTGCAGCCTGAGAAACACCGCGGGAACTCGCGTACTGAAAAGGAACGCATTGCAAACCGCACGCTGCGAACCCTGCAGGCTGAGAAGCACCGCAGGATGTCGCATGCTGAAAAGCACTTGTACTGCAGAGCGCAAGCTGCGAAACCTGCAGGCTGAGAAGCACCGCAGGAACTCGCATGATTTCGCACACTACTGCTCGAGACCGCAGCTGGAGAGCGGCAGACCGCAGGCTGAGAAGCACCGCGGGCAGTGAGACTTGCAAAACTCAAATGTCCTGATCGTCTTGGAGGAAGTCACGCCAGTCCGGCGGCTGCCAAGAATCGATGATGCGCCTGGAGCCACCGCCCGTGCTGCCGCCGATGTCAGGGCAGTCGCCTCCGGCCCTGCGCAGACGGCCGTGCCCCAACGCCAGAATCGCTTGGTTGCGGATTTGAAGCAGCTCTCCGCTCTCAAACATCTGCAACACGTCCAGCTGCCTGCGCGTGAAGTTCGGCTTTGGCTGGCCAGCCTGGGCAGACGGAAGAGCGCCGACACGACGGACCTCTTCGCGATGGCGGGAAAGCCGCTCCCCCTCGTTGTAGCGCGCGATGGCTTCGGCCTTCTGGTGGTGCAGACGGCGCCGCTGTTCCCGCAGAGCTTCCTCGGGAACTGCTGTATCACGGCCCTCACTGTGATCAGCTTGCAACGCTTGCGTTAGCCAATCAACGTCGAAGCGCCCTGAGAAGGCCAGCACCTCCCAGATCTGTTTGGTGCCGGCCACGCGTTGCAAATGGCGATGCCACCGCTTACGCTTCTGGTCTTTCACAAACTTGGCGACGCTACCCAGACCTGCACCCTTGGCCTGGCCACCTTTTCCCGCAGGCTGAGAAGCACCGTGAGAACCTTTCTTACCGCCTGGCCCTTTGTTAGGACCCTGCGGAACCGCATGGCCCCCTTGTGGCGCAGACTTGCCTCTCGCTTTTCCCTTTTCGACATCCCGTTCCTGAAGCGCACGCTGCTGCCGCGACTGCTCGTACTGGTCGCGAGCTACTCTGACCAATTCCTGGCGCTCAGGCTCCGTGAGAACGTAGCGCATGTCGTCGATGTTCTTGCTCCGCAGAAAGTCATGTCGAAGCTTAAGGACAGAGAGAATGGCTCGGCCAGTCTCCTCCTGAGACGCAAAGGCCGCGTCATATTCCGAGCCAGGCTGAGGAGCGCCAGCTGGATCAGTGTCCGCTGGCTCCGTGGACTTCCTCTTTTTGAAAAGCAAGAGACTGAGATGAAAGAGGACTTTCGGATCGTACTCCTCGTCGTACCTTTCGTCCCAAAGCTGCCTCAGCTCCCTGTGCAAGTCGTTCGCGCGATTTTGAACGACATCCTCGACGTAGTCGGGATCAGCCGGTGAAGTCGGTGAAAGCGGAGGAGTAGAACGTGGCGACCGATCCCAATGCACAGAAGACTCGGCGTCCGCCTGTACGCTGACGTCGGCGTCGGAGACGTTTTCGACGACAATCTTCCGCCTCTTGCTCTCCCCAGGCTGAATAGCACCAGGGAGAGTGAGCACAACCGCCACCGCATCGTGTGCGTCGTTGCGCATGCCACGATCCGTAAAAGACGCGCCAACGGCAATGGAGCAGAAACGGGCGACTGCTCCGCAGACCGCGACGTGGTCGCCTTTGAGGTCGGCCGGAGTGGCATGGACCTCCCAGAGCTTCTCGTCGTTCTGCTGGCGCTGGTAAGCCTCCCGCGCCTCCTGGAAAGTCAGGTTGTCGTCGCCGACTACAAGCAGAACGACTGGCACGTGCGGCTCCGAAGCATTGAGAATCTGAGCCATGCAGTCCAGGTGCAAGCGGAGATGGCGAACTGTCCGCTTTCGAGTCTGGATGGTCGGCGGTTTCTTGCCGCACACGATGTGCATGTTGGCGATCACCACGTGGAACTTGTCATGGCCTGGTTTGTTCACCTCAAAATGTGAAATAACAGCATCAATCTCTCGGCCGCTAGGAGGCCTGTAAACTTGGCTGTCTTCGCACAGAGTCAGTTCCGCAGGCTGAGAAGCACCGCGGAAGCCCCAGAGAGTCAAGTAGTTGTCGACCTCCGAGAAGCCAATGCCATCACCGAAAGGCTTACTGAGGATCTCTGTCACGTTGATCCCTGCTCGGCGAAAGCCTTCACGGAACGCACCGACCTCGCATGCACAGACAATATCAGCATCAGCGGTCTCCACTATCGTGGCGCACACCCTTCCGAAGTTAGCGCAGTGAGTGGCCGCCTGCTTACCAGTCATCATGCCCTGCTCGAACCCGAAATTGAACGAGGCGACCGTGAAAGACGCAGGCTGCACAGCGCCAGAACCAGGCGTCTGTCCACCTTCCTCCAGGCTGAGGCTGAGAAGCACCGCGAGGCGGCGACACTTCGGACGAGCCTCGCGGAGCAGAGGCTGCGGATGAACGTTGGATATGGGGGTACGGCCAGGGGAACGCCATTGCAATCGAAACTCAGTGGACTGCAGTGAATGAATGCAGTGGCACGATTGAATGCAGTGGACTGCAGTGTCACTAGCAAGTCCTGAACCAAACACGGCTGTGGCGGAAGGACAATGAAGCGTCTGGCTATTCAAAATGTGGCCCGGGAATGGAGTTCTGGGAACTCGAAGACCAGGAAGTGGACTACAGTTGGCTCCGGGCATCCAAAATGTGGCCCAGGAATGGAGTTCTGGGAACTCGAAGAGCACGAAGTGTGTGACTGTTGCATCCGGCCCTCCAGAATGTGGCCCGGGAATGGAGTTCTGGGAACTCGAAGAGCACGAAGTGTGTGACTGTTGCATCCGGCCCTCCAGAATGTGGCCCGGCCTTCCCTGATGTGGCCCGGGAATGGCGTTCTGGGATGTCGAAGAGCACGAAGTGTGTGACTGTTGCATCCGGTTATTTTAAAGGTGGCCCGGGAATGGCCTTCTGGGATCTCGAAGAGCACGAAGTGTGTGACTGTTGCATCCGGTTATTCAGAATGAGCCTGGGAATGGAGTTCTGGGAACTCGAAGAGCACGAAGTGTGTGACTGTTGGTGAAAAGCGAGGTGGACTCAACCCGCCCGGCAACTCCCAACACCTGCTCGGACCCCCCTGTGGAGTGATCTGTGAGCTGTTTTTAGCCCACTAGAAACCTACCAGTCTTCGATGTTAAGTAAAAATCCATGACGGCCCAAGCAGCTTCCAGAATCGCCCCAAAACAACCCAAAAAGCCCCCAAGAGGGCCCCAAGACGGCCCAAGAGGGCCCCAAAACGGCCCAAAGAGGCCCCCAAGACGGTCCAAGAAGCCGCGAAGACGGCCCAAAAGGGCTCCAATGCGGCCGCGAGAGGCCCCAAGACAGCCTCCGAGGGGGCGACACGGCGCAAAAGCGCCCCAAGACTGCCCAAGACGCCCCCAAGAGGCCGCAAGAGGCCCCCAAGAAGCCTCCAAGAAGTCCCCCAGAAGCCTCCAAAAGGCCCCCAAGAAGCCCCCCAAATGCTGCACAGCGACTGGAGTGTAATGTTATTTTCCCCCCTCTGGGTGAAGTGCGGCGCAGCGCCAGTCAGGTGGAAATTGGTCACTGCGGCGCCCATGATTAGAGCCGGCGCTGAAGGGAAGTTGGGGAGGGTGTATGAAAAGGAGGGAAGGGGGAAGGCCCCAAGAAGTCCCCCCAGGAGGCCTCCAGAAGGCCCCCAAGAGGCTGCCAAGAGGCCCCGCGACGACGTGACTGTACGTGCTCCGGACGTGCACCCCCGCGAAGCGAGAGGAATCTTGCAAGCAAGCGTATCGCCTGAGACAACCTCAACACCTTGATTTGACGGCTCTATGCGACCTCGGTATCCTTAGAAGAACTGTCGCCAGCCCCATGCAATTTTAGGACCGGGAACATCTACCTACAAAAAGAAAACCCTGGGCGCTGGCCCGTTCTGGGAAAAAGCCCCCCGAGAGCCTCCGAGGAGACCCCAAGAAGCCTCCCAAAGAGGCATCTGGTCCACGACCCAGCTTGGTTGTCCCATGAGTTCCCTAAAAAACCGTCCAGTGCCTCCCAGTCTTCTCCCGGTGTCCACGAACACACGAACACATTCCTAGTCGCTACGACCAGACGGGCACGCAGCAACGATAACACTGCACAGGAAGGCGGAATGAGCGAAGCGATAAAGAAATAATAAGGATAATATGGAAGATCCAATGACGACGAAGCCTGGCCAATCTTCAACTCCTGGGTGCACGACTTCCTCTCCACGGTCACGCGCGCTCTGCGGAGGGGCTTCTTGTTACGGGATCAGGCAACTTTCCGTTGCCGATGTCAGACTTTGGCTAGAAGTGAGGCTGAGCCTAACGAGGGGTATGACGACCCCAATCCCCGACTCTCGGGGGGCTTTCGAATGGATCAAGCATTTTGGGCCTTACTCAAGGATCTTCGAGAGAGGGGCGTCCCATCCTCGACAGGGGTGCGTCCGAGTAGCCCCCTGGGGGTAGATCTCCGAGTTCCCCTTCTTTCTGAGCGAATTGATTTGTCTTGGAATCAGTCGCGGGCTGGGGGGCGAGAGTCGCCTGCGAGAGCCCGTCCCCTGCCCTCCCGTGAGCAGCTCGCCGAACGTCCGGCCGTCGTCGCTGCGGGCGGCGAGGCCCAGGGCGTCGTCCGGGTGCTGGTCGCCTTGCCGGGAAGCCGGGGGGGGGGGGGCCGGCACGGTGCTCCGGTGCGCTCAGGGGGCTGCCCGATGGGGAGGACGGGGGAAGCAGGGCGGGAGGCTTTCGGTCGTCTCCTGGATGCTGTCGGGGGACTCACTGAAGGCTTGGGGGGAATTCTTGGATAATTTTCGGGGATTCTAAAAACATGACGATCCCTGAACGAGACCCTGCGACTACATTCGACGTAGCACTGAAACGCCACCACCCCATGACCCGAAGCAGTTTCAGACCACTCAAGCGTCCTGGGGTCACGATTTATCCACGAAGACCGAAAGGGACATAACATGTAAAGCATGGAAACATGTTCGAGACACCTGACTGGGCGACGGGCAATTGCCAGCCTGAAGGTATCTATGGAGGTGTACCGTGCCATGGGCTATGCTGTGCCGTGCCGTGCTGAATTGACATGCAGCATGCCGCGTTGAGCTAAGCTCTGCTCCATTGCATTGTGGATCTAGTCGTCCTTGGCATACGAGTCCTGACCGAACTGATATGGATCTTAAGCCCGAGCTGCCTGAACACATCGCTTGCCCAGAGCTGGTTGCGATCGAAGCGCGCGGGGCGCTCAACCAGCTCGAACGTTCGAACTCAAAATCCGATCCAACTCGGGAACGGCACGCGCGATACCGAACCGAGGGAAACCACACTGACAATACGCGGACCGAAACGCGGCGAACCGAGACACGACGAACCAACACAGGACGAACCGACACAGTACGAACCCAGACGAGGGCCAAACATGCCCTGATCGAATCGAGGAACGATGAGCCGAGACTGGGAGGAACCGAACACGTTCCGGCACACCCTCCTAACACCACCGGGCAGGGGAACCGCCAGAGGACGAGCTAGGGAGCTCGTCAAAGACGAGCCAGGGGACGTGCCACTGAACGAGCCAGGGGATGCGGTAGTGGACGCGCCAGGGGGCGTGCCCGGGGGAGAAGCGCCATGGGACAGACCAGGGAACGTGCCCAGGGGCGTGCCATGGGATGCGCCACGGAACGTGTCAGGAGACGCACGGAATGGGAAGGGAACGCGCCAGAGGACGAGCCAACGGACGTGCCACGGGACGTGCCAGGGGGACGCGGTCGTGGACGCGCCACGGGGGCGTGCCCGGGGAGAGACGTCAGGGGGCAGACCAGGGAACGTGCCAAAGAAAGCCCTGGGATACGCCACGGAACATGTCAGGGGACGCGCGGCAGACGTGCCAGGGGAAGCGCTAGCCAGGGGGCGTGGCAAGGGGGACCAAGGGACGTGCCACGGAACGCGACAGGAGACAAGCCACGGGACGACCCACCCGGCTCTCCAAGTCTTCTCCGCTGGATCCGCGGCTCCAGCTCCTGCACCCACGGCTTCAGCTCCTCCTCCTCCTCCTCCTCCTGGAGGCCCACTGGGCGGGGCCCCAGTTTGAAGACTTCCCCGCGATTCACTCACGAATGAAGCCTTCGCTCGAAAGATCCTCGCAGGCTTTCTCGCGGGCGGAAAGGGAACGCACATGTAGAAGCACAGGGTGCCAACTTGCGGGCGAAGGGAACGCATGCAACATGGTTTCGAGCACAGGCGACAATAACCGACGTGAAGCACATGGTTTCAGCTCGCTAGCGAACGTAAACCAGACGCAAAACAACCTGTGGTCGTAACAAGGGCGAAAAGACCCCCGTTAACAAACATAACACGTGGTTTCAGCTCACGAGGTCAAGGAACCGGGACAAAAACACATGGGTTCCACCCACGAGCAACAGGAACCACTGTAAGAACGCATGGTTTCAACCCACATACATGAACCCATGTAAAAAACACATGGCTTCCGCTCCTCCACCTCCTACCCCTCCTCCTGTAGCTTCTCAAAGCGCCCCCCCCCGCTCGGGACTCCCCTGGCAACTCACTTACGAGTGAGATCCTCGCTCGAGACATCCACACAACGTTGCTCATTGACGAAAAAACTCAAAGAGGAAAAGGGATCCGTGTAGGAACACATGGTGTCAACGAGTGTGCGAACGGAACCCATGTCAACACAACGGCTTCAGCTCCTTTTCCTTCTTTCATTGCTTCTCCTCCTCCTCCTCCTCCTCCTCCTCCACCTGGAGCTTCACAGGGCGACCCCCCCCCGCCCGAGACAACCCCGCAGTTTACTCACGAATGGGACCCTCGCTCGAGACATCCCCAAATGTTTGCGCACTGGCGAACAAAATCATGTAGCAACACATGGCTCCGGTTGACGGGCAAGAAGCATCAGCGCAAAAACGTGGCTTGAAACCACGGACGAAACAAACCCAAGTTACAGCCCAGGGGCGAAAGGAACCCATGTTACAACAACTGGGTTCAGTTCCTCCTCATCCGCCTGGAACTCCACAGGGCGGGGCCCGCTCGAACTCCCCCCGCAATTCACTCACGAATGAAACCCTCGCTCGAGGCATCCTGAAATTTCTGCTCGCTGACGATAAGAGAGCGTTTGGCAACATATGGCTTTGGCTCACAAAAGAGGCCCATGCAAAACACACGGGTTGAGCTCGCAGACGAAACCAAACCGTGTAGAAAGAAACACATGGCTTCCGCCCAGGGGCGGGACAAAACACATGTTTAAATTATCCAGGCGAAGGGCCCAACCAGATGCAATTGTGAATACAACCTTGTGGGTACCGCTTTAGGTGGAGCCCCCATTTGGGGCCGCGATGCCATGCGATCGCAGCCACTGGGCCTTCGGTGGAGCTCCCTATGGTGCCATGCAAAACGTGAGGGCTGTGCTAAGATGGGGCGGGCGGCCGCATGCGAACGCTGCCTCTGGGGCCTTAGGTGAAACTCCCTATGGGACCAGGAAGCGTGAAAGGGGTGCGCCGAAATACTGCGGAAGACGCATGCGAACTTTGCCGTTGGGCCCTCAGGTGGACCCCCCCGATGGTGCCGCGAAGCGTATGAAGGGTTTCTGCCGCTGGAACCCTCGGTGAAATCCCCTACGCCGCCACGAAACGCTTGAAGGGTATGCTGAAACGGTGCGGGGGGGCGCACGCGAATCCCGCCACTGGAGCCTTCGGGTGGACTCCGTTTGGGACCACGAAGCGTGCGTAGGGGTGTACCGAAAAGGGTGCGACGCCCACGTGTGAGCGCTGTCACTGGAGTCCTCGGTGGAGCTCCCAATGGGGCCACAAAACGTGTGGGGTATGCCGACATGGCAGCGACGCCCGCACGTGACCATTGCCTCTGGGGCCTGCGTTGGAGCCCCTTTATTGGAAACGTGTGAGGAACGTGCTACAATGGACATGCGAAGGGCAGAGGCAAGGATGGGAGGAGGGGGCAGCGGGCGGAGTGGAGCGCGGCGCTGTTTCTTCAAAACGAGGGCCCCACACCACAGGATGATTGGGGACGAATGATTTCGATTCCTGTTTTGATGCCTTCCACGCATCAAGAAAGGGTAGGTTAAGCAGACCGCACCTCCCCACGTCGCCTCAGGAGTTCACGTTCATGCGCCAGTGCTCGCATAGGCCCGAACATGTGTTTCACGACATTGATACCAGGAAGCTGCACACAGGCAATCCGCCATGCATGCCGCACACAATACCACATGTGGAAGACACAATTACTTCGCCAAGAAGACAGTACCCAACCGACCGAACGCGAAACTCCCACAAGAATTCCAAGACCTTGAGCGCGACCGCGCCGAAATCCACTGGGGAAAGCGAATCCCGCGGTCCCGCGGACGCCCACCAACAGAGCGATCGAAATGTAACACGTGTCCTTCAATCATGTATTGGGGCGACTGGTGGAGGCCGAAGTACCAGTCCAGCGTGCACGAACGATGCGAACACAATCAAATAAAGAAAACACAAGAGAATTGCCAAGGGGACTGCTGCTTCGCACTACAGAACAGTGTGACTGTGGCTGCAACGCAAGCGCGTCTTGATCAAAAACGCGACCAAAACAGTACGAAAACACCGAAATGCGCAACGGCTCCGTGCACCGATGGCTGGGCCATCCTGTTCCCACCATTGCAGTTGAAATTCGCCGGCTCAACGGGCCAGAGGCGTGCTAAGACCTCCGGTAACTGGTTAACAATATTTCTAGTTCGCGCGCTCGGAGCGGCCCCTGGGGGCCCCGGGACGAAAAGTATCCCGGCAAGGTCCCGGGAGAAGCCACCAGAACACTCCAGGGGAGGGCCATTTTTCGACAGCCCTCACGAGGATCGTCGCCTCCGAGGGGGGAGCCGCAATCGACTACCCCCCCTCCCGCCCCAAGAGGCCCCCCCAACGCCCCCCAAGACGCCGCCAAGGAGCCCCAAGAGACTCCCAAGAGGTCCCCAAGAGGCCCCCAAGAGGCCCTAAAGAGGGCTCCAGGGCCGGCGGAATGAGCGAAGCGATTAGATAACGACCTCAACCTGCAGCCAGAAGAGCGCACTCAAGAGCTTGAACTCGAGTGGCTGATTTCGCGAACAAAGGGACCAACATACTACCAGCAACGCATCCATCCAGCTGTAAGAATCTAGATGCGCGAGATACTCCTGCAACCAATTCACCCCGGCGTTCACCGGCGAAGACCGCCCCGGAGAAGGCGAGCATCGACCGGTGGTCAAGTCGGCACACGTATGGTCCAGCCTTGGGGCAACTCGCCAATGCCGCTAGCTCATTTGAGCATGACAGGCTTCAGCCGAAATGGCTACGGTCTCAGCTCCTCCTTCTCCTCTTCCTCCTGGTGCTCCACAAGGCGAGGCTCCCGCTCGAGACTCCCCCACAATTCACTCACGTATGAAGCCCTCGCTCGAGAGATCCGAACATCGTTGCTCATGGACGAATGGCGCGCGTGCTAAGGCACATTCTCTTGTCTCGCGGTCGAAAGGAACCCAAATCAAAATATCTCGTTCGAGCTCAAAAACGGAAACAAGCCATGTAAAAACACGGTCTCAGCTCACGGGCGAAGAATCCGAAGACCTCACGTTCGATATCCCCTCTTGGTGGCCTGGACACGTGAAAACACGCGTTTCGCTCGAGACACCCAATGGAGTCCGCAGACAGCGTGTCGCTCGAGACACCCCGAACTCTGCAAAGCAAGCTTTTCGCCTGAGACATCCTCAACACATGATGTGGAACACAGGCCATCCTCGACAATCTTCTTCGCCAGCCCTTCGAGACCTCGTTAGCAATCGAAGAGAAGTTCGCCCGCCCTCTGCAAGTTGCGGGCCAGGCACAATTTACAAACGAAAATGTAACCCTGGGCCTACGCCCTTTCCTGGACAATCAGGGCGGCCACATTTTTCGGGGAGACGTTACGGGAAACTCGGGTTGGCCAGACGGGGCCATCACAAAAATGACGAGGCCCAATCTGAAATTTGACGCGAACTCCCGCTGCAAACATCCTCTGGAAACGGGACCGTCAAAATCCAGGCTGCGCTCGTCAAAAAACATCGGCAAACCGAAGTTCCGGCTTGCTCGATTCTTACGTTTCCCAGAATTTTCGGAGTTGGGGCCTTCGGAGGCACGCTCGAGAAGCCGGGAGCCCATACAGAGAGCATCCCGCGATGCGACGTCTGCACGTCGAGAGACTCCCCTCCCCCCCCCTGGCGATCACGGCGCCCCTCTGGACACCTCGCGACCATGCGACGAGGGGATCGACTACAGAAGTGACTTGCCCCGAACTTGACTGTCCGTCGGATCTACGACTTCTGGTAGCTTCGACCGGAAATCAATTTGGGGGTACATCTGTTCTGCAGTCGATCCTCTTCTTGAACCCATGGGGCCGCGGCCCGCCCCCCCCCTTGGCGATCAGCGCCCTTCTGGACACCTCCTGACCAGTTAGGGGATCGACTACATAAGTGACTTGCCCCGAAATTGAGTGTCCGTCGGATCCACGATTTCTCGTAGATTCGGCGGAAAATCAATTTTCGGGAGCGGCCAAGAGGGGGGCGTCCAAGCGGGGGGGGGGGGGCGCAGATCATGGCCTGCGGCACGTGCGCGGCCCAGGGGGGGGGGGCCAGGGACGTCATGAAAGAAGAAAATGCGCCATAAAATCTGGGGAAACATCATGGCCCACGCCATGATTCAAGGGGCCCAAGGACACTCAAACAAATTCACACAAATACAATGACTCCCCATCTTTTTCCATATTTTCTGGGTGTTTGTCTTCCCGCCCAATTCCCACATTTTCCCATATTTTCCTGGGAGTCGACGATTAATTGTGTCTGTGTTTTTTTTTTCCCTCCTGAATGATAACATCTGTCCTGCAGTCGATCCCCTCCTCGAGCCCGTGGGGCCGCGGCCCGCCGCTCCCGGCACTCCCGCGGCCCCTCCGAGGGCGCCGCCCGCCCGCCTGCTGGGGCGGCCGCTGGCACCGCGCCGTGGCTGTGGCTCCTCGGCGGGCCCCCCTCGCGGGACCTCCCGGCCGCCCCTCCCCCCCCCTCTGATGCGGCGCCCGCCAGCCTTGCCCTCTCGACCCTCCGCCCGCGAGGAGGAGGAGGAGGAGGAGGAGGAGGAGGAGGAGGAGGAGGAGGAGGATGGAGGAGGAGGAAGGAGGAGGGGGAGGAGGGGGAGGAGGAGGAGGAGGGAAGGAGGAGGAGGGGGAGGAGGAGGAGGAGGGGGAGGGGGAGGGAGGAGGAGGAGGGGGAGGAGGAGGGGGCGGGGGAGGAGGAGGATCGAGGAAGGCGTCCAGAGAACGCCTTCGGGGTTCCCGGGGGCCTCCCGGGGACCCCAAGGGACCGCGGCGTCGCGGACGGGGCGCGCTCGCCCGCACTCTCCGACGAGAGGCAATGATTGTTGTTGCCCCCGGGCGCCCCTCGCGTCGCCGCGCGCTGGACGCGGAAACCGGGGGTGCGCAAACGTGGGTTAGCGATCCATGGATTTGGCGCGCGGTCGCTAAATCCATGGATCGAGGAGGTGCCCTCCCCAAATTGCGGCTGGTGCCGCCTCGCTCGGCAGCGGAAATCCGCGATTCCCAATGGAAACGGGACCCGTCCTGCCTGCCATCCCTCGTCTCCGTCCCCACCCCCGTCCTGTTCCCTTGCCCATCCTCTCCGCCACCGCGTCCCCTCCCATCTTATTCCCCCCCCCCTTCTGCTCGTCCGGATGCTCCGGCGGCCAGGTCACGTGAGCCGCTGTGGTCGGGACGGAGAGACCATGCCGCCCCTAGGTTTAGGTTTTCATCTGTCGCGGTGCCTCTCCAGGTGGATCGAGCTGAGAGGGTCCAGGCTGGAACCCTTTGACTACGTTCGCATGCGACATTGCTATACCATTCCTACTTGGATCCGACAATCTGGAATAAACACACAACAAACACTCCATTCACCGTGTCGGCGCCACCTGTTCTGAGAGCTCCAACCCACTTGCTATAATAAACCCAGCGCCACCTCGTCCAAACTGGCGCCATTCCCCTTGGCATTGCAAAGCATCGCAAGGCAGAGCACTGCAACGCTGGCCAACGAGAACAACTGAGAACCACATAACACGGTAACGTATTGAGTATTGTGTATGGCACCCCGACGATTCCAGTCCAGTGCTCGTGCTCTAAACTTCAGCATACATGTAGGACACAGACGCGAAGGTCTCGTAGCTCTTTGGCAGCGGGGGGCTGGGTCGCCACGCGCGGGCGGTGAAACACACTCCCACTGAGCCACACTCGGCGGAGGTGAGCTACCAAGGCAGGTGAGCTCTGCGGATGCGAGACGTCGGCAAGATGGCCAGCCCAGCACCGGCAGGCTGGCAAGGGGATTACATGCCGCAGGGGCAGACAGGTAAGGCAGGTCGGCAGGGCAAATCGCCCTCGCGGGGCAAATCGACAGGGCAGCTGGGCTCCGTGAAGTGGGGTCGCAAGGACAAGCCAATAGAACGAACCACATGGCAAGTTACCTCCGCGTAGGCAAGGGAAACCACATTCGCAGGGCAACACAGAGCAGCCAAGATGATTCAAGCAACTCAGCGGGGCAAGCCCATCCTGCCGAAGCGACTCGACAAGGCATGCCAACGTAGCAAGATCAAGTCAACAAAGCAACCCGATCCCACAAGTGCAAATCAACAACGCTAGGTCAACAATGCATCCCGCCACTCTCAAGTACGAACCCGCGATGCCAACACTCCAGCACGCATGTCCCAAATTCTACCCTGTCTCCTCAACTCTGTCTCTCTATGTCTTGGCCCCGATCTCCGCCTCGCTGCCACTGCGGCCTTCCATCTTTCTCGCCGTCGCTCCGTCTCCGCCTTCCCGTCTTCATCGCCAGACCTCCAAGGCCGTGCGTGCTTACGACGCGAGCCCCTGGCCATCGCGAACCCATCCCTGGGCCAGTTTTTCTCCGTCGCCGCACATTCCAGCCATGACCCCAAGGCCCGACACGGGCCACCATGTGCCCAATCTTTCAAGCCTCCATGGGAACCTGTGTCCCCAGCTGTCAGGTCGGCTTTTGTCTCGGGGGCGGCCAAGAGGGGGGGGGGGGGCACAAATCATGG
>CAUYUJ010009024.1:0-36698 GCA_963575745.1 Prorocentrum cordatum | reverse complement strand
CTCTCTCTCTCTCTCTCTCTCTCTCTGCTCTCTCTCTCTCTCTCTCTCTCGTCTCTCGCTCTCTCTCTCTCTCTCTCTCTCTCTCTCTCTCTCTCTCTCTCTCTCTCTCTCTCTCTATAGTCTCGGCTCGAGAGTGCCCTGCACTCATAGCGTAGCCGCGACGCGAAGCGCCCCGCTCTGGAGTCCCGACTCCAGGCCTCGCGAGACCGGAACCGTGCCAGCAGCGCGGTACTGATTTGCGTCTGTTCACTTCCTCAGTGCGACCGCCGCCATGGCCCCCCTGTCTGCGCCAGGCCGCCACCGCACTTTCACGTCTCACCATGCTGTACTACCTGAGCTGCCTGGCCATGTTACTGAACATAGGCACCGGGACCTTGTCTTCCGCGTGCCCGTCCCGCACGGGCGCGACCTCCCAGTGCCACCTGGATACGTCCCACACGTGTCGCGTGCGGATCTTCACGAGGATCTACGTATACTCGGGCACGACGTGTTTCACCTGCGCGCCGAGCTGCGCGCCTACCGAGCCGACCTCCGCGCTCACCTACCAGGCACCGACGTCAACACAGACGACTCCGTCCAGCACCTGCCCACCTCGGCACGGCCAGGTATCCAGGGGGGGGTTGGGCTCCCGACTGCTGAGGGTGACGGTGCTGAGTGCGGTCGGGCTGTTCCCACGCCTGCCGTCGTCGCGCCGTGCGTGACAAGCAGTCGGCCCCAAACCTCCCCCCGAGAGCGCTCCCGCGGCACCGCAGGCACCGCTCTCAACTTCATTGGCATTATCATGCTGAATTTCGGGTACGGCCTCGGCTCCACCTTCGGCATCGTTCTCGGCACCGTCGGTACGGTCTTGCGTACCATCGGCAAGGGCACCAGGAGCGTCGTCAAGCACATCGTCGACTCCGCCGGCACGGCGGGCCCAGCCCGCCCCACAAGGGCCGTCAAGGTCGGCTGCGCGTTCTTCGGCGTCCTCGGCTCCGCCTGCGGCTTCAAGGGCACGGCGGGCCTGGCCCGCCCCAAACGGGCCACCATCTCGGCCGTCGTCATGCTCGTCCTTGCATCGACCTCAGCATCGCCACCAGCACTGCCGACCGCATCGACGTCAGCCACGACGGGCCTTTCAACAACCTCTGTCCTGACGCCTCGCCCAGGGCCGTTGGCGAGGGTGCTGCCTTCAGGTGCACCTGATGCTAGTGGGACCGCCATGCCATGTTATGACACGTCTGCCTCGTTGATTTCATCGTCTGCGGCACACTCTGCATCGACGACAACATCGACGACAGCATCGGTACAGTCTGCTCAAGGCTGGCTCAAGGCCTGGTGGGGCGGGCAGGCCACTCAGTCCGAGTGGGGCTGTACCCGCTTAAATTCCCGATCGCACCTGTACCCCCTTAAATTCCCGATCCCTCCACAGTCATCGACGACAGCACGGGCGGCAGCTGTGACGGCCGCATCGACAGTGCCAGTTTTCGGGCGGCCGCCCACGGCGGCAGCATCGTTAGCACCGCCGGCCCCGACGCCAGTATCGTTAGCATCGTCGGCTCCGACGGCCGCGTCGACGGCAGCGACGACGGCTCCGCCCGCAGTTTCACAGACTCCGACGGCGGCATCGATAGCATCACCGGCTCCGACGGTAGCATCGACGGCAGCGACGCCACCACTGCCAGCGGCGGCTCCGACGTCAGCATCGACGGCAGCGACGCCAGTACTGCCAGCGACAGCTCCGACGGCCGCAAGAGACGTCAGCACCACAATTAGCCACTCCTGCGCTCCCTGCATGGCCACTCGCTCGGCGGCGCCTTCAGGCCCGCCGAAGTCTGGTGACCTACAGACCTCTCCTCGGCATCACCCAGGGCCGCTGGCGCGGGTACCGTCTTCAGGCGCACCCTACGCCATTGGGGCCGTCATGCCATGCCATGCCACGTCCGCCTCGTCGACAACATCGTCAGTGCCACTGCCTGCATTGACGTCAACATCGACACCAGCGTCCACGGTCACCAGGACGCCAGCACCCGTGCCTGCATCCACCGAACGGCAGCGCTACCCTCTGACAGTCGATCATACTGCTCATGTGCCCCACCCCCAAGCGACTGACTTTAGTCCCGCTGCTGGGTGCCACCGAGTGCCGCCACCCACTATTTATCCCACCCCGCCGACGACCCTGGGTCTCTAGGCCAGCACCGCCGACCACCGCATCGATTGAGGCGCCCACGTCCACATCAACGTCAGCACCGACGGCCGCATCGAGGCCAGCCTCGATGAGTCCTCAGCCAGTCATTGCTCTGACGCCTCGTCCAGGGCCGCGGGCGGGAGTGCGGCCTTCAGGCGCACTCTCCGCTAGTGGGGCCGCCATGTCATGTCATGCCACGTCCGCCTCGTCGCCCGTATCGTCTGTGTCACTATCTGTGCCGACGTCTACATCGACGCCACCACGGACGGCAGCTGGGACGTCCACATCGGCAGCGACAGCTTTCGGGCGACCGCCTTCGACGTCAGCAGTGGCAGACTCGCCGGCGGCGGCACCAACGTTGGCACCCACGTCGGCATCTACTGCAGCACCCCAAACGGCCTCCACAGCGGTATCCACGACAGCACCCATGACTGCATCCACGGCGGCATACACGGCCGTGGCTCCCGCGCTCACGTCCGCACCGACGCCAGCATTGACGACAGGGTCGGCCTCAGTATCGTCGGCACCGACGGCGGCATCGACGACGAGATCGACGCCGTCAGGCACACCCACGGCTATTGGGGCCGCCATGCCACGCCGTATCATGTCCGCCACGTCGACACCTACGCCTGCGCCACGGCCCGCATCGACCCCAACAGCGACGTCAGCACCGACGACCGCACCGACGCCTGCCTCGACGAGCCCTCGGCCATTCACTGTCCTGACGCCTCGCCCAGGGCCGCTGGCGCGGGTGCCGTCTTCAGGCGCACCCTACGCTAGTGGGACCGCCATGTCATGTTATGACACGTCTGCCTCGTCGATTTCATCGTCTGCGGCACAGTCTGCATCGACGACAACATCGACGACAGCATCGGTACAGTCTGCTCAAGGCTGGCTCAAGGCCTGGTGGGGCGGGCAGGCCACTCAGTCCGAGTGGGGCTGTGCCCGCTTAAATTCCCGATCGCACCTGTACCCCCTTAAATTCCCGATCCCTCCACCGTCATCGACGACAGCACGGACGGCAGCTGTGACGGCCGCATCGGCAGTGCCAGTTTTCGGGCGGCCGCCCACGGCGGCAGCCATGTCAGACTCGCCGGCGGCATCATCGTCTACGTTAACATGCGTACCACTGAACGTATCAGAGCAAATAGGTGGGACAAAATGCGTTGTACTTTTCAAGAGCGTGTCAGGGCAGAGCTGTGCACAGTACCCCATGGGCACCCACTGCGACACCCCGTGGGGCAACAACTACAGACCAGCGAAAACAGCCTCACAAGTAACACCTACGCCCACGACTACGGCGCCACCAACACCAGACCCGCACGCAGCTCCGACACCAGCGACAGCGCCGGCCCCGAGTGCAGCCGAGGCGTCAGCACCAACGACAGCAGCTCCGACGCCAGCATCGGCAGTGTCAGCATCCACGCCTGCCCCCTGGACGGCGATGTCAGAGCCGAAGGCAGCACCGACGTCCTTGTCGACGCCCGCACCGACGCCAGCACTGACGACAGCTCTGACACCAGCACCTCCAGCGCCAGCGGCCGCCCCCACCACGCCGGCACCAAAGCCAGAGTCACTGGCAGCAGCGACGTCAGACCCGACACCCACCCCGACGTCAACAGTGAGGCCAGCACTGACGACAGCTCCGACGCCAGCACCGCCAGCGTCACCACCCACGCCCGCGCCTACGCCGGTACCCACGCCAGAGTTGCAGCCAGCATCTACGCCAACTCCGCCGTCTGCATCGACGCTCGCATCCATGGCAGCATCGTCCATAGCTTCGACACCAGCACTGCCAGCGGCAGCACCCACGCCCACGCCTACGCGGGCACCAACGTTGACATTAGCACCAACGCCGGCACCGAGCGCAGCCGAGACGTCATCCCCGACGACAACTCTCACGCCAACCCTGCCAGATTCAGCACGCCCTGAGTCGTCCGCGGCGGCACCAAAGGTGGCACCCACGTCGGCCTACACGGCGGCGTTCGTGGAACGTGTGTGGTTGGAGGTCATCGAGTGGTACAACGTGGTGTCACCGTCCACGTGGGCCACCCTGTGCGCCACGTACGTCATGTACTCCTTCTCCATCGGCTTCCGCGACGAGTGGCGGCGACGGAGCGCAGCTACAGCGCGGCGGCGACGCCGACAGCGCGGGGGCGACGTCGACCGCAGACGACCTCTAGGCCACCAGACGGCCGCCCAGGGCCGCCCTGGCATCAGCCCCCACACTGCCTCGAGCCTCGAGCCGACCTCCCCGCCAAAACCTGGTAGCATGCCAGCGGGGGCGGCTTCAGCCCCCCCGCGTGGCACCACGCCTGCCATTCCTGTCATCGGCCCCCACGCTGCCTCAAGCCTCGAGTCGACCCCCCCGCCAAAACCTGGTAGCACGCCAGCGGGGGCGGCTTCAGCCCCCCCGCATGGCACCACGCCTGCCATTCCTGTCATCGGTCCCCACGCTGCCTCGAGCCCTGGGGTGACCTCCCCGCCACAACCTGGTAGCACGGCAGCGGGGCCAGCCTCGGCCGTCTCGCGTGCTCACACGCCTGCCCTGGGTCCTGGCTCCCTCGCAACCTCGCGTGTTAGCACCAGCACTGCCAGCACTAGCACCGTGACTGTACGGGAGCACTTCGAGCGCTTCCTCGGACCGCAGCCAGCCACCATCGGTCACCTCCGAGCCGTAAAACTGCCGTTTGGCCGCTTGGATCCCACCACGGCTCCACGCGGGCACAGCGGTCATCGTCCAGGGTCAAGTCCACAACCCCATCAACGGCCTCCGAGGTATCGTACGGGGGCAGTCCAGCGAGCACCCCGGCCACTGGACCGTCACGCTGTCGCCTGGGGACACCGCCCACCTGAGCTGCTCCAGTCTGACCGTCCCTGCACCTGCGCTCCGCGCCGAGATGCCGCCCCCCAGTACGGGCGCACAGACCAAGGCCCAAACTCAGGGACCCCAGCCCGGCCCAGCAGTGGACCCACGCCACCGTACCTCAGCAGCACAGCGCCCTGACGTCACGGCAGCAGTACCCTGCAGGCCACCTGCGCTGACCGTCCCACCAGGCAGCCGCGCCCAGACTGAACGCACTGCTGACTGTGAAGTCGGACTCCGAGACTCACGCGACGACGGCGCCGACGACCACTACCTCCACCACGACCTCGGGGTGCAAGCGCCCGTGGGCTTCTGGGACCCGATCGGGTACACAGCCGACGGCCCCAGCTACGGCCCCCCTACGGCCGGCCCCTCTGCGGCGAAGCCCGTGAGCAGCAGCGTCGCCGCTGGGAGGCAGGACGCCGACCCTAGCGGCCGAAATTTCCAGGGTGCGGACACGCTGCGAGAGGTCGCGGAGATGCTGTCGCACCTGAAGGAGCAGGACCTGCTCCAACGACTGGAGGCTGAGGAGCGCTCCGACAGGAGGAGGCTGAGGAGGCCGAGGGCCAAACGCAAGGCCGCAGCAGCCGCCGAGGGGGGCGGCGGGGACGCCGCGCAGGCCCAGGAGGAGCCACCCTACCAGGATGCTCCGGCTCCTGCGCTCCGCCGGGCCAAGCGGATCCTCTTGTCATGGGTGTTGGCCGCGTACCTGCCGCCTCTTGTGGCGGCCCCCGACCGCCGCCCCGCTTGGCACACCCACTGGTTCCGCGAAGCTGGACCACAGTACGACGGACCGAGAAAGGCCGACGCGCAGCCGACTGCCCACCGATGCATCGAGCTCCGCCTATGGAGTCTGAGAGCCCCTGGCCCCCGCCCGACTCTGGCCCGCAGTTCGGACATGCTCCTAACCTGCGTGGACGCGGCCCTCGGCCTCCCGCACGGCCGCGCAGCAGGCCTCATCCACCGCGCCACTCTCAAGCGTCTGCGCACTGATACTGTTTTCCTTCTTCAGTTTCTCACGTGGTCCGACGCTTTTGAAGAACGCTGGGGCTTTTCATTCACTTTGCCCTCATCCTGACCAGCGTGGTACGGCCAGCATGATGTTAGCATGTGCCAATCTTGAGTTTATACTTGTTTCTGGTAAGCCTGTTGTACGGTCGTTGGTGCGTTCTCTTCACACGCAGTATATTTGCATTTGTTGTTCCTCCTTCCTGTATGTGGTGACGTTAACCCGGCCGGCCACCTTCGTTATCTACTGCTTGGCTTTCAGAGCAAATAGGTGGGACAAAATGCGTTGTACTTTTCAAGAGCGAAGAACGCTGGGGCTTCTCATTCACTTTGCCCTCATCCTGACCAGCGTGGTACGGCCTCGCCCTCGCCGCAAGTGCGCGCCCTGCCTTGTTCACCCGGGCGCTGTTCCCTGGTGCGCCGTGCCTGCTGGCGGGGGTGGCGGCTTCAGCCCCACCCCACGCACCCGAGCCATCACGCCATGTCTTGTCCGCCATGTCGTAGCGGGTGCATCCGCTGTGAGGGCCTCCTCTGCACCCTTGCACTGTCTCTGCCTGTGCGCATGCTGGGCCATACGGCTCCCAGCACGTGCACCTTTTCCTCAGCGCGTCTGGCGCTCTCTGCCGTCCGCCGCCTGGCCGCGGACTCTGTCTCTGCGCGCGCTGTGCTGGGCCATACGGCTCTCAGCTGGTGCACCTTTTCCTCAGCGCGTCTGGCGCCCCTCTGCCGTCCGCCGCCTGGCCGCGGACTCTGTCACTTTCGAGGTCCGCCAATGGGGGCTAAAGGTTAGCTGGCAGCGGCTGGTGCCGCTGTGCTGTCGGCTAGCTTTTGCCGCTCCTGTTGGGGTTCTCGGCCTGTGCGCACTGTGCTGGGCCATACGGCTCCCAGCTGGTGCACCTTTTCTTTTTTCGCCAGCCCGTGCGCCCGCGTGGCACCGCGTCCACGGGGCCTGGGCGCGGGGGCGGGGGGTGCCCCGTCTCTGCGCGCCGCGCAGCGGCCAAGCGCCCAACCGGCGGTCCGGGGGGGGGGGGGGGGGGGGGGCGCCAAGCCGCCTTAAAAAAAAAATAAAAAAAAAAAAAAACTTAAAATTAAAAAAAAAAAAAAAAAAAAAAAAAAAAAAAACAAAAAAAAAAAATAAAAAAAAAAAAAAAAAAAAAAAAAATAACAAAAAAAAAGAAAAATAATAAATAAAGAAAAAAAAAAAAAAAAAAAAAAAGAAGAGAAAAAATTACAAAAAAAAATAAAAAAATACCTTAAAAATTCAAAAAAAAGCCAGGCGTTCTGCACGTCGCCACTTCGCGTTGGTGCCTTTTCTCCACGCGGTCCTGACTGAGGGAGGTGAGATCTTCACTGTCTGTCCGCCGTCTGTAGCGTCAGTCGCATTGCGCCGGGGGGGGGGGTTGTTGCCCGCCCTCGTATCTCAAGGCTGCACCGCCGCTAATAGTGTTTGGCGGGTTGTCGCACCGCAGTGCGCCTCGCGGACGGACCCTGGTCCGCCTACTTGTCCGGTCTCTCTCTCTCTGCCTCTCTCTCTGTGCCTCTCTCTCTGCCTCTATCTCTGTCTCTCTCTCTCTCTCTCTCTCTCTCTCTCTCTCTCGTCTCCAAGAGCCGCTCTCTTCTTCTCTCTCTTCTCTCTCTCTCTCTCTCTTCTCGCTCTCTCGGGTCGTCTCTCTCTCTCATCTTCTCTTCTTCGTCTCTCGTCTCTCTCGCTCTCTCTCTCTCTTCTCTCTCATCTCCCCCTCTCTCTCTCTCTCTCTCTCTCATCTCTCTCTCTCTCTCTCTCTCTCTCTCTCCTCTCTCCTCGTCTCTCTCTCTCTCTCTCTCTCTCTCTCTCTCTCTCTCTCTTCGTCTTCTCTCTCGCTCTCTCTCTCTCTCTCTCTCTCATCTCTCCTCTCCTCTCTCTCCTCTCTCTCTCTCTCTCTCTCTCTCGCTCTCTCTCTCTCGTCTCTTCCTCTCTCTCTCTCCTCTCTCTCCTCTCTCTCTCTCTCTCTCTCTCTCTCTCTCTCTCACTTCGCGGCGTGGATCTTCTCGAACTTCTCGCCAGGCACGTACTCACCCCTTCGGGCGGGCACGGGGTGGAAGGAGGTGCCGCTGGAGGAGGAGGGCCCTGGAGGAGGGGGGGGGGGGACGACGACGACGAGGAGGAGGAGGAGGTCCCACTGAAGGCTGGATGACCCTGGAGGGCGAGGAGGAGGACGACGACGACGACGAGGAGGGAGGAGGAGGAGGAGATGGAGGAAAATGAGAAGGAGGATGAGGAGGAGGAAGAGAAAGAGGAGGAAGGGGAGGAGGAGGAGAAGGGGGGGGAGAAGGAGGAGGAAGGGGAGGAAGAGGAAGTGGAAAAAAAGACGGGGAGAGAGGAAGCCTGGCACGCAGCGCCGCGTACAGGGCCTGCTCCCTCTGGCAGCGCTCGCGGAGCCTCTTGCCGCACTCCCTGAGAAGGAGGGGATGGGATAGGAGGAAGAGAGGAGGAAGAGTGATGAGGGGGAAAAGAAGTATTAATACTTAATGCGGATGGAGGGAGGGGGCGCCTCAGCGTAGCAGCGGCCTGGACAGCGTGCTCGGACAGGAGGCGCACCGCCTCGTCCGCTGCATTGAGCGCCCTCTGCTCGTTCGAGAGTGCCTGCCAGGCCCCCGCCACCATGTCTCCTGGGAATCCCCCTCCTTCTCCTGCTCCTCCTTCTCCTTCTCCATTATCCACGTTGTGCTAGTCTTGGAAGGTTGCGGCGGCGAATGCACCCACTTGCTTCGGCATCTGCGAGGGCGGTGGATGCGTCGCGGCCCCACCCCCCGACCACTCACCGACCTACCCGTATCTCTCATCGTGTCTCTCGACGCGGATATGCATATTATTATATGGAAGTACTTTCTGCCTAGTATGTTGTTGCCTTCTGTTTGGGTGGAAGCACCTTATGTTTGCATTGAAGTATCCCGTGTGCAACTATTCTAACATATGGTTATCTGCTGTGTGGGTGTAAGTACCTTTTGTTTGAAGTTTGGAGGGGAAATGCATCGCGCGCAACTTTCCCACGCAGGTTGGCGAGTGGTCGGCCTGGAAGCCCCCGCGACACATCCGCTGCCGCCGCCGTCACAGGAGCCGAAGCAACTGGAGATATTCGCCGCCGCAACTAACCAGGAGATAAGCTCGCCACGCAACCAATCCAGTATCTGTCCAAAACTGGTGCTTCTCCTCCTCCCCCCGCCCCCCCTCGCATCGACTCTTGACCTTTTGAAGTTTAGGTTGTCGGCGAAGGAAAAGAAAGGACATGCGAGCGAGGAGAAGGAGAAGAACGAGGAGGAATCAGGAATCAGAAGCAGAAGGAGAGGAAGGAAGAAGAGGGGGAGGAGGAGGACGAGGATAATGAGGAGGAGAATTTGGAAGAGGGCGAAGGGGCGCGATAAGGAGGAGGAGGAGAAGGGAGGAACGGGATCACATCCCCCTCGCCCCTCTGGGCAACGCGCGGAGAGAAAGAGGGGGGGGGATGGGGGGGGAGGAGGAGGAGAAGGACGAGAACGAGAAGGGCGAGCAGGAGGAGGGGGGGAGGATGAGGATGAGGATAAGGATAAGGATGAGGATGGGAAGGGTGGCGAGTTGAAAGACCAATCAGACCCCTGTGCCCAGCTCGCCTTTCTCCTCCTCCTCCTGCTTCGCCATGTCCTCTTCTTTCTCGTCAACCTTCCTTATTCGTGTTATGCCTCTTCTGCTTATGTTCCCCTTATTATTCTTAGTAATATTATTCTTATTTGACTCTGATTCTCGACCCCCTCCTCCTGCGTGCCCCCTATGTGTTTCCAGTTCCTCCCCCTCCCCTCCTCCCCCCCCCCCCCAAAAAGGAACCCCCCCCCCGATTCCCCATCCGAGCCCCCCCCCCCCCCTCCTCCCCCCTTCTCCTCGCCAGCGCAGCGGCCGTTGATCCTCCCGACGCTGCAGGGGAAGAAGAGGAAGGATGACGCCCCCAAGCTCATGCTGCATGTCTTTCTTCTCATCCTCCTCCTCCCCCTTCTTCTCATCCCCCTTTTCCTTCTCATTACTAGCATCCTTCTTCTCATTCTCCTCCTCGGGCGGCGCCGCCCCCCTCCCGCCGCGTCGAGAGCCGCCTCGGCCTCGATGACCTGGATGGTCGTTGGCGCCGTCGCGGCTGGGATGGGCCCGCTGAGCCAGCCGCTGGAGCTGGGGCCGCCGCCGCTGATGCCCGACGGCCACAAGCCAGCCGCCGAGGAGGAGGCGGAGGCGTCTGGATCTGGAGCCTCCTCTGCCGCCTCTGCCTCGTCTGCTGCTGGAGCCTCTGCCGCCTCTGCCTCGTCTGCTGCTGGAGCCTCTGCCGCCTCTGCCTCGTCTGCTGCTGGAGCCTCCTCTGCCGCCTCTGCCTTGTCTGCTGCTGGAGCCTCTGCCGCCTCTGCCTCGTCTGCTGCTGGAGCCTCCTCTGCCGCCTCTGCCTTGTCTGCTGCTGCTGGCTGGTCAGGCTGCTCAGGCGGCTGCTGCTGCTGCTGCTGGTCCGCCGACGCCGAAGCCTTGGCCCTGGCCCTGACTCTGACCCTGGTGACGGGGCGCGCCTTCGCCGCTGGGGGCTGGCTGTCGTCGTCGCAGTCGTCGCCGCCGTCGGGCTGGGGCCGCTTCCGCCACGGGGGAGGAACTACCGCCGGAGGCGGCCACGGCGGCCACGGTGGAGGCCGCGGAGGCCCGGTGGGCGCCCAGGGCACCATGCCAGGTCCAGGCCGGCCCGCGAGCCCAAGGGCGAGTGAAGGAAACTAAGAGAGGGCGGACCGGGGCGGAGGAAGGAGGCGAGGAGGGGAATGGCGGACGAAAGAGGACCCGCTACTACACATGACGGCTCGCTGAAGCGATAAGCAACCCCGCGCGGCGGAGGAGCCGCGCGCGGCGCCCCGAAGGGTGGCGTGCGAGGCCGACCCGCGCGCCCATGGCGAGGGGGGCGGGGGGCGGGCCAAAGACCGCCGAACACGGCAATGCAATGCAACAGGCAGGCGGAGGAGGAAGGAGGAGGAGCAGAGGAAGGAGGATGGGAGGGGCAGATGAAGGGCGGAGGATGGAGGGGCAGAGGGGCAGAGGAACAACGAAAGAAGGAAGGATGGGCAGAGGGCAGAAGAGGGGGGAGGGGCAGACGAAGGAGAAGGAAGGACCCGCTATGACTCAGGGACTCTTGGTGAAGCCACCTTCCCCCTATGTCCGTTCCACTCCTCATCCCTACCCCCTCCAATCCCACCTCGGCTTGCATTTCGCCACCTCTTTCTATCCCCCCTTCGCTCTTTCTTCCCCGCCCCCATCTCCCACCCCTCCCCTCTCCCGACCCACGCCCCGAGCCCCCCCTCTCAACTCCTTCCCTCCCGCCCCACCACCTCGCTCATTTCCTGGGAGCCGAACCGCCGCCTGGCGGCGTTATCCTCTGCGCCAGGGCGCGCCGTGCTGCGCCCGCGCTGCCCGACGGGGGAACGGAGGGGCGCCGCTGCCGCGCGACCTCGAGGCCTCCTCCATCCAACATTTGGCAAAAAAACAAACCAACAGACATCAAACCATCGAAAAATGATATGAGAAGGGTGGCGCGGGGCATCGACCTCCAGGAACACGCGCGCAGGCAGCCCGCGACACCCCCTTGCCCTTTTCCTCCGACGCCCCCCCCCCCCCCCCTAAGCCTCCCCTCTACCTGCCAGACGTGCAATCTATCATCTTCTTCGTGAGGCGAGGTTCCAGCTGTTGCTTATCCTACCCCCGTCATCAGTAGCCCCTGCTCCTCCTCCCCTCCTCCTCCCCCCCCCCCCCCCCCCCCCCCTCCCCGCCCCCTCCTCCCCCTCACCTTCCTTCTCCTTCCCCTCCCCCCCCCCCCGCTCCTCCTTCTCCTCCCTCTCCTCCTCTATCATCTCCCCCCTCCTTTTCCTCATCCTCATCCTGCTCCTCCTCGTCCTTCACATGCTCCTCCTTCTCCTCCTCGCCCCCCTCCTCCTCCTCCCGCTCCTCCACATCCTCCTCCTCCTCCGACTCACCGTCACCCCCCTTCGCATCCCCCTTTTCCTCCTCCTGACTTAACTCCCCACCGCCTCTTTATCCCCGTCTTTCTCCTCCCCGACATCTTTCTGCGATGTTCCTGTTCCCCGTCTCCACCTTCTCATACTCCTCCTACTCACCCCCTCGCCCCCCTCCCCCTCTCCCCCCCCCCCCTCCCCCCCCCCCCCACCCCCCCCCCCCCCCCCCCCCTCCCCCTCATTCCTCCTCACCCCCCCTTCCCCTCTCCACTCTCCACCCTTCGACTTCGCCCTTCCTCTTCACCCGTGGTCAGGCCATGGCCGCGGGCCGCGGGCCGCTGGCCGCGGCCGCGGCGGCGCCGACTCGAACTCCGACGGCGCCGCGCACGGCGCCTACTTCTTGATGAAGGTGTGCGCGGACCTCCCCCCCGCCCCCACGGGCCCATGGGGCGCGAGGGGTGAAGGCGAGGCTGCGAAGAGCGAATAGTGGCAATGAGGCTAAAGGCTGACGCATGAGCAAGCGGAGGCAGGAATCAGGAAGGGCACGGTGGCGATGGGAGACGGATATATGCCTATGCCGAGAGTTCTGCGCAATGGCCATGTGCCAGCGCGGAGCGGAGGGAACAGCACAAGAGACATACGGAGAAGGAGTGATTGATGATACGTAGCAAGCGGCAGCAAGAGGCGAGAGAGGGAGAGCGCAAGCACAAACATACATGCTGAGCCTCCTCTCGCTCCTGTTCGTGCCCCTCATCCTCCTCCCCCTCCTCTTGCCGCTCCTCCTGCAACTGCTCCCTGCTGCTCATCCAGCTACTCCTCATCCTGGTGAAGGTGGGGCTGTGAAAAGTGGCAGAAGGGTTTCCTTCCTGCTCCTGCTCCTGCCCCTGCTTCTTATCCTGCTGTCCCCCCCCCCCCCCTCACTTCTCTTTCGTCGGTTTCTGGAGCCCGTGCTCGTCCGCGTCGGGGTGGCGCGCCCTGAAGACCAGCTCCTGGTCGGGCGCCGCGCCCACGATGCTGTGGAGCACGGGCACGCGGTAGAAGAACCTCCCTTGCCCCAATGGGGCCAAAGGGCGCGTTTGGGCGATAGAGAAAGAGAGGAGGGGGAGAACGATGCTAACAAAGAGTGGCAAAGAAAGAGAGAGGGGAGATAGAGCGAGAGGACGCTGAGAGACGGGTGAAACAAAGAAATCACGAAACTTATGGACGAAACCCCGAAACAAGAAACACATTAATTCCAAGTTTCATACCCCCACCCGGCCCACCCGCCTCGCACGACTCTCGTCGTCCTCGTCATTCTCCCCCGTCGTTTTGATCCACGTCGTCCGCCTCATCGTTCTCAGAGCTCCTCATCCTCTTCCTTATCCTGCTCATTATCTCCTTATCCTCATCATTGGTTTCCTAGCCCACGCCATGTCCTGGTGGCCCCCCTCTACCACCTCCGCAATGATCCTCGTCGCCCCATTCCCTGCCCCCGCCTGCTCGGGCTGCCGCCCACATTGATGTCGATCATCGCGAGCTCGTACTTGATCTCGTGCGTCGCCACCGCCTCCATGTACTTCCGCTCCTTATCGCTGATCTTGCGGCGCTTCTTCTTGGCCTTATCGTCCGAGTCGTCGTCCTCCCAACCGCTCCCTCTTATCCTCTCCCCTCTCCCTCTCCCTCTCACTCTCTCTCTTTCTCCCTCTCTCTCTCTCTCTCTCTCTCACACGCTCTTTTCTCTCCTCCCTCCCCCCTCCCTCCCTCCCCCCCCTCCTCCGCCCCCCCCCCCCCCCCCTCCCCCCCCCCCTCCTCCCTCCCCCACTTCCCCCCCCCTCTCCCCCCCCCCTTAATCATCCTCATTATTCCCACCCCCCTCCCCCCCCCCGTCTCAGGGTCTGTTCTCCCCAGGCCCCAGGCCGCCTGCCTCCTCCGCGTGTCCTGCCCCCTCCTCTCCTCTCCCCCATCCTCTCCTCCTTGGCCCCCTCCTCCATATCTCGGCCCGCCACCCCCCCCCCCCCCCCGCCCCCCCGCCACCACCACCGCCGCGCACGCGCACGCACACGCACGCGCACACACACACACACACACACACACACACCACACACACACACACACACACCACACACACACACACACACACACACACACACACACACCACACACACACACACACACACACACACGCAACCAACACACATAGACACACACACACACTACACAAACACACACACACACACACACACACACACCACCGCCACCACCACGACCACCACCACCACCACCACCACGCACCACCCCACCCCACCCCACCCACCACCCACCCACCACCCCCACCACCTCACCACCCCTGCTCCTTGCCCCACCGCCAGGCAAGCCCGCCGACTCGCCGACGCGACTCATCGGCGGCAAGGCGGGGGCGGGCCGCTCGGGGCAGGGCGTGGGTAAGGGGGGGGGGCAGCCAGCGTGCGAGCGGGCGGCGCAAGGTGGGAGGAAACTACCCATGCGACAACACATGAGGAAGCATAATGAGCAACTGAGCAGCCATCACAGATGAAAGCAATGGGCATGCAACTAACTACACGAATAAGGACTAATACTGAAAACAATAAGCCACCGCTCTACCCAATTGCCATGCAACAGCGCACAAAGAAGCAAGCAATGCACAATGGGCAAATGAGCAAGCGACATGAACAAAAAACCATGAGCAACTGCTCAACCTTCCCGATCCCCCCCAATCCCCGCTCCGACTCTGCAGTCTGCTTCGCCTTCTTCTGCTGCACGAGCCAGCACCAGCAGAACTCCCCCTTCGATGGAGAAGCCCACTGGGTCCCGTCCACGTAGAGGGTCGGGCCCGCGCGCCAGCCCTGCATGTACTTCGCCAGGGCGCCGTCACCGCCAGACCCCCCCTGGCGCGGCGCTGGAGGAGAGCAGCGGCGGAGGGCGACGGAGACGGAGGAAGAGCGGCGGAGCGCGAAGGAGGAAGGGTGACGGAGGGAAGGCAAGGATGGGCGACGGACGGAGGCCGATGGGGGAGAGCGATGGAGGGGAGAGGAAGACGGAGGTTGTGCGGCAAACGAGTGAGAAGTAGGCGGCGAGGTGAGGCAGGTCAGGAGCAGGAAATGGAGGGCAGAGGACGGAGGAGGGTGGAGCCAGCATGCGAGAGGATGCACGCACTGGAGGATGAGCGAGGGAGGTGGCGATATCACAACATGATAATAATGGCAGCGGTGCCCCCCCTCCCTCCTTGTCCTTGTCGTCGCATTTGTCGCCCTCGCCGTCGCCCTTGTCGCCTTCGCCCTCGCCGCCGAATAGATCGGCGATCAGCTGCGCCAACTCGTTGTCCTCGTCGGCCTCGTCGAAGTCGTCCGGCGACACGGGGAAGAGCGGCAATACCAACAACTTGTTTAACATCGCAGCCGCCTTCGCCTCCACCACGCGCCCGCAGTGCGGCAACGCCAGCGGCGAAGAACCGCTGCCCTGCTTCCTGCCGCCCCCGCCCCGCCCCCGCGCACGCACCCCATGGCCGCATAGGACGAGAGAGTGAGGAAGAAAAGAAAACGCCTGAGCGGGGGGCAGGGAACTGCAACTGAATGGGGGGAGGGGGGCGGAAGGGGGAAGAAGGGGGGGGCAGTCGGAGGAGGCGGAGGAGGTGGAGGAGGAGGAGGGGGGCGGAAGGACATCGGCACGAGGAAGGAAAGATCGCGAATGCATGATGTCATGATGAGGGGCACGAGGATGGATGAGAGCACGCATGGGGAGACAGCGAATGCAGATAGGCAGTATGATAACATGGCAATGGCATGAGGATGGCGCAAAAGCAATACAGACAGCAAAGACAGCGATCCCCTCTCCCCTTCCGCATCATCGTGTAGCTGTAAGACTTCAAGCCCACGGACGGCGTCGCTTTGAGCACGAGGTCGCCGCAGCTGGAGCCAGCACCTGATACCATCTCGGCGGCCACCTTCGAATACATGTCCATGAGCTTGCTCATCAGAGCTGTAGTGACCTGGCCCCCCCCCACCATCCCCCCCCTCATCCTCCATCTCCTCCTTCTCCTCCTTGTCAGTCCTCACACTCCTCTTCTTCCTTCCCCCTCTTCCCCCTCCACCCCCCCATCCTCGCATGCGAGAGGGCCAACGCGAAAAGGGCAAGGGCGAGGCCAGGGGTAGAAAGGGCGAGAGGAGGGAGGAGGCGAAGGAGGGGGTCGACAGGATGAGGGGAGGAGGAGGTGCAGAAACGTTAATAAAGAACACATGTTGGACATTGCTGGAAACGGCGAAGATGAGACTGATGATGGAAAACACCAGGACACCACGCATAATAGGCCAGAGCAGGGGCGAAAGCAAGAAGCGGTTCAGTCCCCTTTGGGGAGGGCCACGTGGGCGGGAGCACGCGGCGCTGTGTGAGACCCCCACTCCACTGTGCACGCCGCCCTGACTTATTCCTCCAACTCCTCGCATAGCCCTCCAAATCGTTATATTCCTTATCCTCATTTCCCTCGCCTGCCCCCCCCCCACCCCTCCTCTACGCGCGCGCTCGCGCCCCCCGTCGCGCGCCCCCTGGGAACGCCCCCCTTGCCCTCTACTCCGTTCTTCGCGTGTCCACCTTCATCCTCGCCCGCCTCATCACCCACTAATTCCCCCAGGCCCCCAAGCAATGCAGCAAAGCAACATCGGCATGAGCCGCGATGCAAGTTCTCCACATACTCGAATCACCCCTCGAGCTCAGGCGGCCTGCTTCTTAACAAAGGCTGGCAGCTCCACCCCCTGCTCCTCGCCGTCGTCGTCGCTCTCCTGGGGTGCAACATCCTTCTGCTCCTGCTTGGTAATCATGCACGTCCACTGCTGCAAGTTAAAGAAGCGCGGCGCCCTGGGATCTGTCTTCCCCTGCTTCCTGTTGGCCACGGTGCCGCCCTGCTGCGGCGCGACCTGCTGCCCCCCCCCCCCCCCACCCCCCCCACCCCCCACCCCCAGACTCCCCTATCCGACGACGTGCCCCAATCATCCGCGACATCCTCGTCCGTTATTCCCTTGCACTTATGCTCGGCGATGTCTCTTGTATATTTCCTCCCACTTACTCACTTCCAATCGTATTACCAGTCCTGATCAGGCTCCCACTCTTGCGCTGCAAATTCCTACTGATACGTCCACCTTCCTCCTACCAGCCCAGGAACCTGTCTAGGGCCCAGGCGGCCAAGTCCCCATCCATCCAAGCGGGGCAGGGGTTGGGCAGGCGCTACCCGCACTCGCCGCTGGTGCTCGCGGAGATGCAGCAGAGAGAGGAGGAGACAGGGGAAGGTGGTGGGATGCGCGGGCGATGGCGAGGGCACTCCCCATCAATCCCCACATCTGCCCTCCGCCTCACCCGTCGATTACTTACACCCAGGATGTTGCATGACCGCAACCTTTACCACGCTCCTGCATATGATCGCCAGACCCAACCACACACACACACACACACACACACACACACACACACACACACACACACACACACACACACACACACACACACACACACACACACACACACGTACACACACACACACACACACACTTTTACAGTTATCCCGCGATTTGTGTCTCATTCTGTTCCTGCTTCCAGCCCCCTCTCTACCCGAGCTCAGGGGATCACTGGGGCCGCCATTCCACCCCCCCACCCCCGCAGGAGGGGCGCGTCTCCAAATCACGATGGCGCACTGGACGCTGGTGCTCGCCAAGGCGCCAAGGGAACGGGGGGGGGGGGGGCGAAGCTTAGAGCGACGGATGGGATGCGCCAAGGAATGAGCGAGAGCGCGCAAGAACCCTAAGCCCCTGAGCTGGCCCATCAGCGCCTGCCAATCCATCGAAACTAACTCCGCCCGTCAAGCCCCCACCCACCCTGCCCCCAAAAGCGTCCCCCACCCAAATCATTTACAGAACTCATATTCTAACCCAAACCATCTCCCACGCCCCCAGGGGCCCAGCCTGTCTCGGGTACCGCTCTTCGATCGTGAAAGAGACCTTTTCCCATGGATTCGCGTTGAACTCTGAGATGTCCTTGGCATCCCTCCTGGCATCCTTCCACTTGGCCACGGCGTCCGCTATCATCTTGCTCTTGGCATCCCTGAAGAGCGATTGCTGGGCCGTAAACTTGAAGGACGCACTGTGAATGCCGATCCTCTTCAGCACCTAACGACCCCTACCCCATTTAACGCTCATGGTATGCCTTGTCCCCGCTGCGTATGCCTTACGTGCACGTCGGCTCCTCTCTCTGCCCCCCTGTCAGCGCCCCTGCATGCATGACTGCATGCACATCAGCCAATTATCCCCCCCCCCCCTCGCGCGATCGAATCATTCCTCTTCGTCGATGCTTGCAAGCGGCTGCGCCGTCGGACAATGCTACTGATCGAAGCGTGCGCCAACGCGCAGGCGCAAGCAAACGTGCGCATTAGACAACCAATCATATTACACGCAACGCACAGCACGCTTTCAGTCATCTAGGCGACCTCTCATCTGTCCATGCGTAGGTGCGTGCACGCACAAAAGGCTGCGCATGGAGATCGTATGCACGCATAAAAGCCCGACGCCTTATCGCACGTGGACCACGATCGCTCCATGATGCACGATCGGAGGAAATTGGCCTCCAATGCGAATAAGCACCACACAGCCGAGATTCACAACGTGCGGCATATCAAACCAGTGCCCCTGTAGTTACTTGCATGCATCCCCTCTCTCCCATTTCCCCCCCTCCCCGCCGCGTTGAGCTGCTCTTCGCCGTGGGCAGTGTCGAGCGACATCTGCAGCGCCTGCAACTCCACGGTATAATTTGCCCAAGGCACCGCCTCGGCCTTCTTCTGGTATTCCCCTGCGATGGAGAAGATGATGTCGATGATCTCGCCCATGTTCTTCGAATTGGGCGGCTCCTGACGGGGGGGGTGGCGGGCGCCCCATCCAACTGATCCATTGGGTCCTCTCCCTCTCTAGCCCCCCACCTCCCTCCCTTTCGAACTGCCCACGTTCCCCCCTCCCCCCTCAATCGTTTTCCCTGCGGCTGACATTACTTGAACCCGCATCCCCTCTCTCCCCACCTGTGCCTCCCCCTCCCGTTGCCGCCAGCGAATCCTGCAGCGCCACCAGGGCGGTCGGCAAATCTAGCGCCTGCTTCCCTGGGCCAGGCAGCCTGATGCTCGCGGTCAAGTCCTGGAAGCACTTCGCCTGACTGGCCATTGCCAAGGACGGGCCGCGGCAGAAGGGGGGGAGACTTAGACCGTGGACGCTTCGGGGAGGTAGCGGCATGACTGCGGGAAACAACAGGGAACGAATTGAGGGATTGGGTTGAGAGCAGGGCGACGATGCTGGAGGTTTGGAGGTGCGTTGCAAAGAGCGCAGCTGGAGAGGGGGTATACATATACGACACATGCGAAGAGCAAGGGTGCTGAAACCACCATGGAAGGCAAGGCAGCGCACGTTCGGGCGCAGTGCCAAAAGAACAGCCGATCGCCTCAAGTGGAGTCACATACCGACCAGCGAGCGGAGCCGACGCATCGCTCGAGGGCTGAATCATGCACGTCATCTGGCCGACTGTCGTGATCATGCGCCCGAAGAACTTCAAACGAGCCGCACCCAACCTGGTCTGGCTCATACCTTCAGAGCGCAGCACGTTCCACGGGGGGCAGGCTAAGTGCGCCTCGAACCCAGAACTCACCAATCTGTCAATGGTATCGCACACGTTGCCGAAAGCATCTGGATACATCTGGGCCACGCTGCCCTTTGCTGTATCGAGAAAGGTGCCGCGGGCAGCCTGGAGCGACGGAAACCCGCCTCCACCAACACCAGGGGTAATCGAAGACGGTTGAGAATCGCTATTGCCAGTATCAGTGGACACATGAATGTTCAGCATCTTGGTCATGATGTCCTGCAAGGCGCGGTTAGTCACGACGGCGGCCTCAGGGTCGGCCTCCCCGCACGTTCAAGGTAAGCCGCGGAGGGTGGCGACCCAGATAGACAGAATGCAATGACGGCACCGATGCTCGCTCGCGAAACAACCATGAGCTAAGATAACGCAATGCACAACAATGGAACACATAGGGTCAGGGTCCAACGATAAACACGGCACCCCCTGCACGCGTCAAAACAATTTAGAAGCACCGCGCACGAACGATGATTCAACCCCCCCACCCCACCGAAACGGGATAGCTGAAGAAGCCAGTCTTCTGCGCCGCCGTCAGAAGGGCACGCGCGTCGGAAGCGGTCATCGTCAACAATTCGGCCGCCTCCTGCTCTGACATCTTTGGGCCGTCCTCGATGACAGCCTTCTGGGCCTCGACGCCAGCGTCACCCAACGTGTCCAGCTTGAGAAGCGCAATCGAGTCGGGGTCGCTGGCCCTCTGCAGAAGAGGCAGAAGGGGGCGGGTCGGGCCAGCGCGGAGGTGGGATTCTAAACGGCAGGAGACCTGTATCAGACAGAGAGCGGCCCCGTTCAATATGCAAGACTGCGAACGCTCCACAATGCAAGACTATGAAGGATGGGCCGTGCTGGACTGCGCAAGGCTACGACTGCATCACAACGCAACGCCTGGCACGACAGGTGGAATCAGAAGACCAAGCTGAGGAGAGAGCAAGATAGCTGGACATGGATGCGCAGGGAAGCCTTGGCTTCAGCTGCTTCCTCTGCGCGTATAGCCACTCTTTGAAAAATATCTTCAGCGCCGACCACCCCTTGCACACCTTCGGCTCTGCCCCCGCCTTGGTATGCAAGGAGATGCTCGGACACCTCGCGGCCCCGCCCAAGCCAGGCATGGAAACCAAACGTAGAACCACACATAGGGCGTGCATCGGAGGGGGAGCACTTCAAGCATTACTTCGCTTATGTTGACACTGCTGGCATGCGACACTGGCGACGTTTCTAATAGCGGGGAGGAGCAGAACGACAGGGAGACGGGACGCAAACAACGGCTAACACGCAGAGGGGACGAGAACGATGAGGATGGGAGAGCATGTGAGAAGGGCCAGACACCACCCCCACCTCCCCCGCTTCTCATCCTATTCCCTTTTACCCAACACATCTGGAAACTGACATGTGCCCATGTTGCTATTGCTACCCTCGCCCGTGCACCCTGATACAGCCATGTAGTGCGCGATGTTGGTAAACGCTGCAATCACCTCTGGATGTTTATTGTTGATCTTCTCCATGTATTCTGCTGCCGCCTTCACATGGCTAATGAAGTTTGACTTGGTCCCTGCGTGGTCGTCCTCGATGAGCGCCAATGGCACCATTGCAGTCTGGCCCTTTACAACTGTCGGAGGCTTCGATTTTGTTTTGCTCGCAGCAGTACCCTTCTTGACGCTATCTTTGGCTTTCTTCTCTGCCTTCGCCCTGGCCTTGCGCACTTTTTTGCAGAGGGCCCAAGCTTTGTCAGTCAGTCGCTTGCGAGCTTGATCTTGCTTTGCCTTCGCCTTGTCAGCGTTCCCCGAGTTCTCTACGAAATCTTGCAATACGGCCCGCAAGTCAGAGTCATTCACGGAGCGGAGGACGGGCAAGCCATCTGGCAGCGCATTTGCAAATACAACATATAATACCATGGCGCATTGCATGCAACAGTCACGGCATTCCTAGGCGCGGCTATTCTCTGACGGTCGGACGCACAAGCAAGCAGCAAAGGGTTATGGACATAAATTCGAAGAGCAGACGCCTAGGATGGAACCCTTGATCCTCCCACAACGCATCCGTATAAGCGCATAACTTCTAGCCGAGCGCTCCGCCTTCCCCGGATCCCAACCCCGCATCCTTGCCGCATCTTTCCTCCGAGCCCACCCTCCACCCCCCCCCTCCCCACGCAATCGCCAAAGCGAGTCCTGGCAATAGCGGGCACGTCCCCCATGGCTTGTCCAGGCGCGGGAACGCCAGCAAGCAGATCGGCATGATGAAGTCGGGAGCCGCGTGCTTGAAGATCTGCCAGGACGGGAGCGGGGAGAGGCGGGGGAGGGGGGGGGGGGGGCGCGGCGCCCGCCATCCGATGCAACTCTTATGTTTAGCCTTCAGCCCGACTGAAGGATAGACATGAATACATAGGGAGTGGCGCCGATTGGACGCGGGGGGGTCGGAGGGTAACAACAGTAGATGATTGGATAGGGTCGCAAGTAAAGGGGATGCATGAGGAAATTCTGAACTACGTTGCAACGGCGCATGAGCATGCACTTGTGATGCAGTCGACGCGAACATTTAGAGATTAGAAGTTGCCATAACATACATATAACAGGTTGCGCTGGCCAACCACCTTAAGCACACTGAAGGACACCCCCGTTTGAACGCCGTTGCAAGTTGCAAGTGATGCGCCGTGCCGATACACCCAGGGAGTGAACCGTTGGTGGAGGAATTAGCTGGTCATGTGTTACTTGCGCGGTAAAATAAACGAATGGGGTTATGGGGGTGAGAGGCAACGCTGAGCAGTCCATATGAGGAGTGCCCGAATCGAAGTAGCGGGCTGAAAGTAGGAACTGCCGAGGAATATGTGCAAAAAGGGTAACCTGGATGTGTCGTGGGGAGGGGGGGGGGGCACTGGGGGTCGAATGCAGTCTGCGCTATATTTGCCAATGTCTATGTCTGGCGAGGCCCACCTTGTTACAAGCCCCACCTGACCCCTTGAAATACGTTCGCTACCCCCTGCCGTCATCTACCCCCAGCACCCGCATGGTAGAGCCCAATATCTTGAGCACCTGGTCGTGCGTCCTGCCGTCCATCGCGGGGAAGTCGACGAACTCTTGCGTTATGCTAACCAATCTGTCCCAGAATGTTTCGTTATCGCCCACCATGAGATTCGCAGCGTCACTGCGAAAGGCTGAGGCCACTTGGTAGGCGTTCTTGTCCTTGAACCAGCCAGGTTTGATCGCCTCCCCTCCCCGTCGAGATAGAAGGTATTTGATCAGGAGGCGTGAGAAGGCGTGCACCGTGCGCACCTGAGAGATGGCAATGCGCGGCTGCGTGTGAATCATATTGCCAAGAAGACAGTGGACGTTGAGGTCGATGTAGTTAGGCAGCGCGTGCACAGAAGGTGCGGAGGGATGCCCATGGGGAGCAGGTGCTAGGAGTGAGGGAGGGGGAAGGAGAGGGCGACTGATGAAGGGTAGGGAGAACGCAGACGGCAATGCATAGGAGAGCTGTCGACGACCAACTAAGCTGAACAATAATGACACAGCCGCGATAGGCAGCCCCAGATACCCCCTTTTAATCCGACCCTGGGCTATCACTGTCGCCATGATTGCACATGGCCCTCTGCCTGCAAGTCCACCCCGCCCCACCTCTACATACTCAAAGCGTTTGGTATTGTACACGCTCTGGCCGAGCCCAGCCCATGTCCAATTGTTCTGTTTTGCCAGCGTCTTCCAGCCAGCCTCGATGATGTCCACGGCCCTTATTTTTTCGATGATCGTCCGGATTGTCGTCACCTCGTTTGTCTCGTTTCCGAGTTCTTTCAGAAACATGATGCACCCGCGCGTGATGGCCCGCCTGTAGCACTTGCAGTGTGCCCACCCTCGCGCGATACTCCTGCCCTATCCATTCTTGGTTCGTGCACCCTCGCGCGCACGCCCTGGCTCACATAATTGGCATGCACGGAGCACAGTGTACCAACGCGGGTTCCATGTCATGCATGTCTGAATGAAATGTGGGAAGAGCTTAAGCGAGGGTCTCATTTCGGTGCGAAGCAAGAACACGTCTAGATGGGGGTCCCATGCCTGAGTGATATCGGACGAGGTCGCAAGCGGGAGCCCCCACCTCCTCAATGGAGCCGCAGCCCCTGGACGAATTACATATAAGAATAGTTTGCGGTCTCAGGCTTGCCATAGAGGATGTCCCAAGCGAGCGCTGCTATGCACCGCTCCTCTAGCCTTGTCCAGATTCCTTGCACATGTCCACTGATCAGTGCTCACGCCCTACACGCCCCCCCGCCGAGTCCTTTGAACGCTGATGTTCTTCTTCTCTGTGTCCTTGAGCCAAGCCCGCTCCACGCCCTGCGCGAGCGTGGCCCCGTGCACAGCTTGCCAAAAGTCCTGCCCCACACAGGACAACGCTCGAAGGGCGTGGGCCAAGAAACGAACCTGGAACAACGAACATCGAGGATGGAGTGGATTGCAGAGGGCGCAGGCACGGCGCAGCTAGACAGACATGCTGAAGGGCAGCATGACTCACATTGAGATCACAATACACTTGGAGGGACAATCCTAAATATAGGTGTGCGTGCGACGTGCGTCCATGCGCGTCAATGCCGACGCTGCTTCGCGTGTTACAACATAGTTGGTGCGTAAAGTTAATCCTGGCAAGCATGCAACACCCTGACGCCACCCCCCAAACAACCCTCCTCCTTCATCGGGTCTTCGTGTTGAACCAGGTGCGCGCCGCCCTTGTTCTCGTACAGGAGACCAACTGTTTCCACGCTTTGTTGCCGCTTGCGTATGGACGCTTCGTCCCCGCGGTCGTTGAAGGGGTGCCGAGACTCCCGCCCAGCACTTCCAAGGCAAGAGCTCGCTCGATCGACTCGCCATACCACCCTAGATCACCCCTTCCCTTGGCTCCTCCACGCCGCACTCCCGTCCTCTCCCCCTGTGCACGCCCATGGGAGTGTCCTGATGTGGCGACAAGTGGTTGCACGCGGTCTCTTCCCTCGCCCTATCAGCCTGGGCGCCCCCGCACCCCACTGCGGCAACCAGTCCGTGCGAGCCCAGCCCATCTCAACTGGCTGCCGCATGTCCTTACATGTCCCCCACACCACCACCCCATCCATACCTCAAGCAACCATATGTGCGCATCATCAATTACACGTGCGCGGTCTGCATGAGCAATTGTTTAAGACCGAACGCTGACGCGTCGTGCACTCGTGGCGCCATAGGCTAGCAGAGACCACTGATGTCGCGGGCAGAGCACATCGCGACGGCTGCCCCCCCCCCCCCGCAATTGTGAATTGTCCATCCACGACTAGCTTCACCAGCTTGTCTGGACTCAGGAGGAATTCGTCATCCACCAGCGCCAGGTACTCAAGCGGAGCTTTGCCAGGACCGTAGCGGTCCTCGAGCTGTGCGGGACGTCGCGCGCTCCCATCGCGTTCGCGCGCGCATGCATGTCGTCGTGCGCGCGCGCGCCATGCTCACATATACACACACGCGTGATATGCAACGATCGATCTCCAACACGCGCGCACAATTGAAATGTTCACGTCGTGCATCCCAACTTCGGTCGCGCAGTTGCGCGGCGCCTGACCGCGCGCGCGATGTAAATATCGCCACGGAAAAAATACACTGCGTCACCAAATAACAAGCACGCAACACAACACCACATCGTAAAAAAACAAAAATAAAAACGCCCGTGCGATGAAGAAATGATGCCAAACCTAGCGATCCCATCGACGATCGTCGATGGGCATGCCTGGGGGGGGACCCATCGACGTACGTCGATGGGATCGCCAGGTTCTGAGGGCCCCATCGACAAACATCGATGAGTCCAGCCCGCCTCATCGACCAACGTCGATGGGCATATCCCGCCTCGGGCTCATCGACAATCGTCGATGGGTCCCTCTTGACAGGCGGTGTCATCGACACGCGTCGATGGAAGTCCCTTCGCGCGATTAGCAACACGCCCATCAATAGTCATACAACTTCATACATGCCAGGCATCATGGCTATATGCGATGCTTGCTGGGAGAGCCCGCTGCGCGCAACACAACGTGCTCGAGCGGCTGTATGTTTTTTTTTACTGCTGATGTGGAGGGGGAATGTTTTATGGTGTGTCATGGCGCGCGCGCAAATGCAACTTACATCTGGGCGACGATGGTTGTTTGCGCGCGGGGAACGGTGCGCGCGCGGGCAGGAACTGCCCCGGAGCCGCGGCGAGTCCTGGACGGTCTCGTACGCCCCGCCATCCATCGAGGACATCTTGCCGACGAGGTGGGTCCTCGAGATCGCAAGCTGAGAGAGAGGGCATACGAGGTGGCATGGCAAGCTGAGCACCCGATAGTAGCATGAAGCAGACAGGGAGCGGCGACCTGCACATAACAAATGTAGCAAGGCCATGCGACGCGAAAACTGCATCGAGAATGCGAAGGGTGAAACGACCGAGCACCAATGCGAGTGAGGGACATAGCGATCGCATCCTATTGTTGTCGGCATTGCAACGAAGGCGGCAGGGGCAGTGATCCGTGGACATATGATGCAGAGGGGGGCAAAAACACGAGTGGGCGATATAGCGCTTTCATCATCCCCCATTACCCCCCTCCTTCGCCCCCTTCCCACTTGGCAGCCCTTAGCACCCCCTCTCACTCTCAAGCGTCGCCGAAGGGGCTCGCCCATGACGTGGCGCACTGGGTGCGCCCTCATCCTGTTCCTGCTGCTCCTCCGCACCCCTCCCCAGCAACCATCGACAGATCGAACAGTCAGTCTGCCCTGTATTGGCCTCTAGAACCGCGCCAAGGTGAAATGCTACGTGGCACCCTGCGCTCGGTGAGTATGACGCCCCCTTGGCTGGAATGAAATTAGTGGCGCACGGGCACGCACGCTCGCCCTTGTCGCACGATATCAATAGACAGCACTGATCACTGCGACGGGGCTGGGTCGACAGAGGAGGACAGGGAGGAGGCGATGATGAACGGGGTCAGAACAGCGAGGGGGGGCGCAGAGTGACACAGCACATTGAGGTACGAAATGAGCTGGGTCGACAGGGCCCCTCCCTCGTCCTCCTCTTCGTTCTCAACATTATTCCTCTCATTCCTAGTGCCTCCTCTCTAGCGGCGCGACGTTGGCAGAATGGCGGCTTGGCTCCCACTCCCTGTCGTCATCGTGCCCCTCATTATCCTCCTGCACCTCCCCCCATAGCCCCCCCTCCGCCACCAGCATCACGCACACATGCAACGGAACAAACATTAGGAAAGGGAACGCAGCAGACGAATAAATACGTCCTTGGCTGCTCTCTCCCGCCGCAACACGCCGCACCATAAGCTGCAACTGTTCCAAGAGCACTGCCGCTGGAACGGCGTGAACCGCAGGTGCCAACGCCCTTCGCGGCGCCCTGGTCCTCGGCGACGAAGGGCTGCATGACGCTGCATGGCTGCGTGGCCGTCACTGGCACGCTGGGCACACGAACGCGTCGAAATCAATGACCTCGCCTGCTCTGCCGAAGCGCTGCGCGCAGCAGTCGTGCCACGGGAGGAGGCAAATCTGGCACCTGTACATGTCTATCGGGTAAGGGCCTGGCACAGGGTGGTGTTCATCAGGCGTCTCACTGCACAATCTGCAACTGGGGTCGTTCACATCTGGCCCGAGCGGCCCTGTGAAGAAGCTAGTGTTGGCAGCCAGCTGCAACAGAAGCAACCAATCGTCCACCAACGGGCCTTCGCCTTTTGGAGTTCTTGTCTGCCTGAGGCCCGTGTTGGCGAGAAGAATTCTGGCGTCGCTGAAGTCTCTCTCTGGTTGCAGCCAGGCGACGCGCGAGACGATGCGCTTGTTCTCGTCGAGGCGCAATACCCACCCTTTGGATGACAATGGCAAGGTCCACCTGACAAAGAAGCAATGCCCAGCGGGGTCCGCAACCAGCGCGACGTCTCCGACGTCCGCGCGCATTCCGGCCCGAGCGGCAGCACGAGCTTGTGCATCAGCAACGCGATCCCGTTCGAGAGCCGCGGCAGAGGTCACGCCTGGTGGAAGCGCCGCCAAGGGGAGCACGGGCGTGCCAGGCATGGGGCCACCGCCCGCCTCTTCAAGTCCGCCAGCGGCGTCGGCATCCGGATCGGGCGCGACGACACCGTGAACGTGGTGTCCAGCGACTTCAGCATGGCTGGCGTCGCCATCGTACTCGCCATGCTCCTCCATCACCATGCCGAGGTATTCTTCCATCGTGGCGTCCACGTCCACGTGGTCGTCGTCTGGTGCGTCGCCGTCGTTGCCAGAATCGCCCTCTGCTGCTGGAGCATCGCATGGCTCGTCTGCTGCTGCTGGGGCGCCGTCACAAGGCGGCTGAGGCTTCCTGTCCTTAGGCGGCTTGGGTTTGATGTCGCCGTCCCGTTCGCAATGGTAAATAGCTTCCTGCAGCGAGATCCACGTGAGTTCCGCGTGCCAAAGAGTCATTGAAGCCTGAGCATCAAGCACCTCTCCCTCAGGAAGCCCCGCCGCCGTTTCAGCCCGCGCGTCCGCTGTCACCTCCAGCAGCGGCACGATGACAGCTGGCACATGCAACTCGAACCGCCACGCGTTGCCGCCCACCTGCCGCACGATTCCCAAGGCGACCGAGACCTTGTTCTTGTAGCTCCAGCACATCAGGAAGCCTGGGCGGGTCACGGACCCAGGCCCGCAGAAGCAGAATGCTCGGTCTGCGCAGCGCGGCATCAGCTCACGCAGCGGGCTCGAGAACCCACATGCCGCCTTCAAGTCTGCCAGCCGCTCCTGGCTCAACTGGTCGATCGGCGGGCGCGGCGCGTCGGGCGCTGGCGGCCCAGGCAACGGCAGCGCCAACGGCATTGCGTCAGCCCCCGCGCTTTCGCCAGGTGCAAGCTGAAACCTATCTTGCCAAGCAGTAGTGTTCAAGTAGTCCATGACCGCCGCGTGCATCTGGGCGCACTCTGACGTCGAAATCGGATCTCCAAGCTTTATTCTGAGCCTATCAGATGCTAACGGAATATGAAGATTCGGTGCCGTGTCTGCCATTTTCTGAAGTACTGAATTAGCTCCTTCGATATCTTGTGTATCGTGCGGAAGACGAGAGCGGAATAACAACAACCATGCGAAGAGGCGTGGGCTGCATAACCCGTCGACTGCCATGCTCTCCCAGTCTTGCCTGTATAAAGCACGCACCTTGCGACCAACGTCCGACAATTTGGTGTCCAACTCGGAATCGGGAGATGCCAGAAACTCGTTCGCCATGTCTTTCCTTGCGTCTGAGCTCTCGCCAGGCGGCCACTGCAGAAACCGCAAGAGCTTCAGCGGGTACTGATCAGCCTTCTTAACAACTCGCTCCAGCCAGCCTGCGATTGCGCGGAGGACCAGCGTAACCATCAGGAGCCGGGCTGTCGAATGCTGCTCGGCAGGGAGGAGTTCCCAGACAGGGCCCCGCGTCTCAGCTACCGCCTCGGCTCCGTGATACAAGAGGGATCGCAGTTCAAGAAGGACGCTGTCTGATTTCTCGCATACTAGCTGTGACAGAACAGCGGGCCCGAAGTATGCACCTGGAGCTGCAGCTTTGACGGCCCGCTCCTGCGCTGCCCTTGCCTTCATCGACCAGTTGAGGTAATGCGACACAGGCGATTTGGCCATGCAAGATATGCGGACTGCAGCTAACCATTCAGAGCTGCCCGTGCACGTGACCGCCGTGTTCCTGAAGTCTCTTTGCTGCTTCTGGAACTCTTCCTCTTCAGCGTCCCCAACCTTCCTCCGTTTGACAGCCTTGTGTTTCTTCTTGGGGGCAGCGGCGGCCAGCAGGGGCCCCAATACGGCGGAGAACACTGTTCCGATGAAAGGAGTGGCCTTCAGGATTCTGTCTTCGATCTCGGCGATGCTCCCCCACCTCCCCCGCAACGGCTTCCCAGGGATTTTTCTGAAGATGGCGGCAGCAATGACTGGGCCGCACACGTCGGAGTCCGCTGCGGCGTCAAAGATCTTCTTCGGCATCCCAACAGATCGCCAAGTGTTGGCGACGGCTGCCACGGTGTTCCAGTAGCGGGCCTGCGGGCCTAAGAGCCCCCATTGAAAAGATTCCATGGAGTCCAGTAAGTCCTTTACTACGAGGTGGACCTGGTGGCACATGCACAAGCACGCAGTAAACATAACTGCAGCTGCCATCGCGAGGTCTTGCCGAACCCTGCCCAGCATGCCGATGTTATCTGGCCCGGCGTCCACGCCCCAGATGTACAGTGTGCACTCGGGCCTTGATGGGCCTGCAGGCGCGATCGCAGCTTCTACCCAAGTGGGGCAATGCACTGACCTGTAGTGGGCCAGGCACAAGTTGTAAGTTTCCTGCCCGTCCCCAGCCTTCACCACGAGAAGATCACCCGTCGTGGACAAAGAGGACACGCGCGCCGCGAGCGCGGCCGTCGAAGCCCAGTCAGCGCCGCATGCGTCCAACGCATTGCCAACGTCCAAGGTCGAGCTGGAGATGACGGACACGTGAACCTTTTCTTTCTGTATCGCTTGCTGGTTGGTGGCGTCGCATTTCAAGCAATGCACGTGAAGCACCGACGCCGCCATGCCTGGTGCTCCAACATTCTCCAGTGGCAGGCCCGATTGGTAGTATTCTCTAGCTCTGAGACACTTTGCAGCAGCAGCGCGGTGCTCGTAAGATACAACTGTCTGTCGGGAATTCACTTGGCCAGGTTCTCCGTCGACGCCCGTTGCAATCTGAGCAGTTGCAAGGGCTGACGCATGCGCGACATTGCGCCTGAGGGCGAGCGTGTAGCCGCCGTATACAGTGACATTTCTACCAGGCCTGAAGTCCGCAAGCGCCCTCGCAACAGCCAGATCCTCTTTGGCCAGCGCCAGTTGTAGATCGAGCGACGCCGCGCGCTGCTTGTAGAAATTCCTGGAGTCACCGACTGCTTTCAGTTGCTTCTTCAGCTGTTCAAGTTGGGCGTCTTTGGCCTCGAGCAGACTTACCATGGAGTGCGTATCCATCTGGCTGTAATCCATGGCTGGGGGCCCAGCTGGGGCAAGCTGCTGCGCCTGGCTGCCATCGTCGCCGTCTTGCACCGCGCCGCCATGAACGAGCGCAGGCGCAGCGTCGGCGACGGCCTGAGCGCGAGTGCTGGGGGCGCCCCTGACGTACCTTCGCTGGCCCCTGGCTGGTGGAGCTAGGTCGCCCACTCGCGCGTGCACGTCGTCCAGATCACTCTCACCAAAGTGCACCCGCGTCACAGCCGACAGGACGTCCGGCAGGATGTCCACGTCGAAGGCAGCGTCAGAGACGCGCAAGTTGGCACCATCTGGCCTGCTCACCGTTAACTCAGCTACAGTGCTCTTGATTCGTTTGGTGACCGCACGGCGCGAAAATGGGCCTGTGGGATCCTCGTCAACGCCCATGATCATCAATGCCATGTGTGACACCTTCGCAACGGGTACCAGTCCGCCCAGTATGTGGCGGAACATCTTGTGCTCAATAATGAAGGTGGCGATGCTGTCTTTGATAGCTTCGCCACCTTCATTATTGAGCACATCTGGCAGCGCATTTGCAGCGCATTTGCAAATACAACATATAATACCATGGCGCATTGCATGCAACAGTCACGGCATTCCTAGGCGCGGCTATTCTCTGACGGTCGGACGCACAAGCAAGCAGCAAAGGGTTATGGACATAAATTCGAAGAGCAGACGCCTAGGATGGAACCCTTGATCCTCTCACAACGCATCCGTATAAGCGCATAACTTCTAGCCGAGCGCTCCGCCTTCCCCGGATCCCAACCCCGCATCCTTGCCGCATCTTTCCTCCGAGCCCACCCTCCACCCCCCCCTCCCCACGCAATCGCCAAAGCGAGTCCTGGCAATAGCGGGCACGTCCCCCATGGCTTGTCCAGGCGCGGGAACGCCAGCAAGCAGATCGGCATGATGAAGTCGGGAGCCGCGTGCTTGAAGATCTGCCAGGACGGGAGCGGGGAGAGGCGGGGGAGGGGGGGGGGGGCGCGGCGCCCGCCATCCGATGCAACTCTTATGTTTAGCCTTCAGCCCGACTGAAGGATAGACATAAATACATAGGGAGTGGCGCCGATTGGACGCGGGGGGGTCGGAGGGTAACAACAGTAGATGATTGGATAGGGTCGCAAGTAAAGGGGATGCATGAGGAAATTCTGAACTACGTTGCAACGGCGCATGAGCATGCACTTGTGATGCAGTCGACACGAACATTTAGAGATTAGAAGTTGCCATAACATACATATAACAGGTTGCGCTGGCCAACCACCTTAAGCACACTGAAGGACACCCCCGTTTGAACGCCGTTGCAAGTTGCAAGTGATGCACCGTGCCGATACACCCAGGGAGTGAACCGTTGGTGGAGGAATTAGCTGGTCATGTGTTACTTGCGCGGTAAAATAAACGAATGGGGTTATGGGGGTGAGAGGCAACGCTGAGCAGTCCATATGAGGAGTGCCCGAATCGAAGTAGCGGGCTGAAAGTAGGAACTGCCGAGGAATATGTGCAAAAAGGGTAACCTGGATGTGTCGTGGGGAGGGGGGGGGGGCACTGGGGGTCGAATGCAGTCTGCGCTATATTTGCCAATGTCTATGCCTGGCGAGGCCCACCTTGTTACAAGCCCCACCTGACCCCTTGAAATACGTTCGCTACCCCCTGCCGTCATCTACCCCCAGCACCCGCATGGTAGAGCCCAATATCTTGAGCACCTGGTCGTGCGTCCTGCCGTCCATCGCGGGGAAGTCGACGAACTCTTGCGTTATGCTAACCAATCTGTCCCAGAATGTTTCGTTATCGCCCACCATGAGATTCACAGCGTCACTGCGAAAGGCTGAGGCCACTTGGTAGGCGTTCTTGTCCTTGAACCAGCCAGGTTTGATCGCCTCCCCTCCCCGTCGAGATAGAAGGTATTTGATCAGGAGGCGTGAGAAGGCGTGCACCGTGCGCACCTGAGAGATGGCAATGCGCGGCTGCGTGTGAATCATATTGCCAAGAAGACAGTGGACGTTGAGGCCGATGTAGTTAGGCAGCGCGTGCACAGAAGGTGCGGAGGGATGCCCATGGGGAGCAGGTGCTAGGAGTGAGGGAGGGGGAAGGAGAGGGCGACTGATTAAGGGTAGGGAGAACGCAGACGGCAATGCATAGGAGAGCTGTCGACGACCAACTAAGCTGAACAATAATGACACAGCCGCGATAGGCAGCCCCAGATACACCCTTTTAATCCGACCCCGGGCTATCACTGTCGCCATGATTGCACATGGCCCTCTGCCTGCAAGTCCACCCCGCCCCACCTCTACATACTCAAAGCGTTTGGTATTGTACACGCTCTGGCCGAGCCCAGCCCATGTCCAATTGTTCTGTTTTGCCAGCGTCTTCCAGCCAGCCTCGATGATGTCCACGGCCCTTATTTTTTCGATGATCGTCCGGATTGTCGTCACCTCGTTTGTCTCGTTTCCGAGTTCTTTCAGAAACATGATGCACCCGCGCGTGATGGCCCGCCTGTAGCACTTGCAGTGTGCCCACCCTCGCGCGATACTCCTGCCCTATCCATTCTTGGTTCGTGCACCCTCGCGCGCACGCCCTGGCTCACATAATTGGCATGCACGGAGCACAGTGTACCAACGCGGGTCCCACGTCATGCATGTCTGAATGAAACGTGGGAAGAGCTTAAGCGAGGGTCTCGTTTCGGTGCGAAGCAAGAACACGTCTAGATGGGGGTCCCATGCCTGAGTGATATCGGACGAGGTCGCAAGCGGGAGCCTCCACCTCCTCAATGGAGCCGCAGCCCCTGGACGAATTACATATAAGAATAGTTTGCGGTCTCAGGCTTGCCATAGAGGATGTCCCAAGCGAGCGCTGCTATGCACCGCTCCTCTAGCCTTGTCCAGATTCCTTGCACATGTCCACTGATCAGCGCTCACGCCCTACACGCCCCCCCGCCGAGTCCTTTGAACGCTGATGTTCTTCTTCTCTGTGTCCTTGAGCCAAGCCCGCTCCACGCCCTGCGCGAGCGTGGCCCCGTGCACAGCTTGCCAAAAGTCCTGCCCCACACAGGACAACGCTCGAAGGGCGTGGGCCAAGAAACGAACCTGGAACAACGAACATCGAGGATGGAGTGGATTGCAGCAGAGGGCGCAGGCACGGCGCAGCTAGACAGACATGCTGAAGGGCAGCATGACTCACATTGAGATCACAATAAACTTGGAGGGACAATCCTAAATATAGGTGTGCGTGCGACGTGCGTCCATGCGCGTCAATGCCGACGCTGCTTCGCGTGTTACAACATAGTTGGTGCGCAAAGTTAATCCTGGCAAGCATGCAACACCCTGACGCCACCCCCCAAACAACCCTCCTCCTTCATCGGGTCTTCGTGTTGAACCAGGTGCGCGCCGCCCTTGTTCTCGTACAGGAGACCAACTGTTTCCACGCTTTGTTGCCGCTTGCGTATGGACGCTTCGTCCCCGCGGTCGTTGAAGGGGTGCCGAGACTCCCGCCCAGCACTTCCAAGGCAAGAGCTCGCTCGATCGACTCGCCATACCACCCTAGATCACCCCTTCCCTTGGCTCCTCCACGCCGCACTCCCGTCCTCTCCCCCTGTGCACGCCCATGGAGTGTCCTGATGTGGCGACAAGTGGTTGCACGCGGTCTCTTCCCTCGCCCTATCAGCCTGGGCGCCCCCGCACCCCACTGCGGCAACCAGTCCGTGCGAGCCCAGCCCATCTCAACTGGCTGCCGCATGTCCTTACATGTCCCCCACACCACCACCCCATCCATACCTCAAGCAACCATATGTGCGCATCATCAATTACACGTGCGCGGTCTGCATGAGCAATTGTTTAAGACCGAACGCTGACGCGTCGTGCACTCGTGGCGCCATAGGCTAGCAGAGACCACTGATGTCGCGGGCAGAGCACATCGCGACGGCTGCCCCCCCCCCCCCGCAATTGTGAATTGTCCATCCACGACTAGCTTCACCAGCTTGTCTGGACTCAGGAGGAATTCGTCATCCACCAGCGCCAGGTACTCAAGCGGAGCTTTGCCAGGACCGTAGCGGTCCTCGAGCTGTGCGGGACGTCGCGCGCTCCCATCGCGTTCGCGCGCGCATGCATGTCGTCGTGCGCGCGCGCGCGCCATGCTCACATATACACACACGCGTGATATGCAACGATCGATCTCCAACACGCGCGCACAATTGAAATGTTCACGTCGTGCATCCCAACTTCGGTCGCGCAGTTGCGCGGCGCCTGACCGCGCGCGCGATGTAAATATCGCCACGGAAAAAATACACTGCGTCACCAAATAACAAGCACGCAACACAACGCCACATCGTAAAAAAACAAAAATAAAAACGCCCGTGCGATGAAGAAATGATGCCAAACCTAGCGATCCCATCGACGATCGTCGATGGGCATGCCTGGGGGGGGACCCATCGACGTACGTCGATGGGATCGCCAGGTTCTGAGGGCCCCATCGACAAACATCGATGAGTCCAGCCCGCCTCATCGACCAACGTCGATGGGCATATCCCGCCTCGGGCTCATCGACAATCGTCGATGGGTCCCTCTTGACAGGCGGTGTCATCGACACGCGTCGATGGAAGTCCCTTCGCGCGATTAGCAACACGCCCATCAATAGTCATGCAACTTCATACATGCCAGGCATCATGGCTATATGCGATGCTTGCTGGGAGAGCCCGCTGCGCGCAACACAACGTGCTCGAGCGGCTGTATGTTTTTTTTTACTGCTGATGTGGAGGGGGAATGTTTTATGGTGTGTCATGGCGCGCGCGCAAATGCAACTTACATCTGGGCGACGATGGTTGTTTGCGCGCGGGGAACGGTGCGCGCGCGGGCAGGAACTGCCCCGGAGCCGCGGCGAGTCCTGGACGGTCTCGTACGCCCCGCCATCCATCGAGGACATCTTGCCGACGAGGTGGGTCCTCGAGATCGCAAGCTGAGAGAGAGGGCATGCGAGGTGGCATGGCAAGCTGAGCACCCGATAGTAGCATGAAGCAGACAGGGAGCGGCGACCTGCACATAACAAATGTAGCAAGGCCATGCGACGCGAAAACTGCATCGAGAATGCGAAGGGTGAAACGACCGAGCACCAATGCGAGTGAGGGACATAGCGATCGCATCCTATTGTTGTCGGCATTGCAACGAAGGCGGCAGGGGCAGTGATCCGTGGACATATGATGCAGAGGGGGGCAAAAACACGAGTGGGCGATATAGCGCTTTCATCATCCCCCATTGCCCCCCTCCTTCGCCCCCTTCCCACTTGGCAGCCCTTAGCACCCCCTCTCACTCTCAAGCGTCGCCGAAGGGGCTCGCCCATGACGTGGCGCACTGGGTGCGTCCTCATCCTGTTCCTGCTGCTCCTCCGCACCCCTCCCCAGCAACCACCGACAGATCGAACAGTCAGTCTGCCCTGTATTGGCCTCTAGAACCGCGCCAAGGTGAAATGCTACGTGGCACCCTGCGCTCGGTGAGTATGACGCCCCCTTGGCTGGAATGAAATTAGTGGCGCACGGGCACGCACGCTCGCCCTTGTCGCACGATATCAATAGACAGCACTGATCACTGCGACGGGGCTGGGTCGACAGAGGAGGACAGGGAGGAGGCGATGATGAACGGGGTCAGAACAGCGAGGGGGGGCGCAGAGTGACACAGCACATTGAGGTACGAAATGAGCTGGGTCGACAGGGCCCCTCCCTCGTCCTCCTCTTCGTTCTCAACATTATTCCTCTCATTCCTAGTGCCTCCTCTCTAGCGGCGCGACGTTGGCAGAATGGCGGCTTGGCCCCCACTCCCTGTCGTCATCGTGCTCCTCATTATCCTCCTGCACCTCCCCCCATAGCCCCCCCTCCGCCACCAGCATCACGCACACATGCAACGGAACAAACATTAGGAAAGGGAACGCAGCAGACGAATAAATACGTCCTTGGCTGCTCTCTCCCGCCGCAACACGCCGTACCATAAGCTGCAACTGTTCCAAGAGCACTGCCGCTGGAACGGCGTGAACCGCAGGTGCCAACGCCCTTCGCGGCGCCCTGGTCCTCGGCGACGAAGGG
>CAUYUJ010009023.1:0-36703 GCA_963575745.1 Prorocentrum cordatum | reverse complement strand
TTTCTCCCCCCCCCCCCTCGTGATGTTCCAGCCACCTTCTTTAACCTTGACCACCAGAAAGGATTTCGAGCACCAAGAAAGTGCGGAAGCTGGAGGGTTTTCACGTGTCGGGCCCTGGGAGGCGATGCTCGTTCGACACTCTGTTGAGACAGTTTTCTGGGTGCTCGAAATTATTTCTGGGAAGTGGTCCTTAAGTGCGATGGGAGCAACATATCAAGCAATGGCGAAGCGTCCCGACTCGCTTATAATTAGCCCTACCAAACAATATTCTAAGAACCTTTTTTGGTTTGCGCGACATGAACTGTTCTTAGAACACGTCTGGCTGGCACAATCCTGTTTTCACACATCGTGTGTATGTTCCAGGAACCTCGTTTTCGTTCTTGGTACCTTTTGGGGTTCTAAGAACACTTCGTGGTAGGACGACAGGAATGCCGGGACGGCCGGCCCCTGCTCCAACAGAGCGCCCCCCCCTCGACGGCCCCCCCCCCCCGTGAATTCGCGCCCACGCAGGGGATGAAGGAATGAGGTGCAGCAACTGACTCAAGACGTGGACGATGTTTGCTGTCATGCGCGGCCCACCACTCTGCTATGATGGGATGTGGCCTCGGTGCTAAGCGCTCTCCGCGCTGCAAGATGAGACAGTCCGGGCCCTGAAGAAGGAACCCTTTTCGTTGGGGAGGGGCTCCGCGTTCCTCAAGTGTTTCGCAGCTTGCCTCAGGCCTTCCTCATGTCTTCGATGGGAAGTCGAAGTTCAACTTAGGGAAAATGGGGGCCTCGTTCCTTATTTAGGGTTCCTCAGGTCAACGCCCCGACTGTAGCGCCGAAGCTGCAATGGAGTCCGCGCCCGCGCGGGAGAGCGCGCCGGAGCGGCTGCGGCGCCCGACGCCGCGCCCGCAGACCCGCGGGCTCCCCGAGGTGCCCGGGCCGTCCTCCGAGGGAGTCCTCGCCCAGCCGTCGCCTCTCCCCGAGGGGGCAGGCGTCGGGCAGACAGTGCCGTTTTTCGATGCACGCTCCGCGTGCGGGTCACGTCCGAAACATGCAGGGACCCAGCTTGAAAGACAGCGAGGAGTGCATGCGTGAATTTATGCATAACTTCATCGTGTATCAAAACCCCTATTTTGTTGGAAACGTCCAATGTATTAAAAACTGCCCTGTAGCCAGGACCCCAGGTAAGGGGGCCCGGCTTGTAGTAATTACTATATCTTATGGAAAGAATTGGTCTAACCAGGGTTGGCCAGAGGGGGTTGGCCGGGAGGGTTGGCCCGATCTCCGGAGGTTGGTATTGCGTGCGTTGCTCATAAGGGTTGGCTGGAATTGGCCGGGGGCTTGGCGACGCCAATTCTGAGAAGACGAATTCTTTTTGTAATATACAGTAGGGCCCCGGAGCCTCTAAATTGGCCAGAGTCGCTAAACCAGGTCTGCCGTAGCTGGTGTTCTCTCGGGTGGCGGCAATTCCGGTTAGGGGAACGGGGCAGGGGGGGCGTCCCCCAGGACATATCGGGCCGGGCGAAAAAAGAAAAAAGGGGGATTGGGAAAGGGGGTTACGTAATTTATTGCTGCATGCAGCTGGTTTCGGCCTCACCGAGGGGCCCATTCCTCGATACGTAGCCGCCTCCGGCGCCGGGAGGCGCCGGAAAAATCATCTACGTGAGCTGATTTTCAACCCCCCCCTTTGCTATCCCCCCCTTTCGCCCGACCCGAACATATCACTAAATCAGGTCCCACTAAACCCAGTTCTGCCAACGCCCGAAGATGGTGGGAGGAGGAGTCGGGCGACGAAATCTGTACCGATCCTCAGGTCGGGCATGCCCCTCTACAGGAAGAGTATATTCAAAAATAATAAAAAATGGTCGGGGGACAATGTTTCTAGTATCTGTGACTATGTTTGAGCAGTTTTTGACTAGTTTTCATTTTTCCCGGAAAGGGCGAGTGCCCAGGGTTCCCTTTTAGGAGTTTCCCCGCGGCCTCGTCGGCTGTAGGGTTGGCGACTTCAATCTGCGATAAATAACGAGGTCGAGTAGGGCCGGCGAGTTCAACGTTGAGGATGTCCCGAGCGAAACGCTTGTTTTGCAGAAATTGCAGAGGATGTCTCGAGCGAAGCGCTTGTTTTATGTTACAGATTGTCCTCTCCTGGGGATCAGGATTCAGAGGATGTCTCGAGCGAAACGCTTATTCCCGGAAAGGGCACAGGCCCAGGGTTCTCTTTAAGCTGCTTACCCCCGGAGATGGGCCGGCAAATTTCTCTGCGATAAATAACGAGGTCGCGAAGGGCCGGCGAATTAACAATTTAGTATGTCTCGAGCGAAACGTTTGTTTTGTGTTATACATTGTTTTCCCCCCTGGGACCTGAATTCTGAGGATCTCTCAAGTGGATTGCTTGTTTTCACGTGCCCAGGTCTTGAGGATGTCTCGAGCGAGACGCTTGGTTTCACGCCTCCAGGTGGCCCAGACAGATGTCTAGCATGAGAATTTGTTGAGGATGTCTCGAACCAGAGGCTTGTTTTCACGTGTCCAGGTCGCCCAGGCGGATGTCTAGCATGAGGATGTGTCGAGGAAGTCTCGATCGAGACGCTTGTTTGCACGTGTCCAGGTTGCCCAGGCGGATGCCTAGCATGAGGATGTGTTGAGAATGTCTCGAGAGATACGCTTGTTTTCACGTGTCCAGGTCGCCCAGGCGGTGTCTAACATGAAGATGTGTTGAGGATGTCTCGAGCGAGACGTTTGCTTTCACGTGTACAGGTCGCCCAGGCGGATGTCTAGATAGGAGGTGTTGAAAACGTCTCGAGCGAAACGCTTGTTTTCACGTGCCCAGGTCACCCATGCAGACGTCTCACATGAAGATGTGTTGAGGATGTCTCGAGCGAACCACTTGTTTTCACGTGTCCAGTTCGCCCAGGCGGATGTCTAGCATGAGAATGTGTTGAGGATGATGTCTAGCATGAGAATGTGTTGAGGATGTGTGGAGCGAAACGCTTCTTTTCACGTGTCCAGGTCGCTCAGGCGGATGTCTAGCATGAGGATGTTGACAGGATGCCTCGAGCGAAACGCTTGTCCCCAGCACGTTCCGTAGCGCGTTCCCTTGGCACGTCCCGCGGTGCGACCCCATGGCACCGCCCCTGGCACGTCGCCTGGCGCGTCCTTTGGGACGTTTCGCGGCGCGTCCTCCTGGCATGTCTCCCTGTCAATTACCTCTGGGGCAGCTACTATGTGTTCAGGCAGCTCGAGCTTAAGATCCAGATCAGTTCGGTCAGGTCTCGGATGCAAAGGAGGACTCGATCCACAACGCTATAGAGCACAATCGCGGCATGGCACATCGCAATTCAGCACGGCGCAGCACAGCACAGACTTCGGCACGGTACATCAAGATCGATACACTCAGCATTGCAATCTGGCACGTTCCTTGGCACGTTCCGTGGGGCGTCCTTTGGCGAGTCCCCCTGGCACGTCGCGTGGCGCGTCCCCCCCCCCCCCCCCCCCCCCCCCCCACCCCAACCCCCCACCCCCCTCCCCCCCCCCCCTGGCACATCCCGAGGCACATCCATTGCACGATTCCGTAGCGCGTCATTTTGGCACGTCCCCGCGTGCGGCCCCAATTGCACGTCCCTGGCACGTCGCCTGGCTCTTCCCTTGGGACGTTACGCGCCGCGTCCTCCTGCATGTCCCCTGTCAATTACCATCTGGGGCAGCTACTATGTGGTTTTCCAGCAGCTCGCGCTTAAGATCCAGATCAGTTCGTCAGGACTCGGATGCCAAAGAGGACTCGATCCGCAAAGGAGGACTCGATCCACAACGCTATAGAGCACAATCGCGGCATGGCACATCGCAATTCAGCACGGCGCAGCACAGCACAGACCTCGGCAGGGTACACCAAGGTCGATACACTCAGAACTGCATTTGCCCGTCACCCAATCAGTTGTCTTTGAAAACGCTGCCATGCGTTACATTTCTATATTCCTTTCCGGGTTCGTGGTTCGATCATGTTTTTCACGTGTCCAGGTCTTGAGGATGTCTCGAGCGAGACGCTTGGTTTCACGCGTCCAGGTTGCCCAGGCAGATGTCTAGCATGAGGATTTGTTGACAGAGTCTCGATCGAGACCTCTGCTTTCACGCGCCCAGGTCGCCCAGGCGGATGTCTAGCATGAGGATGTGTTGAGGAAGTCTCGTTCGAGACGCTTGTTTGCACGTGTCCAGGTCGCCCAGGCGGATGTCTAGCATGAGGATGTGTCGAGATTGTTGTGAGCGAAATGTTTGCTTTCACGTGTCCAGATCGCCCAGGCGGATGTCTAACATGAAGATGTGTTGAGGATGTCTCGAGCGAGACGTTGGCTTTCACGTGTCCAGGTCGCTCGGGCGGATGTCTAGCATGAGGAGTTGTTGTGAACGCCTCGAGCGCAACGCTTGTTTTCGCGTGCCCAGGTCACCCATGCGGACGTCCAACATGAAGATGTGTTGAGGATGTCTCGAGCGAACCGCTAGTTTTCACGTGTCCAGTTCGCCCAGGCGGATGTCTAGCATTAGGATGTGTTGAGGATGTGTTGAGCGAATCGCTTGTTTTCTCGTGTCTAGGTCACCCAGGCGGATGTCTAGCATGAGGATGTGGGCAGGATGTCTCGAGCGAAACGCTTGTCCCCAGCCGCATCCCGTGGCACGTCCATTGGCACAATCCGTAGAGCGTCCCCATGGCACGTCCCGCGATCGTCCCCGTGGCACGTTCCTTGGCACGTCGCCTGGCGCGTCCCTTGACACGTTCCGCGGCGCGTCCTCTTGACATGCCCCCTTGTCAAATAGCTCTGGGGCAGCTATGTGTTCAGGTAGCTCGAGCTTAAGATCCAGATCAGTTCGGTCAGGACTCGGATGCAAAGGAGGACTCGATCCACAACGCTATAGAGCACAATCGCGGCATGGCACATCGCAATTCAGCACGGCGCAGCACAGCACAGCTTTCGGCACGGCAATCCACTCGGCATTGAAACTTGGCACGCTCCTTGGCACGTTCCGTGGCGCGCCCGTGGCGAGTCCCCTTGGCACGTCGCGCGGCGCGTCCCCTGGCGCATCCTGTGGCACGTCCATTGGCACGTTCCGTAGCGCGTCCCTTTGGCACGTCCCGCGGTGCGGCCCCATGGCACGTCCCCTGGCACGTCGCCTGGCGCGTCCCTTGGGACGTTCCGCGGTGCGTCCTCCTGGCATCGAGCTTAAGATCCAGATCAGTTCGGTCAGGACTCGCATGCAAAGGAGAGCACAATCACGGCATGGCACATCGCAGTTCAGCACGGCGCAGCACAGCACAGCCTTCGGCACGGTACATCAAGATCGATATCAGCATTGCATTTGCCCGTCGCCCAATCAGGTGTCCTCGAAACGTCGCCATGCCTTGCATGTCTATAGTCTTTTCCGGGTTCGTAGGTCGATGAGCTTTCGTTTGTTGCGGATGTCTCGAGCGAAACGCTCGTTTTCAGAATTTGTTGAGGAGTCCTCGAGCGAAACGCTTGTTTGGGAGACTTGGACGCCCAATGATGCCCCAGGAGGCCCTGGAACTGCGGACGCAGCGCAATTTACTTGGGATCGTGGCCCAGGGAGAGCGGACGCAGCGTAAGTTACCAGGGATCGTGGCCCTGGGAGCGCGGACGCAGCATAATCTAAAGTGGATCTTTGCCTTGGGAGCGCGGACGCAGCGTAATTTTCACTGGATCGTGGCCCTGGGAGCACGGGCGCAGCATGAGTGATCAGGGGTCCTTGCCCTGGGGGGGCGGCAGTTCACGAGGGAACGTGGCCCGGGGAGCGAAGGCACAGCGCCATTCGCGAGGGAGCGCGGCCCTGGGAGCGCGGACGCAGCGTAGTTTACGAGGGAGCGCGGCCCTTGGAGCGCGGGCGCAGCGCAGTTTGCAAGGGGTCCGTGGCCCTGGGAGCGCGGACGCCTCCTCCCTCTGCCCCTGCCGCGGATATCGACGCGCTGCTCAGGTCCCTCGGCCACGACTGCGCGAGGCGCGGGGACGCTTTCTGTTGTCGTATCTGTGGGGCGTACCAATCTAGGCCTCCTAGATGGGGTCGGAGTAGATGGGGTCGGAGGATCGCGCCGCCTCGCTGATGCATCCGCGATGCGGCTCGATGCGGAGGCCGATTTCCTTCGCGTCGATGTCGCCGACGCATCGCCGACTTCGACGATGCGTCGCCGTTGCATCACCGATGCATCGACGATGCATCGCCGATGTATCGGCGATGCGGCAAGATCCTCCGACCCCATCTACTCTGACCCCACCTAGGAGGCCTCTGACCAAGTGGCGGGGGGGAATGCGAAAAACTTGAGGGCCACGTGTAAGGGCGTGCCCAAACGTAAAAGCAGTCGGCTGGGAGCGGACACGAGGGTGCGACGCACTCTCGCAGGCCGCCACCCAGTATCCAACGCGCCTCTCTGATATGAGTTGTGCTTCTTTCCGCGCTTCGCGCGTCTGCCTCACTTAAGTGAGAAGCCTTTTCCTGTCTGAGGTGAGTGTCACCCTGACAGGGCTGTTGTCTCTGCGGCGTGGTTGGTTCAGCCGCGCATGCAATGGGATAAAAACAAAGATCGCAGACGCACTGTAATTTACAAGGGGCCCTGGCCCTGGGTCCGGGACGTCCCGTGGCACGTTCCCCGACGCGTTCTTGGCACGTTCTCTGGCGCGTCGCCTGGCACGTTCCCTGGCACGTTCCGTGGCACGTCCTGTGGCGAGTCCCCCTGGCGCGCCGCGCGGCACGTCCCCTGGCGCGTCCCGTGGCACGTAGCGCGTCCCTTTGGCACGTCCCGCGGTGCGTCCCCCTGGCGCGTTCCCTGGCATGTTCCTGGCGCGTCCCTTGGGACGTTCCGCGGCGCGCCCCTCTGGCGTGTCCCCCTGGCAATTAGCTCTTGGGCAGCGGCTATGTGAGCAGGCAGCTCGAGCTCAAGATCCAGATCAGTTCGGTCAGGACACGGATGCAACGGAGGACTCGATCTACAACGCCATAGAGCACAATCGCGGCATGGCACATCGCAATTCAGCACGGCGCAGCACAGCACAGCCCTTGGCACGGTACGTTAAGATCGATACACTCAGCATTGCAATTGCCCGTCGCCCAATCAGGTGTCTTGAACATGTTGCCATGCCCCACATTTCTATATTTCGCAGGCCTTACGGCCGGTGCCGCCGACCCTGAGTTGCGACGACGACGACGACGAGCGCTCTCGGTGGCCTCTTGGGGGTTGTTTGGAGGCCTCTTGGGAAGCTCTTGGGGGCCGCTTGGAAGCCTCGTGGGGGCCTCTTGGCGCTTCCTGGGGTCTCTTGGAGGCTTCTTGGGTCTTCTTGGGGGGCTCCTTAGGGACCTCTGGGGGCCTCCTGAGTGCTTCTCAGGCCGAGGGCTCGAAATGTCCGTTCGGGTCCCCCGTCTGGGCTCATCCTTGGAGCCGTCTTGGGGGCCTCCTCTTCGGCTGTCTTGAGCCGTCTTGGTCGGTCTTGGGGCCCTCTTGGGTCGTTTTGGGGCTCTCTTGGAAGCCTCTTGGGCCATCTTGGGGCGGTCTTCGGAGCTTCTTGGCCTGTCTTGGAGCGTCGGGAAGCTGACTGACAAGGCGAGAATGCCGAAATCTATGATTTTGGTTCTGGGGACCCTCTTGGAAGTCCTCTTTGATACCTCTTGAGGCGTTTTGGACACCTTTTGAGCCCTCTGGAGGCTACTTTGGTGACTTGGACCGATACTTCGGCGATTCGGGGCCCTCGAGGAACGTTTTGGGGGAGGGCAGTTTTGCCGCGTCCTGCGGCTTTCCTTGGCCGCCAAACCGCCCGAGGGGGAGTCGTATCTGCCCCGGGACCCCCCAGGACCCTCCCCCGGGACCCCCCCGGGACCCCCCGGACCTCACCCCTGGGATTCCCTCCCCCCCCCCGGCGGGGAAGGGATCAAAGGGCAGGGGCTTCCTGTCGACTCAACTACAACGTTGCTCAATTTCGCTGTGACTGGCGCGCTCGAGGAGGAGAACCCGGTGAGAGTGGGGGGAACGGCGACGGGCCTAGGGAAAGGGGGAGAAGCGAGCGGCGAAGGCGACGATGACGACGACGACGACGACGACGACGACGACGACGACGACGACGACGACGACGACAACGACGACGACGACGACGAGGACGGCGACGACGACGAGTCAAACGGAACAGACTCTCCCACACGCCGACAGGGTCGGCGGATTCAATTCCGGCTCCGTTTGTGGATCATGGGACGATCGTTGCCCATGTTGCGTCCACGGTTCCGGGTTATCTTTTAGTTTGTTTACCCTTGGTTTCGACTTGCGTAGGGCTGGCGAATTTATTCGGCGAGCAATAACGAGGTCGCGTAGGGCCGGCGAATCAAACAGTTCAGGAGTTCCCTAGCGAAACGATGGTGTTTGAAATTTTGATCGGTAAAGCATAGGGTCAAGTCTGTTGCGGATGTCTCCAACAAAACGCTCGTTTTGCAGAATTTCTTGAGGACGTTTCGTGCGAAACACTGGTTTGGGAGACTTCCAGGAACCTGGACGCCCAAGGATGCCCCAGGGGGCCCAGAAGGAATATAGTTTTGGCATGCGCAATCATGTTTGGCTCAAGCGGAGAGCAGTTCGCCTTTTGCCCTCCCGCGCGATTTCAAGTGCACATTCGCGGTGAGGTTGCTGGCTCCAGCAGATGCTCAGTGCTGCGTGCCAGTGCCAGTGTTCCGAAGGGCCCGCGCAGGTAGTCGAACATGTGGCGGTTCCCAACGAGGGCCTGCCACATCTGCCCCAGCTGCTGGAGGTGGAGGTGCCTGAAGAGCGGCAGCGGCTGTGGGTCGAACGCGGAGGCCTCGAGCTTGACCCAGTGCTTGCGAGTGGTGCCCTTCTTCTGCTGGACGCAGGGTCGTTGATTCAGCTGGCAAGCTCGGGGGGCATCCTTCAACCGCGCCAGACACTGCCGCCTGCCGCTTTCGCGTCCCATAGCACAGTGAGGGCGGCCACTCATCAGGTTCCAGAGACGATCGGGCAGTCGCAAAAAGGCGCCTTTCCTCTTTTCACGGCGGTGTTGCGTATCGTGTGCGTGTCGCACTGCTGGCTGCAGCCGCGCCACCCCGACCCGCTCGGATACAACCTCAGGGTCTTGGGGAGGGCCCTGGCGCTCCTGCTCCGCGCGGATGCGTTTGGACCGGGCGTCTGGTCGGTTTTCTTCGATCTCTGCGGCCTCCATCAAGCGTGCCGAGACCGCGAGGGCATTCCGCAGCAGAGGACCTTCGCGTGGCTGGAGGACGACAGCGGGTTCGCGGATGGTGCAGTCGGGCGTTTCATTTCAGAAGAGATGTTGTTCAAGGAGGCCTTGACTTCGCTCGGGATCTTATATTCCCACCCGCATACTATCGTCTTCATGCTGACCCAGTTCCCGCCCGACTATGACGACCCTGGCGTGTACGACCGCTCTGGGAACGTTGAGTCCTACATGAATCGTGGCTGGTGTTTCATGGAGCTCTCCCTTGCCAGGATGGTCAAGCACTCCCACTTTTCTTTGGACCTTGGGAGGGCCACTGGAGCGGAGGAGGTTTTCCTGGCTACTACCGATGGTAACCGCGTCAGGGACAGCTGCTTGGCAGGCACCTGTGCAGTGAGCCAGCTCGCCCCAGCCATCCCAGAGGCCTTTGAGGCCAGTCTCGAGCGCAAAATTTTCACCGCGGGGAAAGTCGACAGGCTCAGGGTCGCGGGGATCTACTCCGACACGTTCAAGTCACGCATCTGCAAGATCTCACTTCTCCACTACGTGTCGAGTGGGTGGGGCGACTCCGAGGCGGGCCAGCTCGCCGACCTGATCGCCTCTGGCATGCCCAAGCTGTGGGGGCTGGGCGTGATCGATAGCCGCATCGGCGACGACGGCTTCGCGAAGCTGTCGGAGGCGTTGGTTGCTCCGGGGGGGCCGCAGGCCCTCGAGGGGCTGGTCGTCAACCACAACGCCGTCGGCGACCGGGGCGCGGCGCGACTGGCAGAGGCCGCGGCCGAGCCAGGTGCGCTGAGGTCGCTGCGCGGGCTCGCCCTCATCGGCAACCGCGTCGGCGACGAGGGCGCCGCGCGGCTGGCGGCGGCCGCTGCCACTCCAGGCCTGGGCATCGCTCGGACGTGTGCATTTTTCCTTCGGCGAGGACCATCGAGGAGCATCCTTGATCATTTGGCGCAAAAGCCACGCACGAAGCCGAGAAAAGCACAGGGAATGGACGTCCGAGCGATGGCGAGCAGGCGCCCTGCCGGCCCTGGAGGCCCTCAACCTCGCGGGCAACGGCATCGGCGACCGCGGCGCGCGGGCCCTGGCGGATGCGCTGGCCTCCCCGGAGGCGCTGCCGTCGCTGAGGCGCCTCGTGCTCTCTGGCAATGCCCGCGTCGGCGGGGCTGGCAGGGATGCGCTGCAGGTCGCTTGGGCCGCGGCCTCGAGGCAGGCCAGCCACAACTGGGGGAGCTGTGGTCCTGACCCCCCTGGGGGTCCCATCGATTTTGACACCCCTCTCGAGAGATCGTCGACGCGATGGTTTCCCCCAGGGGGGTAAGGACCACAGCTCCCCCAGTTATGGCTGGTCGGCGAGGCCCACGGAGGGGGAGTTTCCGTCGGTGCGGAACCAGGAGATGTTGCAGGCAGGTCTTTTCGTATGAGGCTGCTGGGAGAGGATGACCACACGGAGGCGGCGGCGCCTGAGAAAGGGTGCCAGAAGATGTTGTCCCTCGAGGCGCGGTTGTATGGTCAAGCTTCGGATTTAAAGGGTTCCGTCGCAATTGGCTACTGAGCCGAGGGCTCCCAGCTCCGCGCGGGGCGGTCGAGCCCTCCCGCCCGCCCGCAAGGGGTAAATTGGTGTGTCCCGCCGACATTTACGTCGAATTCCAGAGACCTATAGGGATCTGCGACGACAGAGCGTACATATGTACAGTGTCCTGTTGTGACAGAGCGCATCCTCTCTTTCTCCTGTTCTTCCTTCCCCTGCGGTCTCCTCCTCTCCCTCCTCCCTACTCCCACCTGCAAAACAAGAATGTGCTGCCAGGTCGTCCGAATGGTCGTCAAGCTTGGCGCGTTGCCGCTTGTTTTAATCGATGGCAAGCGTGTGCGCGCCTTTTTTCCGTGACACCGCGATCAGCAGTTTGCCGATAGTGAATAGAGGATTCGAGGGTGAGCAGCAGGGGACGGCCAGCCAGCGGGGGCGCTGTGTTGCGTGCCAGATTTTGTTGCCAGCGCTTCACGCGCGAGTCAGGCGTAGCGTGCTGCCGCTTGTTTGAATCGATGTCAAGCGTGTGCGCGCCTCGACTCCGTGGAACCGCGTTCGGCCGTCTCCGTTGCAAACAAAAAAACATGGTACGAGCGACGTGCCCAGGCCACACGAAGGGAGTATCTAACATGGTGGTCCCGAGGTGGAACCACGTGTTCTCACGTGTCCAGGCCGCCCAGGGGGGAGGAGTATGAGGAGGAGGAGGAGGAGGAGGAGGAGGAGGAGGAGGAGAACGAGGAAGCGGAGGAGGAGGAGGAGGAGGAGGAGGAGGGGGAGGGGGAGGAAGAGGAGGAGGATGACGATGATGATGATGATGATGAGGAGGAGGAGGAGGAGCAAGATGATGATGAAAAATGATCAGAGGTAGGAAGAGGATGAGGAGCATGAGGGGGGCGAGGAGGGGGAGGAGGATGAGAAGGAGGATGATAGGGGATGAGGCGGATGAGGATAATGAGGACCAGGAGGAGGAGGAGGAGGAGGAGGAAATGAGGATGAGCATGATGATGACGATGATGATGTTGATGATGATGATGGTTGTGGTGGTGATGATGATGGCTCCGATGACTATGATGATGGTGATGCTGTTGTTGATGATGATGATGCTGCTGATGATGATGATGATGCTGATGACGATGATGACGATGACGATGATGATTATGATGATGATGCTGATGATGCTGATGATGATGATGATGCTGCTGATGATGATGATGAGGATGATTACGATGATGGTGATGATGATGATGATGAGTATGATGATGGTGACCGTGATGGTGATGGTGATGATAATGATGTGGATCATGTGGACGATATCGATGATGATGATGATGATGATGATGATGATGATGATGATGATGATGATGATGATGATGATGATGATGATGGTGCTGGTGCTGGTGACGATGACTGTGACGATGACGATGACGATGAAAAAGGTGACGACGACGACGTGGTGGTGGTGGTGATGCTGATTACTATTATTATCATTACTATCATACTTCTTCGTCTTGTTGTTATTCTTAGTATTTACAATAATATGGTCATGGTAATGATGCTGATGACGATGATGACGATGCTGCTGCTGCTGATGATGATGATGGCGATGATGATGATGACGATGATGATGCTGATGATGATGATGATGATGATGATTATGATGATGATGATGATGATGATGATGATGATGATGATGATGATGATGATGATGACGGTGATGCTGATGATGATGATGATGGTGGTGGTGGTGGTGATGATGATGAGGGTGGTCTAGCGACCCGCACGTTTCGACTGCAACGAGCCCGAGCTATGCGTTCAGGCAGCTCGAGCTCAAGATCCAAATCAGTTCGGGCAGGAGTCGGGCGCCAAGGACGGCTTGATCCAGAATGCAACAGCGCACGGCACAGTTCAACGCGGCATGACACATTTGAACTCAACGCAGCACGGCACAACACGACACAGCATAGCACAGCCCGTGGCACGGTACATCACGATCGTTACCTTGAGCATTATAATTTCCCGTCGCCCAAGTTTGGTGTTTGGGCAACGTTTCAATGCTCCACATTTCTATATCCCTTTCCGGGTTCGTGGGTCGATCATGTTTTTAAGGGTGTCCAGGCCATCCAGGGGGTATCTAACATGGTGGTTCCCGAGCTGGAACCACCACGTGTATACACGTGTCCAGGCAACCCAGGGGGTATCTAACATGGTGGTCCCGAGCTGGAACCATGTGTTTTTACGTGTCCAAGCCGCCCAGGGGGGTATCTCACATGGTTGTCCCGAGCTGGGACTACGCACTTTTTCCGGAAAGGGCGTAGGCCCAGGGTTCTCTTTTAGTTGGTTAACCCTCGGTTTCGACTTGAAGGGGGCCGGCGAAATTATTCTGCGTAAATAGCGAGGTAAAGTGCTGATCTTCAGTCGAAAAAGTGCGTTTCGTGCGTGCCCGCTCGAGGAAAGTGCGCCCCCCATCTCGGATCCTCGATAAAAAAACGGGGCCCGCAGACCTCCGTTTTCCCTCGTAGAAAAGAGGGTGCGGAGCGCTTTTCGCAGAATCCTCGACAAATAACACGGTCTGGAGCCCCGACCGCGACGCGGAAAAGCGCCCCGCGCGAAGGAATTCCGAGGATGTCTCGCGCGTGCCGCGTCCCGCGCGCAGGAATTTTGAGGATGTCTCGACCGTTTGTTCTGCCATGATTTTTTCCCGGAAAGGGCAAGAGCCCAGGGTTCTCTTTGTACTAGGTAAACCTGTCCCCCGGTGCCTGCTTGAAGGAGGCCGGCGAATTTTTTCCCAGATAAATAACGAGCCGGCGAATTGCCGGCGAATTTTTTCCCTGGTAAATAACAGCCGGCGAATTGCCGGCAATTTTTTTCCAGATAAAATAATGAGCTGCTGGATGTAATTAAAATTTGAGGAGTCTCGAGCGAAACGCTTGTTCCGCGAAAGGGCATGAGCCCAGGGTTCTCTTTGTACTAGGTAAACCTGTCCCCCGGTGCCTGCTTGAAGGAGGCCGGCGAATTTTTTCCCTGATAAATAACGAGCCGGCGAATTGCCGGCGAATTTTTTCCCTGGTAAATAACGAGCCGGCGATTTGCCGGCGAATTTTTTCCATGATAAATAACGAGCCGGCGAATTAAAATTTGAGGATGTCTTGAGCGAAACGCTTGTTTCCATGCACGGCCCCACCCCAGCCAGACCACACCTAGCACGACCATACCCCAGCACGACCACACCCCAGCACGACCAGACCCCAGCACGACCCCACCCCAGCACGACCCCACCCCAGCACGACCATACCCCAGCACGACCACACCCCAGCACGACCCGACCCCAGCACGACCCTACCCCGGCAAGACCACACCCCAGCACGACCACACCCCAGCACGACCTCACCCCAGCACGACCACACCCCAGCACGACCACGCCCCAGCACGACCACGCCCCAGCACGACCACGCCCCAGCACGACCACCCCCCCAGCACGACCACCCCCCAGCACGACCACCCCCGCGCACGACCACCCCCAGCACGACAACACCCCTCACGACACTCCCACACGACACAACCCCCACACGACCACAAACCCCAGCACGACCACACCCCAGCACGACCACACCCCAGCACGACCACACCCCAGTCATGCACGACCCGACAAGTAAATCACAGGCGCGGAGCACCCCACACGAAACCCACCCCAGCACGACCCCACCCCAGCACGACCCCACCCCAGCACGACCACTCCCCAGCACGACAACACCCCAGCACGACCACACCCCAGCACGACCACACCCCAGCACGACCCCACCCCAGCACGACCCCACCCTAGCACGACCACACCCCAGCACGACCACACCCCAGCACGACCCCACCCCAGCACGATCACACCCCAGCACGACCCCACCCCAGCAAGACCACACCCCAGCACGACCGCACCCCAGCACGACCATACCACAGCACGACCAAACCCCAGCACGACCACGCCCCAGCACGACCACGCCCCAGCACGACCACGCCCCACACGACCAAACGCCCTCACAAAAATAAAAATGAAATATAGGGGGGGGGGGGGGGGGGGGGGGGGGGGGGTGGGGGGCAAAAAACAACTGAGACGGAAAAGAACACACACCACGCCCCAGCACGACCACCCCCCAGCACGACCAACCCCCCAGCACGACCACCCCCCAGCACGACCACCCCCCAGCACGACCACACCCCAGCACGACCACTCCCCAGCACGACCACACCGCCTTGGTTGAGGGGTTGCCTGTCGTCGTGGAATGTTTCGTGGGGTGTCTCGTGGAATGTTTCGCGGGGTGTCTCGTGAAATGTTTCGTGAGGTGTCTCGTGGAATGTTTCGTGAGGTGTCTCGTGGGCTGTTTCGTGAGGTGTCTCGTGGGATGTTTCGTGAGGTGTTGCCCAGTTGGGTATCGTGAAAACGTGTCCATGCTCCACATGTCTATATCCCTTTCCGGGTTCGTGGGTCCATCATGTTCCCGGAAAGGGCTCGAGCCCAGGGTTCTCTGACGGATCTGACGGCTGATGGGCCGGCGAAATTATTCTGCGATAAATTACGTGCGGGAGTAGGGCCGGCGGAACTATTTTTGAGGATGTCTCGAGCGAAACGCTTGTTTTTCAGAATGTGTTGAGGATGTCTCGAGCGAAATGCTGGTTTTGCAGAGTTGGGGATATCTCGAGCGAAACGCTTGGTTTCAGAATTTGTTGAGGATGTCTCGAGCGAAACGCTGGTTTTGCAGAGCCGACCGCGACACGGAAAAGCGCCCCTCGCGCAGGAATTCTGAGGATGTCTCGCGCGTGCCGCGTCCCGCGCGCAGGAATTTAGATGTCTTGGGATTTTGGCAGGATGTCTCGAGCGAAACGCTTGTTTTCATAATTTGTTGAGGATGTCTCGAGCGAAACGCTGGTTTTGCAGAGTTGGGGGATGTCTCGAGCGAAACGCTTGCTTTTCAGAATTTGTTGAGGATGTCTCGAGCGAAACGCTGGTTTTGCAGAGTTGGGGTATCTAACATGGCGTCGGGCCCAACGCCGAATTATGAGGAAAAGTGATGGCTTCTTGCTCTGAACAAGGGGGTGCGCTTTGGGGGCCTCTCCAGGGAAGACGTTGTGAGGATGTCTCGAGCGGGAGCGCGAATTTAGCGTATCCAAGTCACGCAGAGGGGTATCTAACATGGCTGTCCCGAGCTGGAACCACATGTTCCCGGAAAGGGCGGGGGCCCAGGGTTCTCTTTTAGTAGGTAAACCTGTCCCCCGGTGCCAACTTGAGGGAGGCCGGCGAATTTTTTCCCTGATAATAACGAGGTCGAAGGAGGCCGGCGAATTAAAATTTGAGGATGTCTCGAGCGAAACGCTTGTTTTTGAAATCCCGATCGATAATCACAGGGTGCGGGCCACTTTTTCGTGTGTTGAGGATGTCTCGAGCGAAACGCTTGCTCCGCAGAGTTTGCCGAGGATGTCTCGAGCGAAACGCTTGTTTTGCAGAGCCGACCGCGACGCGGAAAAGCGCCCCGAATCCTGTAAGGAATTTCGATGATGGTCTCGACTAATTCGTTTGTTTTTGTACGATTTCCTGGAATTTTGGCAGGATGTCTCGAGCGAAATGCACGACCCCACCCTAGCACGACCATACCCCAGCACGACCACACCCCAGCACGACCAGACCCCAGCACGACCCCACCCAGCACGACCCCACCCCAGCACGACCATACCCCAGCACGACCACACCCCAGCACGACCCGACCCCAGCACGACCCTACCCCAGCAAGACCACACCCCAGCACGACCACACCCCAGCCCGACCTCACCACAGCACGACCACACCCCAGCACGACCACGCCCCAGCACGACCACGCCCCAGCCCACGACCACGCCCCAGTACGACCACCCCCCAGCACGAACCACCCCCCACAGCACGACCACCCCCAGCACGAACCACCCCCCCAGAACAACGACCACACCCCCAGCACGACCACTCCCAGCACGACCACACCCAGTCACGACACACCCACACGACCCGACAATCATAAATCACAGGGAGCGGACCACCCATGCAAACGACCACACCCCAGCACGACCCCACCCCAGCACACCCACCCCAGCACGACCCACGCCCCCCAGCACGACCACACCCACACGTCAACACCCCAGCACGACCACAACCCCAGCACAACCCCACACCCAGCACTACCCCACCCTAGCACGAAAACACCCCCAGCACGACCACACCACAGCACGACCACACCCCAGCACGACCCCACCACAGCACGACCCCACCCCAGCACGACCATACCCCAGCACGACCACACCCCAGCACGACCCGACCCCAGCACGACCCTACCCCAGCAAGACCACACCCCAGCACGACCACACCCCAGCACGACCTCACCACAGCACGACCCCACCCCAGCACGACCACGCCCCAGCACGACCACGCCCCTGCACGACCACGCCCCAGCACGACCACCCCCCAGCACGACCACCCCCCTAGCACGACCACACCCCAGCACGACCACACCCCAGCACGACCACACCCCAGCACGACCACACCCCAACACGACCATACTCCAGCACGACCACACCCCAGCACGACCACACCCAGTCGCACCCCCGTGGAATGTTTCGTGGGGTGTCTGGTTGAGTGTTTGCCTGTTCGTGGGGTGTCTCGTGGAATGTTTCACGGGGTGTCTCGTGGAATGTTTCGTGAGGTGTCTCGTGGGTTGTTTCGTGAGGTGTCTCCTGGGATGTTTCGCGGGGTGTCTCGTGGGATGTTTCGTGAGGTGTCGCCCAGTTGGATATCGTGAAAACGTGACCATGCTGCACATGTCTATATCCCTTTCCGGGTTCGTGGGTCCATCATGTTTTATGCTCAGGCCACCCCGGGAGATCTCTAACATGATTGTCCCGAGCTGGAACCACGTGTTTTACGTGTCCAGGCCACCCAGGGGGTATCTCTCATGGTTGTCCCGAGCTGGCACCGTGTTTTTACGTGTCCAGGCCACCAACACGACGCTTGTCCCCAGCACGTTCTGTAGCGCGTCCCCTTGGCACGTCTCGCGGTGCGTCCCCGTGGCACGTCCCCTGGCACGTCGCCTGGCGCGTCCCTTGGAACGTTCCGCGGCGCGTCTTCCTGGCATGATTCCTTGTCAAATAGCTCTGCGGCAGCTACTTCGTGGACTATGTGCTCAGGCAGCTCGAGCTTAAGATCCAGATCAGTTCGGTCAGGACTCGGATGGAACGGAGGACTTGATCCACAACGCTGTAGAGCACACTCGCGGCATGGCACATCGCAGTTCAGCACGGCGCAGCACAGCACAGCCCTCGACACATTACATCAAGATCGGTACACTCACTCAGCATTGCAACTTGGCACGTTCCTTGGCACGTTCCGTGGCGCGTCCTGTGGCGAGTCCCCCTGGCACGTCGCGCGGCGCGTCCCCTGGCACGTCCCGTGGCACGTCCATAATGCATTGGCACGTTCCGTAGCGCGTCCCCTTGGCACGTCCCGCGGTGCGTCCCCATGGCACGTCCCCTGGCACGTCGCCTGGCGCGTCCCTTGGAACGTTCCGCGGCGCGTCTTCCTGGCATGATTCCTTGTCAATTAGCTCTGCGGCAGCTACTGCGTGGACTATGTGCTCAGGCAGCTCGAGCTTAAGATCCAGATCAGTTCGGTCAGGACTCGGATGCAAAGGAGGACTCGATCCATAACGCTATAGAGCACAATCGTCACGTGGCACATCGCAGTTCAGCACGGCGCAGCACAGCACAGCCCGCGGCACGGTACATCAAGATCGATACATTCACTCAGCATTGCAATTTGGCACGTTCTTTGGCACGTTCCGTGGCGCGTCCTGTGGTGAGTCCCCCTGGCACGTCGCGCGGCGCGTCCCCTGGCACGTCCCGTGGCACGTCCATTGGCACGTTCCGTAGCGCGTCCCCTTGGCACGTCCCGCGGTGCGTCCCCGTGGCACGTCCCCTGACACCTCGCTTGGTGCGTCTCTTGGCACGTCCCGTGGCACGTCCATTGGCACATTCCGTAGCGCGTCCCCTTGGCACGTCCCGCGGTGCGACGCCATGGCACGTCCCCTGGCACGTCGCCTGGCGCGTCCCTTGGGACGTTCTGCGGCGCGTCCTCCTGGCATGTTCCCTTGTCAATCAACTCTGGGGCAGCTACAAGTTATGTGCTTAGGCAGCTCGAGCTTAAGATCCAGATCAGTTCGGTCAGGACTCGGATGCAAAGGAGGACTCGATCCACAACGCTATAGAGCACACTCGTGGCATGGCACATCGCAATTCAGCACGGCACAGCACAGCACATCCCTCGGCACGGTACATCAAGGTCGATACACTAAGCATTGCATTTGCCCGTCGCCCAATCAGGTGTCTTTGAAACGTTGCCATGTCTTACATTTCTATATTCCTTTCCGGGTTCGTGGGTCGATCATGTTGGATTTTGACAGGATGTCTCGAGCGAAACGCTTGTTTTCATAATTTGTTGGGGATGTCCCGAGCGAAACGCTGGTTTTGCAAAATTGGGGGATGTCTCGAGCGGGGGCCTCGTAGGGGGCTAGAATTCAGAGGATGTCTCAGGCGAAATGCTTGTTTTCACATCCCGCTCGCAAGAATTCCGAGGACGGCTCGACTAATTCGTTTGTTTTGCCGGGATGTCATTGAATGTTGGCAGGATGTCTCGAGCGATATGCTGGTTTTGCAAAATTGGGGGATGTCTCGAGCGGCGGCCTCGTGGGGGGCCAGAATCAAGAGGATGTCTCAGGCGAAATGCTTGTTTTCACGTCCCGCTCGCAGGAATTCCGAAGATGTCTCGCGCGTGCCGCGTCCCGCGCGTAGGAATTCGGAGGATTTTGACAGGATGTCTCGAGCGAAACGCTTGTCCCCAACACGTTCCGTAGCGCGTCCCCTTGGCACGCCCTGTGGTCAGAGGCCAGCAACATATGTACACGTACGTGGTTAGTTTCCCCTGGAGTGCGTGTCAACGCGGACGTTCGTGCAGGCAAGACCGCGGAGGGCGTACATGTACATATGTCGTTGCTCGCCCACGTGGTGCGTCCCCATGGCACGTCCTTTGGCACGTCGCTTGGCGCGTCCCTTGAGACGTTCCGCGTCGCGTCCTCCTGGCATGTCCCCCTGGCAATTAGCGCTGGGGCAGCTACTCTGTGTTCAGGCAGCTCGAGCTTAAGATCCAGATCAGTTCGGTCAGGATTCGGATGCAAAGGAGGACTCGATCCACGAGGCTATAGAGCACAATCGCGGCATGGCACATCGCAATTCAGCACGGCGCAGCACAGCACAGATTTCGGCTCGGTACATCAAGATCGATACACTCAGCATTGCAACTTGGCACGTTCCTTGGCACGTTCCGTGGGGCGTCCCTTGGCGAGTCCCCCTGAGCATCGTCGCGTGGCGCGTCCCCTGGCACATCCGTGGCACATCCATTGGCACGTTCCGTAGTCGCGCGCCCTTGGCCGTTTCCCGCGGTACGACCCACGACACGTCCCCTGGCACCGACTCCGCCAGGCGCATCCCTTGAGACGTTTCGCGGCGCGTCCTCCTGGCATGGTCCCGTGTCCATTAGCTCTGGGGCAGCTACTATGTGTTCTGGCAGCTCGAGCTTAAGTTTCAGATCAGTTCGGTCGGGACTCGGATGCAACGGAGGACTCGATCCACGACGCTATAGAGCACAATCGCGCCATGGCACATCGCAGTTCAGCACGGTGCAGCACAGCACAGCCCAGCCGGCCGCCATTAGGCAGGTTGCATACCAAATACCTATCAGCATTGCATGCGGCTTTGACATCAAACGTAGCAAGTGCCGATATCACGCCGGCCCAGGGTTCTTCTCTTAGTTGGTACAACCTAATCCCCTCCGGTGCCGTCTTGAGGAGGCCGGCGAATTTTTTTTTATCCCTGATAAATAACGAGTCATAAGGAGGCCGGCGGATTAAAATTTGAGGATGTCTCGAGCGAAACGCTTGTTTTTGAAATCCCGATCGATAAATCACAGGGTGCGGGCCACGTTTTCGTGTGTTGAGGATGTCTCGAGCGAAACGCTTGCTCCGCAGAGTTTGCCGAGGATGTCTCGAGCGAAACGCTTGTTTTGCAGAGCCGACCGCGACGCGGAAAGCGCCCCGCGCGAAGGAATTTCGATGAATCCCGAGGAATGCTCCTTGTTCCCGGAAAGGGCAATCGCCCAGGGTTCTCTTTTAGTAGGTAAACCTGTCCCCCGGTGCCAACTTGAGGGAGGCCGGCGAATTTTATCCCTGATAAATAACGAGGTCGAAGGAGGCCGGCGAATTAAAATTTGAGGATGTCTCGAGCGAAACGCTTGTTTTTGAAATCCCGATCGATAAATCACAGGGTGCGGGCCACTTTTTCGTGTGTTGAGGATGTCTCGAGCGAAACGCTTGCTCCGCAGAGTTTGCCGAGGATGTCTCGAGCGAAACGCTTGTATTGCAGAGCCGACCGCGACGCGGAAAAGCGCCCCGCGCGAAGGAATTTCGATGATGTCTCGACTAATTCCTTTGTTTTTGCACGATTTCCTGGAATTTTGGCAGGATGTCCAGCACGACCACGCCCAGCACGACCACGCCCCAGCACGACCACACCCCAGCACGACCACACCACAGCACGACCACACCCCAGCACGACCACACCACAGCACGACCACACCCCAGCAATGGCACGACCATACCCCAGCACGGACCACACCCCCAGCACACCCGACCACGCACGAACCCTACCCCAGCAAGACCACACCCCAGCACACCACACCCCAGCACGACCTCACACACACGACCAGCACGGACCCAACCCCGCACGACCCAACCCCGGCACGACCACGCCCCAGCACGACCACGCCCCAGCACGACCACGCCCCAGCACGACCACCCCCCAGCACGACCACCCCCCCAGCACGACCACCCCCCATCACGACCACCCCCCAGCACGACCACACCCCAGCACGACCACTCCCCAGCACGACCACACCCCAGCACGACCACACCCCAGCACGACCACACCCCAGCACGACCACACCCCAGCACGACCCCACCCCAGCACGACCCCACCCCAGCACGACCCCACCCTAGCAAGACCACACCCCAGCACGACCACACCCCAGCACGACCTCACCACAGCACGACCACACCCCAGCACGACCCCGCCCCAGCACGACCACGCCCCAGCACGACCACGCCCCAGCACAACCACCCCCCAGCACGACCACCCCCCCAGCACGACCACACCCCAGCACGACCACCCCCCAGCACGACCTCACCCCAGCACGACCACTCCCCAGCACGACCACACCGCCTTGGTTGAGTGGTTGCCTGTCGTCGTGGAATGTTTCGTGGGGTGTCTCGTGAATGTTTCGCGGGGTGTCTCCTGGAATGTTTCGTGAGGTGTCTCGCGGAATGTTTCGTGAGGTGTCTCGTGGGATGTTTCGTGAGGTGTCTCGTGGGATGTTTCGTGAGGTGTTGCCCCGTTGGGTATCGTGAAAACGTGCCCATGCTCCACATGTCTATATCCCTTTCCGGGTTCGTGGGTCCATCATGTTGAAAACGCTGCCATTTGTTACAGTTCTATATTCCTTTCCGGGTTCGTGGATCGATCATGATGCTGACGATGATGGCGATGCTGATGATGATTATGATGGCTGATGCTGCTGATGCTGCTGCTGCTGGTGATGATGCTGATGCTGATGATGATTAGTATGATAATGATGCTGATGATGCTGCTGCTGCTGATGATGATGATGGCGATGATGATGATGACGATGATGATGCTGATGATGATGAGGTGAGATGATGATGATGCTGATGCGCTGCTGCTGATGCCGATGATGATGCTAGTGTGAATGCTGCTGGCTGATGATGATTAATGATAATGACGATGATGATATGCTGATGATGATGATGATGATGCTGATGATTGATGATGCTTTGATTATGCCCATGAGATGACGATGCTGTGATGGCCTGCTGATGATGATGAGCGTTGATGATACTGATGGCGATGATGATGATGATGATGCTGATGATGATGACGATGTTGAGGATGATGATGATGATGGCTGATGATGCTGATGTATGATGATGCTGATGATGATGATGATCGTTGATGATGATGATGACGATGATTGATGATGCTGCTGATGATGATGCTGATGATGATGATGATGCTGATGATGGTGATGATGATGATGGTGATGATGATGATGGTGATGATGATGCTGCTGCTGATGATGCTGATGATGCTGATGATGATGCTGATGATGATGCTGATGCTGATGCTGATGATGATGATGATGATGATGATAAGGATGGCGATGCTGATGATCATGATCATCATGATGATGCTGATGATGCTGCTGATGATGATGATGCTGATGCTGATGCTGATGCTGATGCTGCTGCTGATGATGATGATGATGAAGATGATGATGATGATGATGATGATGATGATGATGATGATGATGATGATGATGATGATGGTGATGGTGATGCTGGTGATGCTGGTGATGATGATGATGATGATGATGATGATGATGATGATGATGATGCTGATGATGATGATGAAGCTGATGATGCTGATGATGCTGATGCTGATGCTGATGCTGATGCTGCTGTTGCTGCTGCTGCTGATGATTATGATGATGATGATGATGAGGAGGAGGAGGAGGAGAGAAGGAGGAGGAGGATGAGGCGGAGGAGGAGGAGAACAAGCATGAGGTGGATAAGCAGGAGGAGGAAGCGAAGGAGGAGGAGGAGGAGGAGGAGGAGAGGAGGAGGAGGAGCAGGAGAGGAGGAAGAGGAGGGAGCAGGTGGGGAGAAGGAGGAGGAGGAGGAGGAGGAGGAGGAGAGGAGGAGGAGTGAGGAGGAGGAGGAGGAAGAGGAAGAAGAAGAAGAAAGAAGAAGAAGAGGAGGAGGAGGAGGAGGAGGTGGAGGGAAGAGGAGGAGGAGGAGGGGGAAGAGAGGAGGAGGTGGAGGAGGGAGGTGATGGCTGGAGGGAGGGAGGGAGGGAGGGACGGAGGGGAGGGAGGGAGGGAGGGAGGGAGGAGGAGGAGGAGGAGGAGGAGGAGGAGGAGGAGGAGGCGTGGAGGAGGATAAGCAGGAGGAGGATAATGCCAGGAGGAGAGGAGAAGGGGGGGAAAATATCGACAAGGAAGAAAAGTCGGGGAGGAGGAATGAGGAGTAGGAGTATGAGTAGGAGTAGGAGGATGAAGGAAGATGAGGAGGAGGAGGTAGGAGGAGGTAGGAGGAGGAGGGAAGGAGGAGTAGGCAGGAGGGGAACAAAAAGGAGGAGGCGCGAGTGAGGAGGAGGAGGAGGAGGAGGAGGAGGCAGGCGGAGGAGACGGAGGAGGAGGAGGAGGAGGAGAAGCAGATGAGGAGGGAAACATGAGGAGGAGGAGGAGGAGGAGGAAGAGGATGATGAGGAGGAGAGGAGGAGGAGGGGAGGCGGAGGAGAGGTGGAGAAGAGGAGGAAGGAGGAGGAGGATGGGAGGGAGGGAGGGAGGGAGGGAGGCAGGCAGGCAGGGAGGGAGGAGGAGAGGGAGGAGGGAAGGAGAGGCAGGACCCGGAGGTGGAGGAGGAGGAGTAGGAAGAGGAGGGAGGAGGAGGAGGAGGTGGAGGAGGAGGAGGAGGAGGAGGAGAGGATACGGAGGATTAGAGCAGCAGGAGGAGTAGGAGGAGGATTCATGAAAAGGGGGGAGGAGGAGGATGAGGAGTAGGAGGAGGAGTAGGAGTAGGAGTAGGAGTAGAAGTAGGAGTAGGAGTAGTAGGAGGAGGAGGAGGATGAAGGAGGATGAGGAGGAAAATGGAGGAGGAGGAGGACGAGGAGGAGGAGGAGGAGGCGGAGGAGGACGAGGAGGAGGACGACGAGGAGGAGGAGGAGGAGGAGGAGGAGGAGGAGGAGGGATTCGATGAGTACCACGGCTCGTACACGTAGCATGTTGTTATGATGTTCATAGAGGCGCGGGTTCGCAGTAACGAGTCTCTGCTTATTTTGGCCAGTACATGTGTGGGTCGCAGGTTGGACGTTCCCATCCCGAATTTGCTAGCAGAGTCCATCTGGTGGTTCCTGCCGTCTGATCGTTGCTCGTTGTTGCTGTCCTTGTCGTTCTAAATCGTGTGCTTGCCCGCCTTCCTCTTACATCAGCTCGGCGAGCCCAGGTCTTTGCTTTCTTCGCCTTTGCGCCTTCTTTGGGTTCTCGGCCTTCTCCGAGTTCTCCGCCTTCTCCGCCTTCGTTGCCTCGAGCTTTTCCGACTTCTCAGGGTTCTCGGGCTTTTCCGGTATCTTTGGCCTCTCTGGCTTCTCTGGGCTCTCCGGCTTCTCCACCATCTTCACCTTTTCCGTCTTGCCTCTACCTGGCTCAAGCCATTCGGGCTCAAGGATCGCCAGGTGAGCGCTCCGTGTTCCCGCATCGGTACTGCACTCCCTTCAACGATGGTACACACATTCATCTTTGTGACGGCATCTGCGCTCGCTTCGGTTGTAGGCGCCGAAATGCAGCTCATGCAGATGTCTGCGTTCGGGCTGAACGGTTCAGAGGTGGCAAGTCGAGTGATGAAAGATTTCACGGAGTTAAGGAAGAGGAGGACAGAAGGAGGAAGAGGAGGGCGAGGGAGGAGGAGGAGGAGCAAACAATCAATGATCGTTTTGTGGCTTTGGCCTGTCAGCGTGACCGATCGTGGAGGAGCTCTGCCGTTCTGGATCGAGGGTTGCTCGTCCAGAGAGCGCGAAGCAGCAAGCTGCATCCAGTATCCTGCTGGGTCTCCCACCTCTCGTCTCTTTCCTCCCGTGTGCGATATCAGGACTCCATCCAAGAGCGTCCACCCCTCGCACACAGTGGCCATGAGGCACGGCCTGGTCTGGTGCTGGAAGTGTGCACACTACGGGAGTGTGGTTCGGGGGGGAGGCTCCTCCTTGCGTGCACAGGAATGCGATGGTAAGATCACCCCCTCGGGTGAGCAATACGTGAGAAATCTCAGGAACGGCAAGCCTCCCAAACCAGGGAAGCCCTGGCCCATCCCCCCGCGTGCTGAGAACCAGGGGGTGCAGGGGGGCTTGTCCGTTCGTAATCCATTTCTGAAGAAGTCCCGTAAGTAAGTTTACTGAGGGCCATCCTTACAGAAGGATGCGATTGCCCAGCTGTGCCAGAGGTGCTGATCTGGGGACCTGCTGTAATCTTCCTGTAATCTCCCGCTCTCGCCTCCCGTTTTTCCCGGAAAGGGCCTGAGCCCAGGGTTCTCTTTTAGTTGGTTTCCCCTCGGTTTTGACGGCTGTAGGGCCGGCGAATTTCTTTTGCGATAAATAACGAGGTCGCGTAGGGCCGGCGAATTAAACATTGAGGATGTCCCTAGCGAAACGCTTGTTGTTTTAATAATTTGTTGAGGATGTCTCGAGCGAAACGCTGGTTTTGCAGAGTTGGGGATGTCTCGAGCGAAACGCTTGTTTTCAGAATTTGTTGAGGATGTCTCGAGCGAAACGCTGGTTTTGCAGAGCCGACAGCGACGCGGAAAAGCGTCCCGCGCGCAGGAATTCCGATGATGTTTCGCGCGTGCGGCGTCCCGCGCGCAGGAATTTCGAGGATGTCTCGACTAATTCGTTCGTTCTGCCAGGATTCCTTTGAATGTTGGCAGGATGTCTCAAGCGAAATGCTTGTCTTTCATAATTGGTTGAGGATGTTTCGAGCGAGACGATGGTTTTGCAAAATGTTCATAATTTGTTTAGAATGTCTCGAGCGAAACACTGGTTTTACAAAATTGGGGGGTGTCTGGAGCGGGGGCCTCGTGGGGGGGCCAGAATTCAGAGGATGTCTCAGGCAAAATGTTTGTTTTCACGTCCCGCTCGCAGGAATTTCGAGGATGTCTCGCGCGTGCCGCGTCCCCCACGCAGGAATTTTGAGAATGTCTCGACTAATTCGTTCGTTTCGCCAGGATGTCCTTGGATTTTGACAGGATGTCTCGAGCGAAACGCTTGTCCCCAGCACGCCTTGGCACGTCCCGCGGTGCGTCCCCATGGCACGTCCCTTGGCACGTCGCTTGGCGCGTCCCTTGAGACGTTCCGCGGCGCGTCCTCCTGGCATGTCCCCTGTCAATTAGCTCTGGGGCAGCTACTATGTGTTCAGGCAGCTCGAGCTTAAGATCCAGATCAGTTCGGTCAGGACTCGGATGCAAAGGAGGACCGATCCACGACGCTGTAGAGCAAATCGCGCCATGGCACATCGCAATTCAGCACGGCGCAGTGCGCAGCACCGCACATCTGCGGTGGCACGGTACATCAAATATCGGAAGATCAGCATTGCAACTTGGCCGTTCCTTGGCAACATTACGTGGCGCGTCTTGGCGAGTCTCCATGGCCACATCCCGTGGCGCGGTCCCCTGGCACATCCGTGGCGCATTCCATTGGTCCACGTTACCGATAGCATCGGTTGTGCGTCAACTTTTGTTGGTACGTCCCGGGTTGCCCTTAGGCGACCTCCTCCTTCGCCCAAGTGGACCCCACATGAACGCTTATTGGCACGTCGCCCTTTGTTTTTTGGTTTGGCGCATGTTTGTGTTTTCTTTTGGATTTGTATTTATGTGGCGTTTTGGCGCATCCCTATTGAGACGTTTCGCGGCGCGTCCTCCTGACATGCTCCCCTGTCCATCAGCTCTGGGGCAGCTACTATGTGTTCAGGCAGCTCGAGCTTAAGATCCAAATCAGTTCGGTCAGGACTCGGATGCAAAGGAGGACTCGATCCATGACGCTATAGAGCACATTCGCGGCATGGCACATCGCAATTCAGCACTGCGCAGCACAGCACAGCCCTCGGCAGGGTACATCAAGATCAATACATTCAGCATTGCATTTGCCCGTCACCCAATTAGGTGTCTTTGAAAACGCTGCCATGTGTTACAGCTCTATATTCCTTTCCGGGTTCGTGGGTCGATCATGTTTTGTTCCGGGCAAGGGCGCGGGCCCAGTGTTTTGTTCCGGAAAGGGCGCGGGCCCAGGTTTCTCTTTTAGTTTGTAAGCTGTCTGTCCCCCGTGCCATGACTGAGGTGTGCCGGCGGATTCTTTTCCAGATAATTATCGAGGTCGAGGTTGGTCGGCAGATGATCAGACGGAGAGCAGGAGGATGATCTCTTTCATCAGCAACCGTCGAACTTTGGTCGCCCGCGACCTTTCATCCCCCCTTCCCCGTGCCGCTGCTGCAATCGCAATCTGTACTCCACAGCGCAGTGGATTTATAGCAGTCGAGCGCCGCTCGGGCGTGTGTATTGGCCAAGTACTCACTCCGGCTGGCCAGCCGCGCCCACCGTAATCTAATCTTTCTGTTTGCATGATCAGCGCGCGTTTGGAGCTTTGATTGGCGGTTGGCGCGTATCTGGCGATTCGCCTGGTACCATTCGCCGCTGGCTTGATAGTCTAAGGTCTCACAACGCAACGATGCATGATACCAGGGTGCCCGCGGAAAACAACATCCCGACGCGCTGCGCTGCTGGCGTGGTTGCTTGGTACTTTCAGTTGTGGCTTTTATGCAATTCTTCACGCTACGCGCCATAGGGGCGACGCGGCCCAGGGAGCGCGCCGGGGTCGCGCCGGGAGGCTGAAGACGCCCCCGGAAGGTGCCGAGAGAGCTCCTAGAGCGGTCCAAGAGGCTTCCCAGACAGCCCAAGAGCGCTCCAAGACTCCCAAGATGGCCCCAAGAGGACCCCAAGACCGCATCAAGGTGGCCCAAGAGGCCCCCAAGAGGACACTCAAGAGGTCCGCAGTCATTTGCGCTCAAGTGAGGCATCTTTGCTCAGGACATCGCTGTCAAAGCACATTTGCATCAAACAGACATCCAGATTCATACTTGGATTCAGTACCTTCAGAAATGACCCTCACGGGCTTTGCCACGTTGCTCATCACGGTCGTGGTGTTCATGGGGGGCATTCGCACCGCAACCGGTTTGCTGGCGGGTCTGCCTACGACGGACAGCCCGACTCCGTACCCGACTCCGTACCCGGTTCCGTACCCGACTGGAACATCCGAAGACGATTGCGTGGACGATCAACGAGGTTGGCCGTAATTGCATGGAGATCAAGGGTCTTGGACGACGACGACATGGACTTTTCTACGCAAGTAATGTTGTGCTTGCGGAGGTGGTATTCGAAATCATATGAAAAGCCACGGCGATGAAGAAGTGACGCCACGCAAACACATGCGTCGACCGTTGGTGCCTGTCGCGGAGGGGCAAGCCCATCAGGCAACGCAGGCAGAGTAGTATACTACAGCCACTGGAACTGCAAAGCATTATGCGATGCGGATTCAGGGTGCACAGGATATGTTCTCCCAGCTTCTGAGTCTACTTATCATTGGTGTGAGACACACACGTCGGTCGGTGCGACAGGCGTTGGCCGAACATTGTATATGTGTTACATGAATGGGGCCGCGGGGCCCAGCCTGACGCCTTACCCGACGCCTTACCCGACTCTGTACCCGACTCCGTACCCGATTCCGTCCCCGACTCCGTCCCCGACTCCGTCCCCGACTCCAGTGGCCAGTGTGGCCGGTGGGGCGGCGCAGGCGACCGGGGACCCTCACCTCGCCAACGTGTTCGGGCAGCGGTTCGACATCCACAAGGAGGGATGGCACACGCTGGTGCGGGTTCCCCAGGGTGCCAAGCGCGGGGCCGCCTTCCTGAGCGTCGATGCGGAGGCGCGCCAGATGGGTGTGGCGTGCACTGGCATGTACTTCGTGTCGGTGAACCTGACGGGCAGATGGGTCGGTCGGCTCCCAGGGCCGCGCTTTCTGCGCCGGCTATGTCGCTGAGAAGGAGTCCCAGCGTTGGCTGCGATACGGCCAGGTGGAGCTGAAGGTGGTGCAGGGCCGCACTAACAGTGGCATCGTCTATCTGAACCTTTTCGTCCGCAATCTGAAATTTGTAGGCTACCCTGTGGGTGGGATTCTGGGCTTGGACGACCACGCGGCCGCAGCTGAGCCCAGTCTGAAGTGCAGAAAAGAATCAATTTGGCCTCGGTCGCAGTGGCATATTTGTAAGTGATGCCGTCGTGCAAGCACGTTTGTCTTTGTCATTGCAGTTAGTTGGACTTACGATTGACCGAATTCGCCTGGTACCATCCGCCGATGATGCTGATGCTGATGATGCCGATGAGGATAATGATGATGATGGTGATGATGATGCTGATGATGGTGATGAGAAGATGATGCTACTGCTGATGATGACGATGATGCTAACACTGTTGATAATGTTGATGACGATGACAATGACGATGCTGATGACGATGATGATGTTGATGACGTTGCTGCTGATGATGACGATTACGCCGATGACGATGATGATGCTGATGATGATGATGTTGATGCTGGCGATATGATGATGACGACGGTGGTGATGATGATAGTGATGACAATGTTGCTGTTGTTGATGATGGTGATGACGGTTATGTTGCTGAGGTTCGTGGTGCTGATGATGCTGACGATGAGGATGCTGATGATGATGCTGAGTATGATGATGATGATGATGGTGATGATGAGAAGATGATGATGATGATGATGATGATGATGATGATGATGATGATGATGATGATGATGATGATGATGATGATGATGATGATGATCGATGATGATGATGATGATTGATCTGATTTGCGATGTTTCTGCCGCATCCTCCTTTTTTTATTTTTTTTTTTTCGTTTTGTGGTTTTTTTTTTTTTTTTTTTGTTTTTGTTTTTTTTTTTTTGATTCGTGGTGTTGTTCCATTTTTGTTTTTTTTTTTTTGTGTTTTCTTTGTGTTTTTTTTTTGTTTTTTTTTTTTGTTTTCGCATGTTGTTTTGTTTTTGTTTTTTTTTGTGTGCTTGTTTGTATTTGTGTTGTGTTTGTTTGTTTTGGATGATCATTATGCTGCTCACGATGCTGACGACGCTGACGATGACGATGTCGATGATGATGATGAGGATGATGATGATGACGATGATGATGACTTTGCTGATGTTGTTGATGTTGATGATGGCGATGCTGATCATGCTGAGGATGATGAGGATGATGCATCATCACGATGGTGATGCTGGTGATGATGATGATGATGATGATGATGCTGCTGTTGATGCTGATGATGATGCTGATGATGTTGATGGTGATGGTGATGATGATGCTGTCGCTACTGCTGCTGCTGATTTCGACGAATGATTATGATGATGATGTTGATGATGGTGCCGATGCTGCTGCTGCTGATGCTGATGATAGTGCCCATGATGATGTTGATGACGATGCATATGCTGACGATGATGATGATGATGATGATGATGATGATGATGATGATGATCACGTCGATGATGATGATCCTGTTGATGATGATGATGCTGATGATGATGACGATGATGATGGTGATGCTGATAATGATGTTGATGCCGATGATTATGATGATGCTGTTCAGGGCCCCTTCTGTGATCTACCTTCCTCGTTGATGTTGTTCCATGTGCTTTCCTTTCTCATTTCAGCTATGCTACTTCCCTTTCGGGCCGCCTGTTAGCTGTCTGCGGCAATTCCTGCCACTGTGTTATTCTAGCATGCTCGGCGGCTCTCCTTCGAGGGGGCACCGGAGACGGTACTCGCGAGGGATGAACACCATGATAACAATGATGATGACGGTGCCGACGATGACGATGACGATAAAGTTGATGATGATGATGATGATGATGATGATGATGATGATGATGATGGTGATGGTGATGGTGATGGTGATGATGATGATGCTGATGATGATGATGATGATGATGGTGATGGTGATGGTGATGGTGATGGTGATGGTGATGGTGATGATGACGATGACGATGAAGATGACGATTATGATGATGATGCGGATGAAGATGAGGATGAGGATGAGGATGAGGAGGATGCTGATGGCGACGACGATGATGATGATGATGATGATGATGATGATGATGATGATGATGATGATGATGACGATGATGATGACGATGACGCAATCTATAGTTGGTGCCCTCTCGCGTTCCCGCCTCCGATGAACCTCCAAAGCTTCAAATGGCCCCCAAGAGGCCTTCCGACAGAGTCCCGAGGGGTCCCCGAGGCACCCCCAGAGGCCCCGAGTTGTTCCCAAAACCATGACCACGACCAGGCCAACACAGTGGGTACCCTCCGCATATTCAAACTAGACCTCGCCATCCCTGGGGGGCTGCGATCTGCGAAACTGTCGCCACTGTCTCGAGAGATACGCTTGTTTTCACGTGTCCAGGCCGCCCAGGCACTCAGCATTGCAACTTGGCACGTTCCGTGGCGCGTCCTGTGGCCCTTCCTCTTGGCACGTCGCGCGGTGCGTCCCTTGGCACGTCCATTGGCACGTTCCGTAGCGCGTCCCCTTGGCACGTCCCGCGGTGCGTCCCCATGGCACGCCCCCTGGCACGTCGCCTGGCGCGTCCCGTCCCATGGCGAGTCCCCCTGGCACGTTGCGCGCTGCGTCCCCTGGCGCGGCCCGTGACACGTCCCCTGACGCGTTCCGTAACGCGTTCCCTTGGCACGTCTCGCAGTGCTTCCCCATGACACGTCCTTGGGCACGTCCCCTGGCGCGTCCCTTGGGACGTTCCGCGGCGCGTCCCCCTGGCATGTCCCCCCGTCAATTAGCCCTGGGCAGCTACTGTGTGCTCAGGCAGCTCGAGCTTCAGATCCACATCAGTTCGATCAGGACTCGTATGCAAGTGAGGACTCGATCCACAACACTATAGAGCACGATCGCGGCATGGCACATCGCAGTTCAGCACGGCGCAGCACCGCACAGCCCTTGGCACGGTGCATCAAGATCGATACACTCAGCATTGCATGTGCCCGTCGCCCGATCAGGTGTCTTTGAAAACGCTGCCATGCCTTACATCTCTGTATTCCTTTCCGGGTTCGTGGGTCGATAGTGTTCGGAGGCGGTGGGTGGTGGGTCTGAGGCCTCATGGATGTTGGTTGGGCCTTCGTGGCTGGCCTTTCGGAGGCCTCTGGGAGGCAGTTTTGAGGCCTCTTGGGGACCGTGTTGGGGCCTCTTCGGGGCCTCTTCGGGGCCTCTTGGGGCTTCTTGGGGTGCTCCTTGGGCGTGGCCCTTGGGGCCTCCAGGGGGCCTCTGGGGGCTGAAGGCTGGATTTATTTGTTTTGCGGTTCCTATGCGTCCCTTTCTTAGGGTCGAATGGTCCTTCTCAGTACCTTTTGGGGAAAAGGCAAGGCTACATACGCTGGCAGACGACAAGTAGTAACTACGCACCGAATTGCGATGGTAGACCCTCCATGGTATTTGGGCGTTTGCACGTTTGTGGGCGCATTTCCATCGCGAAATTTCTGTGTACACCTGTGTCGTGTATCTGTCGGATGTTTCTTTGAGATGGTACGTTCACTGTGGGCGTCTTCCTGGGGTGTCCCTGCCTGACCTGGGGCGTTGTCGTCTGGTCTGTGGGTGCCTGTATCGGTGGGCGTGGGCTGTCTTGGATGCAAGCTGAAAGGCGAAGCAGGTCGGAGGGGTCTTGCTATGACAAAACATGAAATCGATAAAACACCATCGCACACACTACGATTTTGGCCTCTCGGAGCTCTCTTGGGACTCTCTTGGGAGGCCTCTGGGTGGCCCCTTCGGGGGTCGTGTGCGCGTCGTGGGACGTCTAGAAGCCATCGTGAGTGTCTCGGACAAATCGTTCGACGACTCGGAGCCCTCTTGAACCGTCTTGGGCGCCTCTCGGGGTCCTCTTGGATCGCTCTGGGGCGCCTGAAAGCCGCGCCCAGGAGGAACAGCGTCTCCAAATAAAGGTTCGCCGGGGATCAGCCGGGGTACTTTTGATCCGCGAGTTCGAGACTTCCTAAATCAGTTACTTCAGATCTTAGCACGCCTCTGGCCCGTTGGGCCGGCGAATTGTCGGCGCTCCTTTGTGCTAAGATAGCGCTCCGTGCGGGGCGGGTGCAACACCCTGGGATGGACCGCCCCCTAGGCCGGCCAATCCAACTCAATTTCTCTTTGGGGATTGCAATAGGAATCGCAAAGGAAAAGGGGCGGCGATGAGAAAGAGAAGAGGAGGAGGAAGGAGGGAAGAAGGTTTTCAATGGCGAGCCCCGAGGGTGTTGGCTGTTCGCCGTTGTCGGCGTTCAAGGCTCTTGCGTTCTTGCCGTCGATCCTTACTGGTTGTAGACGTCGGTCGCGGGGAAGGGCGGGAAATCATGATTTATTGTTGCGGTTTGGTGCGGTGCTCACGATATTGTTCTGCGAAATCCGCCCCCGCGAATCATTCATTTTCTTTTCGGTGCTAACGATAACCCAGAGGAGGTCTCTCAATTGCTTCCTAGGGTTATTGAGCCAACAGTTGCAATGATTTTCGAAGGAAGGGTTCCTATAAATTCGTTGTCGCCGCTGTCGTCCGGGCCCAGGAGGCCGAAAACAAGGGGGTGCCTCTGGAGGTAGGACCCCGATCTCTGGGGGAGGAGCGGGGGTGAGAGAGAAAAGGGAACGAGGGAGGAGCGATGAGGAGAAGGGAGGAGAAACGAGGAGGAGGAGGAGGAGGAGGAGGAGGAGGAGGGGGAGGGGGAGGGGGAGGAGGAGGAGGGGAGGAGTGCAGTTGCCGCGTGCGGGAGCGCCCCTCCCGCGCTCGTGGCGGGCCCCCCCCCGCAGTTGAGGACCGCGCGCGCCGGCCTGCCTCGCGCCGCATGGCGGGCCGCGATGGTTCGATGCTCGTTTTGGGGACCTTCCTGGGGCCCACCTGATGGATCTGTTCGACTCAGGTTCGACTCAGGTTCGACTCAGGTTCGACTCAGGTTCGACTCAGATTCGACTCAGATTCGACTCAGGATCGAGTCAGGTTCGACTCAGGTTCGACGCACGAGTGGAGCGAGTGGCTCCAGGAAGGTCCCCAGAATGAGCATCTAATGATGGTGGACGCGATGTCTGCGATGAAGAGCCAGCTGAACGACCTCAGCGAGGCGGACGACCATACTCACTTCCGACCACGTCGCGGCGTGAGACCGCTTCGCAGCGCTGCGAGGCGGCCTGCAGCGCAGCCAGGAGACGCCAGGCACCCCGATGCAGCGGCATCATCTGCCTCATGGCCACAGGACCCCACGAGAGGAGCACCGACCTCGCCCACTACAGCTCCTACGACCACCAGGACTTCAACGACCAGGCCGCGCTGAAGACCGAGAAGGCTGCCAATCCCGTGTTCGACGCCCTTCCCCACGCCCACGTCGGCACCAGCCAACGGGTATCCCCACCCCGACGCCTACCCGCACGCCCGACCCCAGGGCCAGCCATACCCCCCAGCCCTACTGTCAGGCTGACAAGCCCCCGTCCGACACGAGGAAGGAGGCGGCCATCTCCGTCCCAGCTGTGCCGCCCGGCTGCTGGGCCACCGACCCGCTCGGTGCCGCGATGGCGGGGCGTTCCGCCTGCCGCCTGTCATCCCAGCGTGCCCTTACTACGACTACCCCACGACCCACCACCCCACGGCCTCCACGACGGACCCCACGAACCCCAAGCCACGCCCGGAGAGGCCGCATGCCCTGCGAGGGAGCCCGTGGGGGGGGCATGCCCGAGGCAGCGGCCATAGGGGCCGCTGGAGAGCCCACAGCGGGCGCCATCTCCCCCACGGCCTGCTCGACATCCCGAGTGGCCGCGTGCCTTGAGAGGGAGCCTGCGGGGGGCAAACCCGGGTAAGAGGTCAGAGTGACAGCCGAAGTCACCCCCCGGAACCCCACGCCTAACCCCCTCCCCGATTGCCCCACGACTCGAAGGCTCCCCCTCGACTACCCCACGGACCCCGCGACAGGCCCCACGAACCCCCAGCCACGCCCGGAGAGGCCGCATGCCCTGCGAGGGAGCCCGCGCGGGGGGGCATGCCCGGGGAAGCGGCCATAGGGGCCGACAGCCCACAGCGGGCTCCATCTCCCCCGCGGCGGGCTCGACATCCCGAGTGGCCGCATGCCCTGAGAGGTAACCCGTGGGGGGGCATAACCGGGGAAGCGGTCAGAAGGACAGCCGAAGCAACCCCGTGGAACCCCACGCCTAAACCCCCCGACTGCCTCACGACCCGAACGCCTGCCTCCTCGAGTACCCCAGGGACCACGCGACAGACATCGCGACCCCCCAGCCGAGCCCCGAATGGCCGCGTGCCCTGAGAAGGAGGCCGTGGGGTGCATAGTTACACGGGGAAACGGCTGACGCAGACTGCCCCTCGACGAGCCCCAAATCCCGAGTGACTGCATACCCCGAGAGTGAGCCCGTGGAGGGCATGCCCGGGGAAGCGGTCATAGGGACTGCCAACGACGTCTTTCGGGACCCTCCGCCTGACTCACACGACGGCCCAGCGACCCCCCACTCAACCCCAGCAGCCCCGGTGCGAGCGGCACCCCACAGAGAGTCCCGCGGAATAATCTCCGCTACCTCATATTGCAGCGCGCTTCTGCCCTTCTCACCTTGGAGCCTCCTTAAACTTGCCAGCATATTTGCCGCCACGCAGCCACACTTTTCACGCTGATGCCAGCAGCCTCCCCCTCCCCTTCCCCTCTTTTCGAGGTTCTGATATAAGATATCCTCTTGTTTTTCCCTCCAGATCGCAGACCTTGGTCCCTAATCTTCTCGATGTTTTTTTGTACTCTCCCAGGGGCGCCCGACTGGGCCTGCCTGTGGGAAGCGGCAGCGTTCGACGAATTCCATTGCCATCAACTCAACGTCTCAGGGGGGGTGCACATTTTTTTGCACATTTCGTCGTCGGCAGTTCGGGGGCATCCGAGTGAGTCGCAGGGCCCCTGGAAGCCCCCGGAGACCAGCGGCGACAAGTCTCCGGTTGACTGGTGGCCCCCGATCACCTCGCAGGTACGTTGCGCTGCTCTCATGTGCGCGCGCCGTTTGTTGTCAATATTGTGCTCTGTGGCGCGTCGTCGTGCTCGCAAGCCTAAGCGGGTCACGCAAGGGCGCTTCGGTGCTCGC
>CAUYUJ010009022.1:35000-36708 GCA_963575745.1 Prorocentrum cordatum | reverse complement strand
GGTCGACCTAAACAGTGTCTAGGCGGTTTCGTTGGCTGTTCTCGCTTCGGTTTCGCTCTGCAGCAAAGGCGCACTCGAGACAAAACGAGGGAAAACAACAACGAAACGAAAACGGAAAGCACTGCTTACAGGTCGACCCCTGCGCCCCCCGCGACCTCCTCTGCTTTCGCCCCTCGCTGCGGCGCCGCTGCGCCCCCCGTGCCCCCCGTTGCCTGCCGGCCCGGCCCCGCCCCGTGCTGGGGGCTCCCCGCGGCCCCCGAGATCCCTCGCGTGGCCGAGGACAGGTGCGGAGGGGCAGGCGGGGGCCGCTTCGCGCGTGGGCCGCCTCGCGCGGGCGTGCGTCGCAGCCACCGTGCTTCTTCGGGGGCGGACAGACAGACCCCCCACCCGGACACGTCGATTTGTGAATTGTCCGTTTTGCGGTCGAGGGCGCCTGGCCATCCTCTTCCAGGCTGACGCCCGCCGGGTGTGGGCCCGAGGCCGCTCTCGCGAAACCACATTCTGCTCCATGGGGGTTCCGTCCATCCCGGGCTCTGAGCCTTGATCCTGAGCAAAACCATGCCATCGGGAGCCAACTCTTCCTCTCCTCCTCCTCCTCCTCCTCCTCCTCCTCCTCCATCCTCCTCCTCCCTCTTCCTCCTCTCTTGAGGGGTTGACTCCCACTGTGTTGCAGGTTGAAGATGGTAACCCTGAAGGCCGTGTATGTTGCCTCCCGGCAGCGCCGCGCCTGCCTCCTCCCACGTGCGCTCGGCTGCCTCGCGCCTGCGGCTCTCTTCGGCCGCCCGGGGCCACGTGGGCGCCGAGAGTGCCGCGCGAGCCGGGCGCCGCTCGTCGGCGGCGCCCGGGGCAGTGGCTCCAACGGACCCCTCGCCCTCCCTTCCCTCCCTTCCCTCCCCCCCCCTCCCTCCCCCCCTCCCTCCCCTCCCTCCCCCCTCCCTCCCTCCCTCCTCCCTCCCCTCCCTTCCCTCCCCCCCCCCCTCCCCCTTCCCCCCCTACTCCCCCCCTCCCACCCCTCTGCTCGCTTGTCGAGGGGAGATGGTATTTTTTAGAGCCACAGGCCAGACGTGTATCCATTCCTCTCCCTCTCTCTCTCTCTCCCCTCCGCCCCCTCCCATCGTCGGCGTTGCCTCGTACGGCTGCCGTCGTTGCGTTGCATCGGAGTGCGTGTTGCTGCTCTGTGCTGTGTGCGCGCCGCCCTGTCTCGATTTGCGCGGGCACCCGCCGTCCCACGCGCGGCGTCTCGAAAGTGCGCGCGCGCGCGCCAGCCTCCAGCGGAGAGGCGCCCTGCCTTCTGGTGCGCTCTGCAAGCGCAGGCCGCCCTCCGTAGGCGCGCTGCGCTACAACCTTGCCGCGCGTCGGTGTTGCAGGAGTCAGCCGCGCTGCAAGTTCCCGCGCGCCGATGGGCCCAGCTCGCGTGTGCGCAGTCTTCTCTCGCACAACCGCGGCGGATCAGTTCAATCGGCGCCTGCATACCGAAATGCCTCTACTTCACTTGTGCGCCACAAGACAGCAGCCGCTATGCGCGGCTGCTTTCCCCAATCTCCAGTGCGAGGAGTTGCTTCCGCGCTTCTGGGCGTGCTTTGGTGTGAGCGTCCGTCGTGACTGCGATGGGCCCAGCTTTTGGCACGCACTGCACTTCCCCTGTCAGGGAAGACAACGCGGGCCACAGGCTGCGCATTGTTTCTGATAGTGCAATGCGGGCCACGCC
>CAUYUJ010009022.1:0-30000 GCA_963575745.1 Prorocentrum cordatum | reverse complement strand
ACATTATTTGTGTTATTAGAACATTTTTGGAGGTAGGACTATAGGAATTGGGTGCTCAATCATCAGAAGGCGGCGGGACTTCCCAGAAGCCCTCGCGCCTTTGATCAGTTTTTGTTTGTCTTCGGGGGATGCTTAGAAAGCTGCTCAGAAGGCTGGGGGACTTTCGAACCGATCGAAAAAAAAAAGTGCTCGAGCGATGCAAACAAAAACGAGGTCGTCGGCGCCGACATTCGCGCGTGAGCTGCCCGCGCAAAGTCGCGTGTAGGCGCCCTGGTCTCCAGTGTAGCGTGCCGCGCCGGCGGCCCGCGTAAGCAGCCGCGTCAGGTCGCTACGTCATCTCGCGTAAGACCCTTTTCTGATCGTCGCTCGTTGTACATTTTTCTGACATTGTGAAACGCAATCTGCCTACGCGTTCGCCAGGGTTGCACGGCTTCAGTCCGTCAGGAGGCCTCTTCCTCGCCCCTCCCCTCCCGCCCTGCTCCTCGCCCCCTTCCTCCGTGCAGCGATTGCCCGAGCGCACCCTTTTCCAGCTCCGGCCGTGCCCCGCATGGCGTGCCGAATTCTGTTCGATCGGCCTTAAGGTAAGGTAACGTGGAGGAGGCTGGTGTCGGGCCGCCTCGTCGTCGTCGTCGTCGGCGTCGGCGTCGGCGTTGGCGTAGGCGTCGGTGTCGGCGTCGTCGGCGTCGTCGTCGTCGTCGTCGGCGTCGGCGTCGGCGTCGGCGTCGGCGTCGGCGTCGGCGTCGGCGTCGTCGGCGTGCGTCGGCGTGCGTCGTCGTCGTCGTCGTTGTCGTCGTCGTCGGCCTCGTGCGGGGGCGATCGTGAAAAGCACGCGCGGCGTTTTTGTTGTTGCACCGCTTCGGGCCCTGGGGGTTTCGCTTCCGGTCGGCCCAGCTCGAGCCGCATGTGCGCAAGAGGGAGGTGGTGGCTGGTGATGGGCCGATTTTCCACTAGGAGGAAGAAGAGGAGGAAGAGGAGGAGGAGGAGGAGGAGGAGGAGGAGGAGGAGGAAGGAGGAGGAGGACGAGGAGGGGGAGGAGGAGGAGGATGAGGAGGAGGAGGGAAGAGATGGAGGAGGAGGAGGAGGAGGAGGAGGAGGAGGAGGAGGAGGAGGATGCCTGAGGATGATGATGATTGAGATGATGATGATGATGATGAGGAGGAGGAGGAGAAGGAGGAGGACGAGGAGGAGGAGGAGAGGGGGGAGGAGGATAGATGAGGAAATATGATGATGAGGATGATGATGATGATGATGATGATGAGGATGATGATGATGATGATGATGATGATGATGGGATGAGGATGAGGATGAGGATGAGGATGAGGATGGAGGATGAGGATAGAGGATGAGGATGAGAGGATGAGGATGAGGATGAGGATGAGGATGAGGGAGGAGGAGGATGATGAGGATGATGAGGATATGAGGATGATGAGATGATGATGGATGATGGAGGAGGAGGAGGAGGAGGAGGAGGAGGAGGAGGAGGAGGAGGAGGAGGAGGAGGAGGAGACGAGGAGGTAGGAGGAGGAGGAGGAGGAGGAGGAGGAGGAGGAGGAGGAGGACGAGAAGAAGACGAAGAAGAAGAAGAAGAGAAACTAAGAAGAAAAGAAGAAGAAGAAGAAGAAGAAGAAGAATAAGAAGAAGAAAAGAAGAAGAATAAGAAGAAGAAGAAGAAGAAGAAGAAGAAGAATAATAATAATAAGAAGAAGAAGAATAAGAAGAAGAATAAGAATAAGAATAAGAAGAATAAGAAGAAGAAGAAGAAGAATAAGAAGAAGAAGAATAAGAAGAAGAAGAATAAGAGAAGAATAAGAAGAAGAAGAAGAAGAAGAAGAAGAAGAAGGAGGAGGAGAAGGAGGAGGAGGAGGATGAGAGGGCGGAGGAGGAGGAGGAGGAGGAGGAGGAGGAGGAGGAGGAGGAGGAGGAGGAAGAGGAGGAGGAGGAGGGCCTCCCCATCCTACTTTTCTCCCCGCTTACTTATGGTAGTGGTTGTGGTAAACTGGCCCACCAGATGGCTCTGGTCGTTCATCGGCGCGCGCTGGAGAGGGCGAGCGCCGGCCAGTGGTCTCCTCCTCGGCTGGGGCTGCGCTGATATACCGGACGGCAGGGGCGATCGGGGGCCAGAGCCCCCACCGAAGGGGGATGGAGCGCCCCGCGCCAGGCACGCCCGTCGAATTGGCACTCGGGAGATGAGCGGCCCTGATGCTCTTCTCGGGTGGGGGTGGCAGTGCCGCGGTTGATTCCACCCCGGAGTGGCCTCGCGGCGGCTCCAGGGTGGTATCTTCTCAGCGTCAAGGGCATCGGCACCCTGGCGCCAGCATCCACAACAGGGGGGGCGAGGGAAGGCCGCGGCCCTGAATGGGGCAGGGGGCCCCTTCAGGAGGGGTCGAGCCCTCGGACTCGGACGCCGTCCTTGGCGCACCTTCTCACAAGAGCGACGCGAGAAAGCCAGGACCACTGCGCCGACAATCGCGCGTAAGCTGCCCGCGTAGGGTCGCGCGCGGGCGCCCTCGTCTCCAATGCAACGTGCCGCGCTGGCGGCTCGCGCAAGCCGCCGCTTCAGGTCGCTATGGCATCTCGCGGAACACCCGTTTCTTTTCGTCGGCCGCACGGTGCCCATCGCACCCGCCCCGCTTCCTGAGCCCGCCGCCAAATCGCTATCGGTGTCGTGATGTTTACGGTCGACGCCGATGGTACGAATTACGTAGTAACATTCCCAAGGGTACCCTGGTATCGTGGTCGCTTCAGTCCATCCTCTACCACTTTCGATGGTCAGCCCCGCCCGAAAAGCTTCGACAAAGGCGTCCCAGGGACTTGCATACTTATCGCGTATCCTTAATTACTATCCGTTCTGGCTGTAATGAGTCTCCTGGGGATTTTCTCACTGCGACAGATGTCAGAGTTCCTGCATGTATGCTTGTCTGCCCGCCTCTCCTTGTGCTCATCGCTGGCCGATGGGGACGGGGTCTTCTCACTCTTGCTCGTTCTACTGGCCCAGCTTCCCTCGCCTCGTCCAGTTAAGACGCTGAAGTATGGAGCAGTTCGGGTTTGGAGGGGGGTCGCTGTTCCTTAGATCCCTCCACGGCTGTTCCTCGAGCATTCTTCGTGCACCCAGGCGCTTTCGGGGGCCAGCATTTGGGCCCGTCTCCCTGTTTAGTGCTCCTCATGGTAGTCGCTTGGGCGCACAGTACTGCCAGGCATGTTGGACATCGATGGTGCTCCAGTTCTCGATCGCTTCAATTCGCGGTTGACGCCCAATGCGCGTTGGCATCTTCGGTGCTGGGGGGGGGCATCCGTGTCCTGTGTCTCCTGCACCAGCGGCCGCGGAGCATCGAGCCCCGATCTCACTTCTGCCGCAGACATCCCGCGTCCTGATTTTCCCAGGGCTGCTCGCTCGCTCCACTTGGTCTCCAAGTTTCGATCCGATGTGCATCTGATCCGGCACGAGCCCATCCCTTGTCTGGCTTTCAGGGGCCGAGCCAGATCTTCGATCCCAAACGCTCCGATCCCGATCCGATTCCGCCCCGATTCGGGCGCGATGCGATCCGATTTCGCGATTCGATCCAGCTCAGGCCGGCCAGAGACCTCGACGCCATCCCTGGCAGCACTAGTCCACTTTTTCCCTACCTAGGCTCTGCCTAGAAGGGTTCTTACTCTGTTGGCTTAAAGGGGCCGGGCAGTGGAAACCGCCCTGGGCGGTTCCCCCAGTCCCCTGGGAGCCAAGCAAAAGCAACAGCAAAGGTAAAAGCAAACGCGCGGTTCCCCCAGTTGGGCTCCCTGGGTGCCAAGCAAAAGCAAAAGCAAAGGCAAAAGCAAAGGCAAAAGTGAAGGCAAAAGCGAAGGCAAAGCAAAAGCATAGCATAGCATAGCATAGCGCAGCATAGCATAGCGCAGCATATCATAGCATAGCATAGCCTAGCCTAGCCTAGCCCAGCATAGCATTGCGCAGCATAGCATAGCATAGCATATCATAGCATAGCATTGTATAGCAGAGCAGAGCAGAGCATAGCAGAGCAGAGCAGAGCATATCATAGCATATAATAGCATAGCGCAGCACAGCATCCACTATTGCTGCTGCTATATATATAGTTATGTACTTGTAGGTGTAGGTGTAGATGTAGATGTAGACGTAGGTGTAGATGTAGGTGTAGATGTATACGTACATGTGAGTCTCGCTGTTGATGTAGATGGAGATGTAGATGCAGGTGTAGATGTAGATGTAGCTGTAGGTGTATATGTATATGTAGGTCTAGATGTAGATGTAGGTGTCGATGTAGATGTAGGTGTAGATAGAGATGTAGATGTAGATGTAAAGAACTCCCCAGTGCCCCGCCCTCATCTCCGTGCCTGCTTGCTTTTGCTGCTGTCTCGGCGACTTGCTGCCTGCTTCTGCTGCTGCTTCACTTACGGCGTGGCCCCGGCGGTTCTGGCGCTACTACTACTACTACTACTACTACTACTACTACTACTACTACTACTACTACTACTACTACTACTACTACTACTACTACTACTACTACTACTACTACTACTACTACTACTACTACTACTACTACTACTACTACTACTACTACTACTACTACTACTACTACTACTACTACTACTACTACTTACTACTACTACTACTACTACTACTACTACTACTACTATACTACTACTACTACTACTACTACTTACTACTACTACTACTACTACTACTACTACTACTACTACTACTACTACTACTACTACTACTACTACTACTACTACTACTACTACTACTACTACTACTACTACTACTACTACTACTACTACTACTACTACTACTACTACTACTACTACTACTACTACTACTACTACTACTACTACTACGACTACGACTACGACTACGACTACGACTACTACTACTACTACTACTACTACTACTACTACTACTGCTACTGCTACAACTACGACGATGAGGAGAAGGAGGGACGGCGTTTACCGCTCCTACTGATGTTGCTTTCCTAGAGGCTCCAATTCCTAGGTAGGGTCGCACTGGGATAATTTTTGGTTTGACGACTGGGGCCCAGGAGTGGGCCTCCTGGGCCCTGAAACTGCGAAAGACCGTTTGTCGTGATGTTTGAAAAAGCTTTTTTTGCCGCTGTTGGCAGGGGTGTGGTGTTTCAAACCCGCGCCGCCCACCCAAGGCAATGAGGGGGAGGGGTCCAGGCCCCCTCCCCATCTGGGCGATTAGCAGGGGAGTCTAGAAGCCCACCCCCGGACCCCTCGGGAAAATTAGTGGGGGGGGTCTGGAATCCTCCCCTCCCCCGGGAAAAATCAGTGGGGGGATCCTGAACCCCCCCCCAGCAAAATCATTGGACGGTCAACAGCCCCCCCCCTCCCGGCGACGACGACCACGATAACGCCGACGCCGACGCCGACGACGCCGACGACGACAAAGACGACGGCGATAAAGAGGACAAAGACGACGACGATAAAGACGACAAGGACGACAAAAACGACACACGTGACGCCCGAGGCCCGACGCACGACGCACGAGGCCAGCGCCGACGCCGATGCCAGAGCCGACGCCGACGCCGACGCCGACGCCGACGACGGCGACGGCGACGGCGAAAACGACGACCACGACGACGGCGGCGGCGGCGACGACGGCGACGGAGACGGTGACGGCGACGGCGACGGCGATGGCAACGACGAGGGCGTCGGCGACGACGACGCCGACGATGGTGACAACGACGCACGACGCACGACGCACTGTGCACGACGCACGACGACGACGACGCCGGCGCCGATGCCGATTCAGACGCCGACGCCGACGACGACGACGACGGCGACGTTTAACGACGGAGACGACAACAGCAATGACGACGACGACGAAAACGACGGCGGCCACGACGACGACGCATACGACGACGAGGACGACACGCACGACGCGCGACGCACTACGCACGACGTAGACGACGCCGACGACCACGACGACGACGATGACGACGACGAAGACGACGCACGCCGAGGCCGACGCAGACGACGACGACAACGACGGCGGTGACAACAACGACGACGACGACAACAACGACGACGACAATGACGACGCCGACAACGACGACGACGCACGACGACGACGCCAACGCCGACGACGACGGCGCCGATGCCATTGATGCAGATGACGACGACGACGACGTCGACGACGCCCACAACAACGCCAACGACGCCGACGACGTCGACGAAGCCGACGACGAAGCACGACGCACGACGCACTACTCACGGCGACGGCGACGCCGCCGTCGACGCCGACGCCGACGCCGACGCCGACGACGACAAACGCTGGGCGACGGCGACGACGACGCCAACAACGACGACGACGACGCCGACGACGACGCCGACGCCGACGACGACGATGTCGACGACGACGACAACCACGACGGCAACGCCGCCGCCGCCGACGACGACGACGACAACGACGACCACGACCACGACGACGACGTCGACGACGACGACGACGACGACGACGACTGCGACGACGACGTCGACGACGACGACGTTTCTGACGACGTTGCCGACGACGCCGACGACGACGACGACGACCATGACGACGGCAACGACAACGACGACGACGCCGATGACGACGGCGTCGACGACGCCGACTGTGCCAAAAACCACGACGATGTCGGCTGGCGACGGCGACGACGATGACGACGCCGACGGCGACGACGACGCCGACGACGCCGACGACGCCGACGACGCCGACAACGACGACGACGCACGACGCCCGACACGACGCCTGGTGCCGACGCTGGTGCCGACGCCGATGCCGATGCCGACGACGATGACGACGACGATGGCGACGGTTACGACGACAGCGACAACGACGACGACGACGGCAACGACGACGTCGACGACAACGACGACGCCGACGGCGATCACGACGACGCCGACGCCGACGACCACGCTGCCGACGACGGTGGGTCACGACGACGCCGGCAACGACGGCGGCGACGTCGACGACGACGGCGGCGACGATGATGACGTCGACGACGACGGCGCCGATGACGCCGACGACGACGATGACCACGTTGACCACGACGCGCGACGACGACGGCGACAACGACGACGTTGATAGCGACGACGACGATGGCGACCACAACGACGACGATGACCATGGGGACGACCCACGACGCACGACGCACGCCGCACGCCGCACGACGCCGACTCCGACGCTGCAGTCGAGTAGGGTAGAGTAGAGTAGAGTAAAGCATATTAAGGGCAAAGTTGAGTAACTTAGAGTACTAGGGTACGGTAGGGTAGAGTAAAGTATGGTAGGGTAGAGTACAATAGGGCAAATCGAGCCGAGTTGAGAAGAGTATATTGGTAGAGCATACCAAGTACATAGTCTAGTGCAGTAGAGTATACCATCTTTGTATTGGTAGAGTATACCAGAGCTTAGCCGAGTAGAGTAGGACTCGTGTATATTAGGAACAAAGTAGAGTATCGTAGAGTATGTTGGGGTATGGTATGGTAGAGTAGGGTATATGAGAGTAGAGCAGAGTCGAGAAGAGTACAGGAGAGTCATGTAGAATAGAGTAGAGTATAGTAGAGTAGATCAAAGTAGAGGAGGAGTGTAATAGAGTAGAGTGCGAGCATAGTGGAGTAGAGTGGAGTATGTTAGGGTACGGTAGGGTAGACTAGATAGGATAGAGTAGAGTACGGCAGAGTAGAGTCGAATTGAGGAACGTCGAGTAGAGTAGAGTAGGGTAGGGCCCTAGTAGGGTACTGAGAGAACTAGACCGAGCCCTAGGAGCATTCTATCAAAGCCCGCGCCTGGTACTGACGTCGCCGTCATCGTCGCCGTCGTCGTCGTCGCCGTCGCTCTCGCGGTTGTCGTCGTTGTGGCGGTCGTCATCGCCGTTGTCGTCGTCGTAGTCGTCGTCGTCGGCGGCGGCGGCGGCCGCGGCGGCGGGGCGGCGGCGGCGGCGGCGGCGGCGTCGGCGTCGGCGTCCGCGTCGGCGTCGGCGTCGGTGTCGGCGTCGGCTTCGGCGTCGTTGGGGGGATGGGGGCTCAGGGGGGGGCTCCCGACCCCCCCCCCCCCGGGAATTTCCGTGGGGGGGAGGGGACGGGCCTCCATTTCTCTTTCCCAGGGCGGGGGGGGGGGATTCAGACCCCCCATTAATCTTACGGGGGGGGGGCGGTCCGCATCTCTCGCACTTTTTCCCGGGGGGGAAGAGAGGCGGGCGGGTGGGGGGTTTGGGCGGGGGGGATGGGCCCCTCGGTTTCTGACCCCCCCGCGCAGGGCTTTGTTCGGGGCAGGGGGGGAAGGGGCCCCCCCCCCTTCCTGGCTTCTGCCCCCCCCGGGCCTGCGACAGTGGATCGCGCTCCCTCTGGTTATGTTTTTCGCGGCGCCCGGCGTTCTGGATCCAGTTGATTTCGGCCGATCATTGTCAGGAGGGGAAAAAACACACAGACACAATTAATCGTCGATTCCCAGGAAAATATGGGAAACTATGGGCAGTGGGGGGGAAGACAGAAACCCAGAAAATACAGGAAAATATGGGGAACATTTTTATTTGTGTGTATTTATTTGTGTGTCCTGGGGCCCCTTCACATTGGTGCCGTCGAGCGAGGATGCCGAACGAACAGCACACGCCCATGCCCATAGGGGGGTCGTTGGGAGGAGGACTGGCTGTGGGTATGGGTGCGGGTCGTCGGACCCTGGGGAACGCTCCCGTTCGAGCGGGGGCCCCCATCCGACAACACGCACCCATGGCCCTCTCCGATCCCCCTGTGGGTATGGGTGTGTGCTGTTGGTTCGTCAGAGGAGAGGAGAGGAACAACTGGGCCGTGCTCTCGCTCGTGCTCCCCGCCTCCCACTGCGGGGCCTCTGGCCAGGGGACCTATCAGAGCTACGACTGGACCGTGAAGATCGACCCCGACGCCGTGTTCTTCCCCAACCGCCTGAAGGGCAAGATAGAGGCAGCCCAGCGGGGATAAAAGGCGAACCAGGAAACGTTGGGCGAGCGGTGATCTTGTTCGAGCGAGCTGATCAATTGCTCAGGGCGCACGGGGAAGCGCCCGGTCATCCCCAGTTGGTCGCTTCGAGGCGTCAGCGGTGTACGCGGTTCGCTGCAGTCGCGCGCTCCCGACCCGCTGGCTCGAGTTCTGCTCGATGGACTCGTCACTCGTGTCCCGCTCCTTGGACTGCGTGAAAATTTGCCCACCGCTTCAAACACCACGCTCTACTTGCTTGTCCGAGCCGCCTTTCCTCTTCGATTGCGCATTGCATGCGACGTGTAGTAGCCCTTGAAGCCAGAATAGGAGGTTGACAGGAAAAAACATGAGAGTTATGTTGCTCCCATCATAGTTAAAGACCAAATCCAAGAAATAATTTCGAACACCCAGACAAAGTTTCGAAACAGAGTCGAACGAGCATCGCCTTCCAGAGCTTGACACGTGAAGCCCCCCAGTTTTGGTACTTTCTTGGTGCTCGCAATTCCTCCTGGTGGTCAAGTCTACAGTATGCTGGAACATCATAACAGGAGAGGAGGAACGGAGTGCGGGAAGGGAGAGGCGGAAGGGGAGACGGGCAAGGAGAAGGATGGAGCGCGAGAGAGATCAGTATGGGGTGGGGTCAGGAGCAGGAGCACAAACGGCAGAACCAGACGAGCGGATCGGGCGGGCGGGTCCAGCCGGCTGGGTTGAGCGGCCGGGTCGCTGAAGCGTGAGGCTTGCACCAATCGTGAGGAATTATCTGGCGATGGCGCGATTCCCAAGGAATCCGCGAGGAAGTCCAGAGCCAGAGCGTGATTTCTGGGCAACTTGTGAGGGAGTGCCGTGATTTTTAATACAATGTGAGGAAGTATCAGGAGGGAGCCTTTATTGTGGTAAACTGGTGGCCGGCGAGACAGTCTGAGGCCCAACACCGGCTAGAAGATGGCGCAGAAGCGCCCCCCGCGCCCCCAATTTCAATGTTCCTCTGAGGGAGCAGGCCGCGGTTTGCAAATGTGGGCGTCTTTTTCGAAACGACTCGCACTCCCCCGCGTCGACCGCCCCAAACTTTGAAATTGGGGCTGGGGGTTGGACCCGCTTCAACACGCATTCGAGATGGGCGTTTTTTTGAAAGCCACGGCGTTTCCCCTTTAAAAAAACGGTGGCGAGCTCCTGGAAGTGGCATACCAATTGAACAAGCACAATTGAGCACATGTGACAATTCAACAACCACAGTGTAAGATTGTTCGATTTCAGCTGCTCGCGCGTTAATCAACATGTGTATCCCGAACCCTCGATATCCGCCCTCTTCGTCGTCGGTCGAGCCCCCCTTGGGGCATATCTTCCTTCCTTGTGGCGTGCAGTTGGCGCAGTCCCTAAGATAGCGAGGGGGAGAGGAGTGCTGGAAGGGAGGGAGGAGGGAAAGGGCAACGGGGGAGGGAAACCGATGGAGCACGAGATAGATTAGCAGGAGGGGGGTTCAGGAATGGGGAAGGGTGGACGGGATGGAGGGGAGGGAAAGAGGGGTAGGAGGAAAGGGGGGGGAGATGGGACAGGGACAAGCTTGGTGCGCTCGCGCCACTTCTTACATCCTGCCTTTCCCTCCCATCCGTTCCATCGTGTCCAATCTTCTTCCCTTCGCCAGTCCAGGTGTGCAAACAAAACTTGATCCCAGAATGGTATTCGCCGCGCGAGGGTGCCAGGGGCCAGGCAAAGGATGCAGGAGGAGGAGGAGAGGGAAGACTAGGGTGAGCAGGAAAGGAAGAGGATGCCACGGTAGACTACTCAGAGGAGGAGGACGAGGAGGACGAGGAGCAGGAGGAGGGGGAGGAGGACCTGAGCAAACTTAGGATGTATCAGCGATTCCGTAATACACCCTTCCATCCGATGCTCCCTCCTCATAGGTTTTTTCTGCATGTTTTCCTTCTCACCACACTCCCAAAGCGAACACCCTGAGGACGAGGAGGAGGAGGAGAAAGATGCGGATGAGGATGAAGATGAGTACGAGGATGAGGATGAGGACGAGGACGAGGATGAAGAGGGCGATGATGACCAGTGTAGACCCAATACCCGTCAACGATGTTGGAATACACCCTCCCTCCAAGTTCCCCTTCACAGATTCGTAACAGGTTCCGTATTCACTGAGGGAAGTGCCTAGTTGGCACACAACCGTCTGAAAATCTTGAACTGTGCCAGAACACAAGTCCTGGACCAACTTTACCTTCGCGTCCTGACGATCCTGAACCGTGCCAGACCACCATTCCTTGGTCTTCAACACCTCGAATGAACGTAATGTTGCGGCCTGGCAGTCATACGTCGTGCTAACACACCGTTGCTGGGACGTCATCAGAATCCTTTGAACTCGTGCAATCTCTTAAGACAAATTCGCGTGGCGCAAGGGTGAGATCCGCCTTTTGAAAATGAACCGACCTCCGTCCGTGAAGCTCTTGTAACCGTTTAAGACGAAAATGCGCGGCGCTAAATCGAGCCATCTTTTCGAACGGAGCCGCCTTCCATCCGTAAAGGTGTTGTTAACTTTTAGGACGAATTGTGCGCGGCGCCGCAAAGGCGACAGCCACATTTTGAGAAGGAACCGCCCTCCATCCGTGAAGCTTCTGCAGACTTTGAGACGAATGTGCGCAGCGCTAAGGCGAGAGCCACATGTTGAAAACCACCCGCCCTCCATCATTCCGCCGGCCCATAATGTGGCATCGCTGGCTTTTGCTTGCGCGTTCGTTGCTCATGTTGCGCTGCGGAGCGGTGGTCCTTTTCCAGCGGCGTATGTCAGCATTCTTGGAGGTGGAGCATTTCGTGTGTAGTTGTTTCTAGGGGGCTTGTATCGGCATCGCGAGTTAGGCTTGTCACCCACGGAGTGAAGCTTGTCACCCATGGATTTCTGATGTTGGGCCATTCGAGTGCTTGTTTGTGGAGTGTTTGGGGTCCGTTTGCGGCCATGCTGGAATTTCTGGGGGGGCGCGTTGGTGTATGTGCGAGGATGTTACACTTCATTCGGCCCGCTCTACGACGAATGTTGCGGGATCCTGGGTCCGCCCGTACACGAGTGGAACATGCTCGGGGAGCGTAGCCGTAGGCGTCTTGGGGTCCCTGGAAGGCCTCTCGGGGGCCTCTTGGCAGTATTTTCGGGACCTCCCGAGGCCTCACGTGGGTCTCTTGGGGGCCTCTTGGGGGCCTCTTGGGGGCTTCTTGGGGGCCTCTTGGGGGCCTCTTGGGGGCCTCTTGGAGCCCCTTGGGAGCCTCCTTGGGGGCCTCTTGGGGCCTCTTTTGCTCTTGGGGGCCTCTTGGAGGCCTCTTGGGGCCTCGGGAGCGGCCGAGGGCTGGAAATATCCGTTCGGGTCCCCCGTCTGGGCCACCTCGTTGGAGGTTTTTTGGGCCGTTTTGGAGGCCTCTTGGGCCGTTTTGGGGCCTCTTGGGACACTTCGGGCCCAGTCTAAGGCTTCTTGGGCCGTCGGAGTAAGCAAGCGGATTGGCGATGACGATGACGATGACGACGACGATGATGACGATGAGATGAGGACGAGGACGAGTATGAGCATGATGATGATGATGATGATTATGATGATGATGATGATGATGATGATGATGATGATGATGATGATGATGATGATGATGATGATTATGCTGATGCTGAGGATGAGGATGAGGATGAGGATGATGACAAGGATGATCATGATGATGAAATTGATGATGATAACGATGACGATAGCAATGATGATGAACACTATGATGATGCAGCTGCTGCTGCTGATGATAATGATGATCATAATGATGCTGATGCTGATGATGACGATGACGATGACAATGATGCTGCTGATGATGATGATGATGATGATGATGCTGATGATGATGATGATGATGATTACTATGGCGATGGCGATGCCAATGACGATGATGACGATGACGACGAGATGAGGACGAGGACGAGTATGAGCACTCGCATGGTGATGGTGATGATGAGGATGAGGATGAGGACGAGGATGATCATGAGGATGATGACATTGATGATGACGATGACGATAGCAATGATGATGATTGTGTATCTGCTGATGATGATCATGATGATGATCATGACGCTGATGATTACGATGACGGTGACAATGATGATGATGCTGATGATGACGATGATGATGGACGACGATGATGATGACGATGATGATGATCATGATGCTGATGATGACAGTGCTGGTGATGATGATGATCATACTGATGATGGTAGTGGTGGTGGTTGTGATGATGATGCCGATCATGATGACGATGATGATGCTGATGATCATGATGATGATGATGATGATGATGATGATGATGGCGATCACAATGATGACGATGCTCATGCTGATGATGAGGATGATGATGATGACGATGATGATGATGATGACCATGATGATGATGAGGAGGAGGAGGATGCTGCTGCTGCTGATGATGATGATGAGGAGGATGAGGATGAGGATGAGGATGAGGATGATGATGAGGATGAGGATGAGGATGAGGATGAGGATGATGATGATGATGATGATGATGATGATGATGTGATGGATGAGATGATGACCATGATGATGATGAGGAGGAGAGGATGCTGCTGCTGCTGATGATGAGATGAGGATGAGGAGGATGAGGATGATGGATGAGATGTGATGAGGATGATGATGATGATGATTGATGATGAGATGATGATGATGATGATGATGAGCTGATGATGCTGATGATGATGGATGATGATGATGATGATGTGATGATGATGATGATCATGATGTCATGATGATGATGATGATGATGATGATGCTGATGATGATGCTGATGATGTGATGATGATGATGATGATGATGATGATGATGATGATGATGATGATGATGATGATGATGATGATGATGATGATGATGATGATGATGATGATGATGATGATGATGATGATGATGATGATGATGATGATGATGATGATGGGGAAGGGGGGGAGAGTCACGTGCGCGATCCCATCCCAGCCTCCGTGGGGGCGTGCCGCGGGCGCCGCGCCTCCCCCGGAGGCGCTGCATGCCCCGAGGGACGCTCCGCTGTACCTGAAGAACTGCGGGTTCAAGGCACTGGCCGTGGCAAAGGGGGGGGGCGGAGGGAGGGTTCCTCCCCCAGACATGATCGCGTCGTAGAAAAATCAGGACGGGAGGTTTTTGGCCATTTTCGGCCCCGGGGGGCCCTCGCCGGGCCTCGGGGCCGTCAAAAAACGACTCAGGATGAAAAACCAGCCCCTGGCAAAGGGTCGGGACTTCCAGGGACGCCGTCCTGAAAAAATCAGGACGTCGCATGTCTGGGCCTCTTTCTGCTCCTCTTCCCCCAGCTCCTCGCTCCCATGCCCGGTTTTTTTCTTCTCCGGCGGCTCCCACTCTGCCCAATCCACCAGGGTCGAGGAGAGCCGCTGAAGAAACAACAACTGCAACAAGGGGCTCCGCGGACGGGTGGCCGCACACAGCGCCGCACACGAGCCGTAGCTCCGCGGACGGGTGCACAGATCACAGCGCCGCACACGAGCCCACATGCAAATGAATGGCACGCTCACGCCAGGAAATTTGCAGCCAGAAGCAGGGCACAACCATTTCAAGCACATGGCAGTCAATCTGCCGCGGATGAAATCACTGCTACGGGCATCTGACATCATCAGATGGCGGCGCCACCCCAGCGAGGCATTGCCATGCCCAGGAAGGACCATAGGTCGGGAGTCAAGCCGAGCCCGCTCGCGAACAAGTGATTGTGACGAGTCGCTCCTGGTCCACCTCAGGCACAGTTCCTTCGCGTCTCGGGCACGGTCCAGAAGGCGGCGCCGAAAGAGGAACGGTTGGCGAGGAGGCCCCTGCGGCGCCCACAGCGCCATCTGTACCGAGAGCTCGCGCGAAGGGAGCAGGAGGCGGTGTGCCGCAATGCTGCCCTCTCGAGCTGGCCCGCCGCCTGCAGGGTAGTAGCTCCACTCGGCCTCCTCCCCACCCTCCTCCCCCACCCTCCTCCTCCCCACCTCCTCCTCCTCCCTCTCCTCCTCCCTCCCCCTCCTTCCTCCTCCTCCTCCTCTCACCCTCCTCCTCCTCCCTCCCCTCCTCCTCCTTCCCTTCCTCCCCCTCCTCCCCCTCCTCCCTCCTCCTCCTTCTCCTCCTCCTCCTCCTCCTCCTCCTCCTCCTCCTCCTCCCCCTCCTCCTCCTCCTCCTTCTCCTCCTCCTCTCCCTTCTCCCTCTCCTCCTCCCCCTCCTCCTCCCCCTCCTCCTCCTCCTCCTCCTTCTCCTCCTCCTCCTCCTCCCCCTCCTCCTCCTCCTCCTTCTCCTCCGCGGCGAGGCACCCGGCCGGGCGAGGCAGCACAGCCCGAGAGAGCAGCTTCACCGCGCGTGCACCGCAGGCCGTCCCTCCCGCTGTTCCTCTCGGGCGCCTCAGGTACTCCAGATTTCGTAATAAAGGGAGAGGGGTCTCATTTCGGGGGGGGGTCTCTTCCAGGCTATCTTGGAGGGCCTGGGGAGTCTGGGGACGATGTTTTGGAGGGTTCTCCCACGGGGGAGGTCTGAAATGGCTTGTCTTGGAGGGTCCAGACCCCCTCCCTTTTATTACGAAATCTGGAGTAGCGGCTCCCAGCTAGAGTTGAGTCGGGCCTGTCCCTCTACAGCAGGAGTGGTCAGACACAGTCTGAAAACTAGTCTGGGGACATCGTTTGTTCGATGATGCTTGACGTTTTTTTGTTCGTCCCAAATCCGCCTGTAGCAGTACACGCCCAACCTGAAGCTAGTGGTCGTTTTCTCATGTGTTGTTTCGCCGATCGGCGCGGGCCATCGCCCCCCCCTCCCCCCCCCTCCTGGAGCAGATCTTGTTTTTTGCGCCTCTGTTTTGAGTAGGTGGAGCCTCCCCTCTTATGGACGCACTGCTGCAAGCAGCCGCACTGAGCAGAGGCCTCGAGCCAGGCCCTCCCCCTTCCGCCCAATGTCGAACCGCCGAGTAAGAAAACGCTCGCCTACTCCGGATTCCATAATAAAGTTGGGGGGGTCACATTTGGGGGGGTATGATTTGAGCTGTCTTGGAGGGTTAGGGGGGTCTGGGCAAAGTGCCGCCCTTTCATGGATGGTCTGGGGGGGTCTAAAACTTGTGGTCTGGGAGGATTGTGACCCCCTCCCTTTTATTACGAAATCTGGAGTACCCCTCCCAGGTGAAAAAGACTGGGCCCCAGCGCGCGCAAGCCATTGATGTGCGATTCCTGTCGATATGAATTGTCCAGCCGCGCTGCTGCCTACGAGCGCCTGGATGTCAGAAAACAGCACGACATACAGTCAACCCGCATAGTGAGGACGAGCGACTTTCCAAGGCTACCCTTGCATCCTTGCCCCCATCGGCCCATCCTTAGCGACTTTCGCTGGCCGACCTCGTTCGAGAAACGCTGACGCGGCCCTCCAAGGCCCTTGCACCCATACCGCGCATCCTTCCTATACGGGTTGCCTGTAGCCAGCACGCATCGCCGCGGGCTCCTCCCTCTGCTTCCGAACTGGCCAGTCGGCAGGATGGCGCGCGTGTCCACGCGCCTGTGCCCACCCATCGAACCGCTCAGAGCCGCGCCCGGCCGAGCTGGGCACCCCGCAGGGATGCCGTCCCGTGCAGCTCCGCTCCGCCAGCAGTAGGTCGGGCATGTCCTACAGGCGGATGTTGGAGAAACAATTAAACATTTGCCCAACAACTCGTCAAACATATACAGAAATAGAAGAAACATCGTCCCCAGACTTTTTGTGTTCATTTCTGGGTATTCCTCCTGTAGAGGGGCATACCCGACTTGACGCCAGTACCAGGATGAAATCAGCCCTCCGGCGCCGCGCGCGCAGAGGACATGGCAAGATGGGCCCAGAGGGAACCAGGACCAGCCTTGAGCTGACGCTGCTAGGGTCCCTCGTTCTCCTTTTCCTCCTCCTTCCCTCCCTCCTCTCCTTCTCGTCCTCGTTGTTCTTCCCCCCCTCTTCCCTCCGCAGCCGTGCTGGCTCACACTGTTTTGGCGCGAGGCTGGTCTGGGCGACCCTGGCCCTTACGCTGCATCTTTCGGGGGACCTCGCCCGACGCCCACGCGGAGTAAGAGGAGGAGGAGGAGGAGGAGGAGGAGGAGGAGGAGGAGGAGGAGGAGGAGGAGGAGGAGGAGGAGGAGGAGGAGGAGGAGGAGGAGGAGGAGGAGGAGGAGGAGGAGGAGGAGGAGGAAGAGGAGGAGGAGGTGGACGCAGAACGGTGCCGCCGACGGGGACGAGACGGACGAGGAGGAGGAGGAGGAGGAGGAGGAGGAGGAGGAGGAGGAGGAGGACTGAGGACGAGGACGAGTCGAGGTCGAGACGAGACGGACGAGGAGGAGGAGGAGGAGGAGGAGGAGGAGGAGGATGAGGAGGAGGAGGAAGAGGAGGAGGGAGGGGGGAGGGCTTCTTCGGAGGAGGCTGCCTTTCGGAAGGGCGTCTTCTCTTGTGCCCGACGCCAACCCGGCGCGGCTTCGGCGTGGCTCCGGGGCGCAGCCGATACGGACCCGACGCGGATCCGAGGAGGCAGCCGCGGACTCGGCACGGAGTCGACGCGGGCAGGGCCCCGACCGGACGGGCAAGGCCCCCCGAGGACGCAGCCTGCTGGCGCCTGCCGCCCCCGCGCCCTCGGAGGCCTCGCCGCCCTGGAGCCTCTCCGCCTGCGGGCCCTCGGGCGCGATCCTGCCGCTGGCGGGGCAGCGCCCCGCCGCGCTGCGGCGGCCCCCTCCTCCCTGGAGGGCACGTCGGGCCCCGGGGGCCGCTCCCCGCGCCCGCGGGCGCGGGGTGTGTGCCGCCCGGCCCGCCACCGAGGGGCGCGGCGGCTGGCTCGGTGGGGGCTGCCGCCGTCGCGCGGCCGCGCGTCGGCCCGCGCCCCGGGCTCTTGCCTCCCGCGGCGCGCCCAGACGCCGAGTCTGCTTCGTCGAGCTCGGGCTCCTCCTCCGAGTCCGCACCGCGTGCAGGGCCATCGCGTGGGCCGCTCCCGCGCCTGCGGGAGCGGGGGGGGGGTTCCTGCGGGGCGTCTGCCCTCTCAGTTCCGCCTTCAGCGCGTCGATGAGCATCGATGAGCGTCCCGAGTCGATGGGATGGCGCCGATGCAGCGTCGGTCAGCCTCGATCGGCGTCGATTTGGCGTCGATCAGCCTCGATCTGGCGTCGAATGGCGTCGACCTGGCGTCGACGAGCGTCGGTTCGCAAGAGCCGGCAGGAAGGTGTGTGAGGCCCCGACGAGCTGCCGCCGACAAGGGGAGGGCCTCCGTGCGCCCCCGCGCCCCCGGGGTACGAGGCGAGACGCCGGCAAGAAGAAGAGCTCGGGCTAGGAAGGGGCTCGACGGTCTTTCGGTCCCCCCGTGCCACGCTGCGCTGGTGCCCTTCTCCGCGAGGCTGGTGTCTTCGGGATCCTCTCTCGCTTCGGGGGGGCTGTCCCGCAGCGGCTCTGCGGCCGTGCGAGCGCCGTGCTACTTCCGGCTTTTCTCTTGGGGGGTCCCTTCGACGCGCGCTCGCCTGGGCCTCCTCACTCCGTGGCAGTTCCTCTTTCACCAGGCGCGTTCCGCTACTAGCAAAGTGCCTACCCGCAAACGTCCAGAAAATTACTCACTGTGTGGAGCTCCCCATATGTGCATCTCATGTTTTATGTCATGCCGTGGTGAGCGTCTGTTCATGAGCGGTCGACTACAATAGCGCGTCCACGTGGGCGACAGGGCCGACGAAGACGAGTGACCCCTAATGCGAGTGATTGCGTATGAGTCAAAGTGAGCTTTGAGTATGGTTGAACGCGAGCCTCTTCCTCTTCATCCCCCCTCCTCAGCTGCCAGGCCTTCCCCTTGTCAGCCCGTGGTAGCCTTGGAGCTTCCCATATGTGCATATGTTGGAGTTTTGGAGTTCCCCAGACGTCGGCTCGCGGACCCCTTGCCAGCCCGTGGTAGCTTTGTCAGCCCGTGGTAGCTTTGGAGTTCCCCACGGCGCGTTTCACCACTTTTGGAGGCGCAGCCCCGCCGGCGATGTTGGGCATGAAAACGAGCAGACCGCCTGAGACATCCCCACAAACTGACCGCGAACGAGCCCGTGCAACCCCTGGCGGCTCCCCTTAGGGGTGCTGAAACCAGCGCCCCGCCTGAGACATCCTCACAATCTGCTCTCCAAGATGAAGATGTTGAGCCCCAGAAAATAGGCGACCGCCCCTGAAGACATCCACACCCACAAAATGGCCGCGAACGAGCCCGTGCAAACACCCCTTGCGGCCCCCCTGAAGGGTGCTGAAACCAGCGCCCCGCCTGAGACATCCTCACAATCTGCTCTCCAAGCGAAGGATGTTGAGCCCAGAAACAAGCAAACCGCCTGAGACATCCCCACAAAATGGCCGCGAACGAGCCCGTGCAACCACCCCTGGCGGCTCCCCTTAGGAGTGCTGAAACCAGAAACCCCGGCCTGAGACAATCCTCACAATCTGCTCTCCAAGCGAAGGGATGTGAGCCAGAAGAAACAAACAAACGCTTGAGGACATCCCCACCAAAATGGCCGCGAACGAGCCCGTGCAAACACCCCTGGCGGCTCCCCTTAGGAGTGTGCTGAAACCAGCGCCCCCCTAGGACATCCTCACAATTCTGCTCTTCGAGATGCGAAAGGATGTTGAGCCAGAAATATTACTCACTGCGTTGGAACTCTCCATATGTGCATCTCATGTTTTTATGTCATCCCCGTGGTGAGCGTCTGTCATGAGCGGTCGACTAATACAATAGCGCGTCCCGGTGGGCGACAGGGCGACGAAGCCGGGAGTGAACCCCTAATGCGAGTGATTGCGCATGAGTCAGAGTGAGCTTTGAGTACGGTTGAATGCGAGCCTCTTCCTCTTCATCCCCCCTCCTCAGCTGCCAGGCCTTCCCCTTTTCAGCCCGTGGTAGCTTTGGAGCTTCCCACATGTGCATATGTTGTAGGATAGTTGGCAGTGGGATATGTAAGACGAGCGTTTAGCCACACAAGGCCATAAGTGCATGTCATGTTGGAGGATAGTGCCACGGTGAGCATTTCCAGCGATCCCCGCACACAACCACCGCCCCCCCTCGCAGTCACCCCCTATGTGTGTGTATATATATATGTCCTGGACTTCGGAACGAACGTTCTGCTCGCGTCAAGGACCTTCGAGCAAAGCGCCCTCCTCCTCCTCCTCCTCCTCCTCCTCCTCCTCCTGTTCCTCCGCCCCCTCCCTTCTCCTGCTCCTGCTCCTCCTCCTCATCCTCCTGCTCCCCCTCCCCCTCCGCACCCCCATGCCCTTCCTCACGATCCCCCGCCTCCTCCTCCTCCTCCTCCTGTTCCTCCTCCTCATCCTCGTTCCTGTCATCAATATGGCCGCGAAACGTTGCCCCGTGCAACCACCCTGGCGGCTCCCCTAGGGCGCTCCAACCAGGGGCGCCCCGCTTGAGACATAGTCACAATCTGCTTATCCAAAGCGAAGGATAAGGGAGAGGATATGCGTGAGGCAGAAAGAAAACTAGGACAGAACAGAAGGAAAAGAAAAGAAGAAGAAAAGAACAGAAACAAGCAAACCGCCTGAGACATCCCCACAAAATGGAATGGCCGCGAACGAGCCCGTGCAAACACCCCTGGCGGCTCCCCTTAGGGGTGCTGGAACCAGCGCCCCGCCTGAGACATCCTCACAATCTGCTCTCCAAGCGAAGGATGTTGAGCCCAGAAACAAGCAAACCGCCTGAGGGGGGGGGGGAAAAAAAAAACAAAAAAAATTCCCCCACAACAACCCCGCGAGCGAGCCCGTGCACCACCCCTGGCGGCTCCCCTTAGGGGTGTTGAAACCAGGCCCCGCCTGAGACATCCTAGCAATCTGCTCTCCAAGCGAAGGCAAGGCTGTTGGGCCCAGAAACAAGCCACCGCCTGAACACCGCCTGGACATCCGCAAAAAATGGCAGCGAACGAGCCCGTGCAAAAACAACCCCGCGCCCACCCTTTAGGGGGTGCTGAAAACCAGCGCCCCCGCTGAGCCATCCTCACAATCTGCATCCCCATCGAAGGAGTGAGCCCAGAAGAAACAGGCGAACGCCTGAGACATCCCCACAAAATGTCGCGAACGAACCCCGTGCAACCACCCCTGGCGGCTCCCCTTTAGGGGTGATGAAACCAGCGCCCGCCTGGACATCCTCACCAATCTGCTCTCCGAGCGGAAGAGGATGTGTGTTGGGCACAGAAACAAGCAAACCGCCTGAGACATCCCCGCAAAATGGCCGCGAACGAGCCCGTGCAACCACCCCTGGCGGCTCCCCTTAGGGGTGCTGAAACCAGCGCCCCGCCTGAGACATCCTCACAATCTGCTCTCCAAGCGAAGGGTGTTGAGCCCAGAAACAAGCAAACCGCTTGAGACATCCCCACAAAATGGCCGCGAACGAGCCCGTGCAACCACCCCTGGCGGCTCCCCTTAGGGGTGCTGAAACCAGCGCCCCGCTTGAGACATCCTCACAATCTGCTCTCCAAGCGAAGGATGTTGAGCCCAGAAACAGGCAAACCGTTTGAGACATCCGAACAAAATGGCAGCGAACGAGCCCGTGCAACCACCCCTGGCGGCTCCCCTCAGGGGTGCTGAAACCAGCGCCCGCTTGAGACATCCTCCAAATCTGATGTGTGTTGAGTAAGTCTGAGTATGAGTAGGTCTGAGTATGAGTATGCCTGAGTATGAGTACGTCTGTGTATGAGTACGTCTGTGTATGAGTCTGGGTATGAGTAGGTCTGTGTATGACAAAGTCCGTGTATGTGTACGTCTGGGTATGAGTAAGGCTGAGTATGAGTAATACTGTGTATGAGTAAGTCTGGTATGAGTAAGTCTGTGTATGAGTACGCCTGGGTGTGAGTAAGTCTGTGTATGAGTAAGTCTGAGTATGAGCAGGTCTGAGTATGAGTAAGTCTGAGTATGAGTAAGTCTGAGTATGAGTAAGTCTGAGTATGAGTAAGTCTGAGTAGGAGGAGGGGAGGAGGAAAGAGGAGGAGGGAGAGGCAGTAGGAGGCGTCCAAGTAATAATTATTCACTGCGTGGAGCTCCCCATATGTGCATCTACTCGCATGGACCTGTCCGCCGTGAATGTCTAGGCGCAAGAGCTTTCGAATATTAACGGGCTTCAGTTGTGACGGTCTGGACATCAATCTAACTGCGAATGAATTGGTGTGTGAAGGAGCCTCAGTAGTACAAGCGCGTCTCTGTGCATGAGCCTGGGGCCTCCTGGGGCCTCCTGAAACCTACTGGGGCTTCCTGGGGTCTCCAGGAGCCTCTTGGGACCTCCTGGGACCTCCTAGGAAGGTTTCGTGCCCCAGGAGAGGCGCAATCTATAGCAACAGACGAACATAAACCATTGCGGATTAGAGCCACAGGAGAAGGGCAATCTATAGGAACACGCGTAAAACACCAAGGACTCGCGCCCCAGGAGAGGCCCAATATATAGGAACATGAGTAAAACATTTAGGATTGTGTACACAGGAGAAGGACAATCTATAGAAACATACGTAGAACATCAAAGAATCGTGCTCCAGGTAAGGCCCAATCGATAGGAGCATACGTAAAACACACGGGATTGGAACCACTCCTGTTGCCTTCTGAGGCCTCCTGCTCCTGGGGCCTCTCGGGGCCTCCTGTTGCCTTCCGAGGCCTCCTGGCGCTTCCTGTTGCCTCCTGGGGCCTCCTGTGGTTTCCTGAGGCCTTCTGGAGCTTCCTGGGGCCTCCTGGAGCCTCTTGGGACATCCTGTGGCCTCTTGAGTTTTTCTGTGGCCTCCTGATGCCTCCTGGGACCTCATGTGGTCTCCTGGGGCCTCCTGGAGCCTGTTGGAGCATCCTGTGGCATCCTGAGAAGAATCTGCGCCCACGAGCCTGGCCACCAAAACAAGCAAACCGATCGAGACATCCTCAAAATCTGGCCCACCTGGGGGGTGAAAATGAACGCCTCGCTCGAGACATCCTCCAAATCTGCTCCGAAAGCGAAGGATGTTGAGCCCAGAAACAAGCAAACCGCCTGAGACATCCCCACAAAATGGCCGCGAACGAGCCCGTGCAACCACCCCTGGCGGCTCCCCTTTAGGGCCACGAGCCTGGCCACGAAAACAAGCAAACCGATCGAGACATCCTCAAAATCTGGCCCACCTGGGGGGGGAAATGAGCGCCTCGCTCGAGACATCCTCCAAATCTGCTCCGAAAGCGAAGGATGTTGAGCCCAGAAACCAAGCCCCCCCCCCTAGCCAACCGCCTGAGATCCTCCCCCACAAAATGGCCGCGAACGAGCCGTGCAACACCCCTGGCGGCTCCCATTAGGGCCCGAGCCGGCCACCAAAACAAAGCATAACCGATCGAGACATCCTCAAAATCTGGCCCACCGGGGGGGGAAAATGAGCGCCTCGCTCGAGACATCCTCCAAATCTGCTCCGAAAAAGAAGGATGTTGGGCCCAGAAACAAGCAAACCGCCTGAGACATCCCCACAAAATGGCCGCGAACGAGCCCGTGCAAACACCCCTGGCGGCTCCCCTAGGGGTGTGAAAACAGCGCTCCGCCTGAGGACAAATCCTCCCAATCTGCTCTCCAAGCGAAGGATGTTGGGCCCAGAAACAAGCAAACCGCCTGAGACATCCCCCCCCCCCCCCCCCCCTCCCCACAAACTGGCCGCGAACGGGCCCGTGAGAACACCCCTGGCGGCTCCCCCTTAGGGGTGCTGAAACCAGCGCCCCGCCTGAGACATCCTCACAATCTGCTCTCCAAGCGAAGTCTGAGTATGACTAATACTGTGTATGAGTAAGTCTGGGTATGAGTGAGTCTGTGTATGAGTACGTCTGGGTGTGAGTAAGTCTGTGTATGAGTAAGTCTGTGTATGAGTATGTCTGAGTGTGAGTAAGTCTGAGTATGAGTAGGTCTGAGTATGAGTAAGTCTGAGTATGAATAAGTCTGTGTATGAGTAAGTCTGAGTATGAGCAAGTCTGAGCATGAGTAAGTCCAACAGGAGGGGAGGAGGAACGAGGAGGAGGAAGGAGGAGGAGTAGGAGGCGTCCACGTAATAACACGAACCCCATCTTAGGAAATGGGGAACAAGAACCCCATCTTAGGATATGGGGAACAAGCAAACCGCCTGAGACATCCCCACACAATGGCCGCGAAGGAGCCCGTGCAAGCACCCCTGGCGGCTCCCTTTAGGGGTGCTGACACCAGCGCCCCGCCTGAGACATCCTCACAATCTGCTCTCCAAGCGAAGGATGTTGAACCCAGAAACAAACACACCGCCTGAGACATCCCCGCAAAATGGCAGCGAACGAGCCCGTGCAAACACCCCTGGCGGCTCCCCTTAGGGGTGCTGAACATGAGTATGCCTGAGTATGAGTAAGTCTGTGTATGAGTAAGTCTGTGTATGAGTAAGTCTGGGTATGAGTAGGTCTGTGTATGAGAAAGTTTGTGTATGTGTACGTCTGGGTATGAGTAAGTCTGAGTATGACTAATACTGTGTATGAGTAAGTCTGGGTATGAGTGAGTCTGTGTATGAGTACGTCTGGGTGTGAGTAAGTCTGTGTATGAGTAAGTCTGTGTATGAGTATGTCCGAGTGAGAGTAAGTCTGAGTATGAATAGGTCTGAGTATGAGTAAGTCTGAGTCTGAGTAAGTGTGTGTATGAGTAAATCTGAGTATGAGCAAGTCTGAGTATGAGTAAGTCCGACAGGAGGGGAGGAGGAAAGAGGAGGAGGGAGAAGGAGAGGGAGTAGGAGGCGTCCCAGTAATACTTATTCACTGCGTGGAGCTCCCCATATGTGCATCTACTCGCATGGACCTGTCCGCCGTGAATGTCTAGGCGCAAGAGCTTTCGAATCTTAACGGGCTTCAGTTGTGACGGTCTGGACATCAATCTAATTGCGAATGAATTGGAGTGTGAATGAGCCTCAGTATCGGCAACACCCCAACATACTTATACTATTTGTGCGTCGCCCCCCCCCCAGGGGCGACGCGCGCACCGAGAAATCGTATAGTATATGCGTCGTGGCGGGCGCTTTCTGGCCACACCGCTCGGGAAACGATATACTACAAGATGGGTATACTATATGTTCGGGTCGGACGCGCGCCTCCAACGAGGAAATATAGTATTAGTATGTCCATGTGCGTCCCATCAGTAGTACAAGCGCGTCTCTGTGCATGAGCCTGGGGCCTCCTGGGGCCTCCTGAAACCTACTGGGGCTTCCTGGGGTCTCCAGGAGCCTCTTGGGACCTCCTGGGACCTCCTAGGAAGGTTTCGTGCCCCAGGAGAGGCGCAATCTATAGCAACAGACGTACATAACACCTTGCGGATTAGAGCCACAAGAGAAGGGCAATCTATAGGAACACGCGTAAAACACCAAGGACTCGTGCCCCAGGAGAGGCCCAATCTATAGGAACATGGGTAACCCATGTAGGATTGTGTACACAGGAGAAGGACCATCTATAGAAACATACGTAGATCATCAAAGAATCGTGCTCCAGGTAAGGCCCAATCGATAGGAGCACACGTAAAACACATGGGATTGGAGCCACTCCTGTTGCCTTCTGAGGCCTCCTGCTCCTGGGGCCTCTCGGGGCCTCCTGTTGCCGTCCGAGGCCTCCTGGCGCTTCCTGTTGCCTCCTGGGGCCTCCTGTGGTTTCCTGAGGCCTTCTGGAGCTTCCTGGGGCCTCCTGGAGCCTCTTGGGACATCCTGTGGCTTCTTGAGTCTTTCTGTGGCCTCCTGATGCCTCCTGGGACCTCATGTGGTCTCCTGGGGCCTCCTGGAGCCTGTTGGGGCCTCCTGTGGCATCCTGAGAAGAATCTGCGCCCACGAGCCTGGCCACCAAAACAAGCAAACCGATCGAGACATCCTCAAACTCTGGCCACCTGGGGGGTGAAAATGAGCGCCTCGCTCGAGACATCCTCCAAATCTGCTCCGAAAGCGACGGATGTTGGGCCCAGAAACAAGCAAAACCGCTGAGGACATCCCACCAAAATGGCGCGAACGAGCCCGTGCAACCACCCTGGCGGCGCCCCTTAGGGCCACGAGCCTGGCCACGAAAGACACTGGCCACCGATCGAGAACATCCTCAAAATCTGGCCACCGAGGGGGTGAAAAAATGAGGCGCCTCGCTCGAGGACATCCTCCAATCTGCTCCGAAAGCGAAGATGTTGGGCCCAGAAAATAAGCAAACCGCTGAGACATCCCACCAAAATGGCCGCGAACGAGCCCGTGAAACACCCCTCTGCCGGCTCCCCCCTTAGGGCACACGAGCCTGGCCACCAAAACAAGCAAACCGATCGAGACATCCTCAAAATCTGGCCCACCTGGGGGGTGAAAATGAGCGCCTCGCTCGAGACATCCCCCAAATCTGCTCCGAAAGCGAAGGATGTTGGGCACAGAAACAGGCAAACCGCCTGAGACATCCCCACAAAATGGCCGCGAACGAGCCCGTGCAACAACCCCTGGCGGCTCCCCTTAGGGGTGCTGAAATGAGCGCCTCGCTCGAGACATCCTCCAAATCTGCTCCGAAAGCGAAGGATGTTGGGCGCAGAAACAGGTAAACCGCCTGAGACATCCCCACAAAATGGCAGCGAACGAGCCCGTGCAACCACCCCTGGCGGCTCCCCTTAGGGGTGCTGAAAACAGCGCCCCGCCTGAGACATCCTCACAATCTGCTCTCCAAGCGAAGGATGTTGAGCCCAGAAATACTGTGTATGAGTAAGTCTGGGTATGAGTGAGTCTGTGTATGAGTACGTCTGGGTATGAGTAAGTCTGTGTATGAGTACGTCTGTGTATGAGTATGTCTGAGAGTGAGTAAGTCTGAGTATGAGTAGGTCTGAGTATGAGTAAGTCTGAGTATGAGTAAGTCTGTGTATGAGTAAGTCTGAGTATGAGCAAGTCTGAGTATGAGTAAGTCCAACAGGAGGGGAGGAGGAAAGAGGAGGAGGAAGGAGGAGAGGGAGTAGGAGGCGTCCAAGTAATAACAATAACCCCATCTTAGGATATGGGGAACACGAACCCCATCTTAGGATATGGGGAAACATGTCTTCATATGTGTAGTGCATCGTGCCTCCCCCGCGGCGGGTCCCGGCCGTTTGCGCGTTGCCTTTTTGCGAGTAGTGGAACGCGCTTGTCGACTCTTGCCCCCTCGGGCCCGCAGGCGCTTTTGGGGCCAAGCAGGGGCTTCGTTTCGCATTTGGCGCTCCTTCTTTCCGCGGCACGACGGCACCGAAGAGACGAGTGCAGTGACCGTGCAGATTCGTGACCTCGCAAAGACCGTCCATCAAGGCAAGCCAGTCTACCCAAAGTAGATCAGACCCGCCAAAAATTATACCAGACCGCGTGTAACGGCAAGCCAGACCGCTCAAACGTAAACCAGACCCCGCCTAAAAGTAGTTCAGACCCCGCCGAACAGTAGATTACATCGCCCATTCGAGCAAGTCCAAGCACCGATAGTTACGCACCAACGCAAATCAAAGCAAGCCATACCACCCTACGTAGATCGGAACACAGGTATTGCATCACATAGCGCGGAACCGCACTATTTTATGCCACCTAGATCGGATCACATTGCTTGCACCACTTAGTTTGCACCATGCAGCTCCGTATATCCTGCCACATGCATGGTACCACACAGTTCACACCACATAGATCACAACCCACCGAAGAGTACGTTAGCTCCTAATCTATTGCGCTACAGAGCTTGCAACACACATGCAACACAACATGTATTCCACCACGTTGCATGCACCACATAGCTTTCACCACATTGCTTGCACGACGCAGCAAACGCCACATAGATGGCATCACATTGTAGCGTACAGCGTTTGCCTTCGCATCATGCGCTAAGCACCCATGTCGCCTCAACATCGGGATGCGCAGATGCTCCCCGTCCTCCAGTTCCTGCCCCTCATCCCTCCTCATATCGCCTCGCTGTGCGGCCCGTCTTGGAGGCCTACAGGGTTGGCTCGAGGCCATTTTGGGTCATCTCGGATTGGATAAGCTCACGTAGATTGCACCACGGTGCTTCGCATAGACTGTGCCACATAGTTCAGACCGCATAGATTCCACCACAGAAATGACCACGTATATTCTCGTTTGTCAAATAAAATGCGGACCTACCCCTCCCAGATGTATTCGCCCCCAGGGGATGTGCAGTTTACACATGATCCTGCCCCATCGCTCGTTCTACATATGAAAGCGCAGGATCCCAGCCCAACCGGTATCGACCCCATCCCCCTTCACCCCTGGCCAAAAATACAATGCGCGCACATTTGAGCGAAGCAAAAAAAACGGGGTCGTCGGCGCCGACGTTCGCGCGTAAGCTGCCCGCGTAAGCTCGCGCGTAGGCGCCTTCGCTTCAAACGTGGCGTGCCGCCCGGGCGCCCCGCATAAGCCACCGAGTAAGGTCGCTGAGTCACCTTGCGTAAAACCAGTTTTTGATCGTCGCTCCGGATCATTCAACCGATCACTATCCCCATCTCCGTCCTCATCCCGATCCCCACCATCCCACAGCCCCAGTCGGGGACATGCTCCTCGGATCTCGAAGGGAACAGCCTCCAGCCCCATCTGGAGGGGGTACATCGGCCAGCGGGGCTCAGGCCACGCTTGTGGGGATAGGCATCGGTTCAACGATGCTCAGTCGCTCAAGTCTCCATCTTCAAAAAAAAAAAAAGAGACGAATGTCAGGTGGGGAAAAAACACACAGACACAATTAATCGTCGATTCCCAGGAAAATATGGGAGAATATGGGAAGTGGGGGGAAGAAAAAAAAAAACCAAAAAATATGGAAAAAGATGGGGAATCTTTTGATTTGTGTGTATTTATTTGTGTGTCCCAGGGCCCCTTCAGGAAGTGCACACGCGTGCGTCGTCGCGCGCGCCTCCCGCAGTGCTGCGGGCAAGGAGCCCGCGGGTCCGGCCGTGCGCGCCGCCCCAGGCCCAGGAGGGGCCCCGGCGGCGGGCTTTTTCGGCGCGTGGGCGTGGGCGTGGGCGCCTCCTGGGAGGGGGCGGGGAGGTCATCGGGGAGCAGATGCAGTCGGGGCGCTGAAGAAGGAACCCTTTCTCGTTGGGTAGGGGCTCCGTGTTCATTCATTGTTTCACATTTTGCCCCGGGTGATCCCTGGGTTTTCAACGAGAAGTCGAAGCTGAACTCGTGGAGAAGAGGGGCCTCGTTCCTCATTTGGGGTTCCTTAGGTCAGCGCCCCGACTGTACTCCAGGTTTCGTAATGAAAGGGAGAGGGGGTCACAACCCTCCCGGACGAGAAGTTTTAGACTCCCCCAGACCATCCCTGACAGGGCGGCCCTCTGCCCAGGCGCCCCCGAACCCTCCCAAGACAGCTCAAATCAGACCCCCCCCAAATGTGACCCCCCCCCCGCTTTATTATGGCATTTGGAGTACCCATCGGTCGTTGAAAGTCGGTATTTTTTGATTCCCAGGTTACAATATGCTTTAGGCGCCTTCCTACTTCACTGATCGAGTGGCTTCGCCTTTTCCTTCCCCCTTAGGGGGCAGGCGGAGACCCACTCTACCTGGTACCTCCAACGACTTCCTACTTCATGTTTCTACCCATCACTTCTTCCGACTGATGGGTAATCGGGGGACAGATATTGACATAAGCATGAACGTTCGGAGGTCCGCGTAGGTTTCTCAGAGCGGCGCCAGAGCCCCCTGGCGGCGCCTCTGGCGACGCCATAGGCGCGCTCCGCGCGCCAAAGATTGCGGTCCAGCGTCGATCCAAGAAATCCGCGCGGACCTCCGAAACTTTATGCCACTCGCCTCCTCCTCCTCCCCTCCCTCATCCTCGCTCCTTCTTAATCCTCCTCCTTCACTACCTCATCCTTCCTCCTCCTCCCTCCTCCTCCCCTCCTCCTCCCTCTCCTTCCTCATCTCCTCCTCCTCCTCCCCTCCTCATCCTCCTCCCTCCTCCTCCCTCCTCCTCCTCCTCCTCCTCCTCCTCCTCCTCCTCCTCCTCCTCCTCCTCTTGTTTCTCGAGGGAAGGAGAAGGAGCGCTGGCCGCAGGGGAGAGGCAGCAGGCTCGAGGGCGGGGGCGG
>CAUYUJ010009021.1:32500-36728 GCA_963575745.1 Prorocentrum cordatum | reverse complement strand
AGGAATCTCTGGAACCCCATGGAATCTCTGGAACCCAGAGGAATCTCTGGAATCCCAAGGAATCTCTGGGATCCCAAGGAATCTTTGGAATTCATAGGAATCTCTGGAATCAATAGGAACCCTTGGAATCCATAGGAATCTCTTGAATCCCTAGGAGTCTCAGGAATCCCTAGGAATCTCTAGGATCCCTTGGAATCTCTGGAATCCCCAGGAATCTCTAAAACCCCCAGGGGATCTCTGGAATCCCTAGGAATATATTGAATCCCTAGGAATCTCTGGAATCCCTAGGAATCTCTGGAATCCTTAGGAATCGATGGAATCCATAGGAATCTCTGGAATCCCTCGGGTTCTCGGGAATCCATAGGAATCTCTGGAATCCATAGGAATCTCTGGAAGCCATCGGAATCTGTTGAATCCCTAGGAATCTTTGGAATCCCTAGGAATCTATTGAATCCCTAGGAACCTCTGGAATCCCTAGGAATCTTTGGAATCCCAGAGCTGCGGGGGAGTCTTTGGATTTCCTAGGGATCCTAAAGTTTAACAGAAATTAATAGAATTCCTATGAATTTTAAATATTCTTAGAAATTCTCAGAATTCCTAGGCATCCTAGAGATTCCTAGGAATTCCTAGGAATGCTCGAGATTCCTACGAATTCCTAGAACTCCTAGAGATTCCTAGGAATTCATGTGATTCCTCGGAATTCCAAGAGATTCATAGGAAGTCCTAGAATTCCTGGGGATCATCAAGATTCATCTGAATTCCTAAAATTCCTAGGAGTCCAAGAGATTCCTAGGAATTCCTAGGAACCCTTAAGATTCCTATGAATTCTTAGAAACCTTGGGAATCCTAAAGATTGCTAGGAATTCATGTGTATCCTAAGAATTCCTGGAGATCCCTGGGAATTCCAGGAGTTCCTGGGAATCCTAGAGATTGCTTGGAATCATACAGATCCCTAGGAATCCGAAAGATTCCTAGGAATCCTATAGATTCCTATGAACCCTGGGGATTCCTAGAATTCCTAGGAATCCTACAGATTCCTAAGAATTTATAGTAGTCATAGGGATCCTTTATAGGAGTCCTCGAGATTCCCAAGAATTCTGAAAATTCCTAGGGTTCCTGGAATTCCTAGGAATCCTAGAGGTTCTCAGGAATTTGTTGAATTCTAAGGAATCCGAGAGCTTCCAAGGAATTCATAAACTCCTATGAATCCAAAATATTCAAAAGGAATTCCTAGGATTCCTATGAGTCCTCGAAGTTCCTAGGAATTCCTAGAATTCTTAGGGATTCCTGAGATTTCCTAGGATTCCTAAAGATGAATCGAGATTCCTAGGAATTCATAGAATGCCTACGAATCCTAAAGATCCATAGGAATCCTAAAAATTCCTATGCAAATCACATACGGCCTGTATGGGATCCTACGCAGGTCCCGCACGGCCTTTGTATGGGATCCCATACAGAGCCCAGACGGCCTGTATGGGATCCCGCACAGATCCCATACAGCATGTATGGGAACCGATACAAATCCCATACGGCCTGTATGGGACCCCACACAGATCCCATACGGCCTGTATGGGATCCACACGGATCCGTATAAAATTCCGATGGAGGCCTATATAGAATTCGTATGGAGGGCTATAGAATTCCGATGGAGGCCTACAGAATTCCTATGGGGAGCGATAGATTTCCTATGGAGGCCTATATAGAATGCCTATGGAGGCCTATAGAATTCCTATGGGGAGCCTATAGAGTTCCGATGGAGGCCTATAGAATTCCGATGGAGGCCTATATAGAATTCCTATGGAGGCCTATAGAATTCCGATGGGGGCCTATATAGAAATCCCATGGAGGCCTATAAAAGTCCGATGGGTGCCTATAGAATTCCTATGGAAGCCAATAGAATTTGTATGGGGGCCTATGGGATTCCTATGGAGGCCTATAGAACTCCTATGGGTGCCTATGGAATTCGTATGGAAGCCTACAGAATTCCTATGGGGACCTATATAGAATCCTTATGGAGGCCTATAGAATTCCTATGGAGGCCGATATAACTCCTATGGTGTGACATCTAGAATTCCTATGGTGACCTATAGAATGCCTATGGGGGGCCCTATTGAATTCCTATGGACCAACACAGCCGTGGCAGGGTCCGTATCGGGGTCCACACAACTGTATGAGGATATCTATAAGGATCCATACAGCTGTGGTCCGATCCCTACAGGGCCCGATGCAGCTGTGGTTTGATCCCTATAGGGGTCCACACAGCTGTGGTAGGATCCCTGTAAGGATCCATACAGATGTGGCACGATCCCCATCGGGAGCCATACAGATACAGCCTGCCCCCTGTAGGGATCCATACAAACGTGGTAAGATCTAGGGACCGATACAGCTGTGGTAGGACGCCTGTAGGGATGCTCAACATCTGTGGTAGGATCCCTTTAGGGATCCATACGAATATAATTGAATCCCTATAAGGACCGATGCAGCTGCGGAAGGATCCCTATAAGGACCCATACAGCTGTAGAGCGACCCCTACTACGATCCATACAACTGTGGCTGGATCCCTATAGGGATCCCTACACCTGTCGTAGGATCCCTAGACGGATCCACGCGGCTCTGGTAAAATCCCTAAAGGGAGTCACACAGCTTTGGTAGCACCCCTATAAGGTTGAGTGTCTGGGGGGGCGGGGGCGCGGGGACGTAGGGGCGTGGGGGGGAGCGCCGGGGCCCCAGTGGAGGACTCCATCAAACCTCAGTGAACTGCGAGGAAGTCTCGAGCGGGAGCCGTTCGGGACGGTTGTTGTGTTATTGTTGTTGGAGGGGGGGGGGGGGGGGCGAGCCGGGGCCGGCGCTCCGCTCCTATTTTCAACAACAACTACAACAACAAAATAACAACAACAACAAACAACAACAACAAACAACAACAAACAACAACAACAAACAACAACAACAACAACAACAACAACAACAACAACAACAACAACAACAACAACAACAACAACAACAACAACAACAACAACAAACAACAACAAACAACAACAACAACGAGAATCCGCACCGCGGAATTCCACTTCAGCCACGCACCCAGGGACAGTGAATGACCGTTCGGCCCCCTCACTCTGACTACTCTCCTCCTTCCCCTGATTGATGACGGGTTGGGAGTGTTCGCCCCCCTCCCCCGCGTACTGTTTTTTTACACACTGGATTCCCCGGAATTGGGTTTTCGCCTGCATTTTTTCAAAATGCTGCTCTCGCTGAGGCGCCAGTCTCATTTTCGGGCCCCGCTCGTTCCGAATCGTGCTCCCGCTGTAGCGCTGGCCTCATTTCCGTGCTTCCGCTCGTTCCGAATCGTGCTCCCGCTGCAACGCTGGCCTCATTTCCGCGCTTCCGTTCGTTCCGAATCGTGCTCCCGCTGCAGCGCTGGCGTCATTTCCCGTGCCATGCCACGGCATGCAATGCAATGCTAGGTTGCGTTCCGCTGCGCGATGCCATGCCTTCAGCTGAAGCTGTGATATGCAGTGCTTAAGTGCCACGTCGTGCTATGCCATGCTACGCTTTGATCTTCAACGCCATGCTATGCAATGTTATGTTCGGGGCCGCTGTGCGATGCCATGCTTTGCGTTGCAAAGCTTTGTGATGCAATTCTTCACTACGCCACGCCACGCCATGCTGTGACATACTACGCTTTGCGGTGCTCTTCTACGCCATGCCACGCCGTGCTCTACAATGCATCGCGTACCATTTCGGGATCATTGCCCTGCTCGACATCCGAGTGTGCGAGTAGAGAGGGGATCTACGCCATGGTAAGGGATGGGAGGGAGGGGTAGGGTGTCAGATATGACGCGAGCGCACCTAGCTTGTCCTCCTCCTCCCTTCTTCTCATCCTCCTCCTCATCACCATCATCATCCGCCCTCCTCCCTCCTCTTCGTCCTCCTCCTCCTCCTCCTCCTCGTCCTCCTCCTCCTGTTCCTCCTCCCTTCTTCTCATCCTCCTCCTCCTCATCCTCCTCCGCTCTCCCTCCCTTTCTCCCTGCTCCTCCTCCTCCTCCTCCTCCCTCTTCCTCCTCCGCTCTCATCCCTCGTCGTCCTCCTCCTCCTCCTCCGTTTCCTCTTTCTCCTCCTCCAGCTCATCCGCTCGCCTCCCTCGTCCTCCTCCCTGTCTTCCTCCTCATCCTCCTGCTCATCCTCCTGCTCGTCCTCCTCCTGCTTCTCCTCCTGCTTCTCCTCCTCC
>CAUYUJ010009021.1:0-27500 GCA_963575745.1 Prorocentrum cordatum | reverse complement strand
AATCCCACCGAATCCTCAGCGAGTCCTGATGGAATCGTAAGGAATCCTGAAGGAATCCTATGGGAATCCTGAAGGAATGCTTGCGAATCCAATGGGAATCCTAAGGGAACCTAGCGAACCCTGAAGGAATCCCAAGGAATCCGAAAGAATCCCACCGAATCCCCAGCGAATCCTAATGGAATCCAAAAGAATCCTTGCGCAGACCGCGCGCCGTTCCGGCCCGGGTTCGCGCTTGCGCGCCTCGGGAATCCCTGAAATGTATAAGCGCCTAGGAATCCTGAGGGGGCCCTAGGGGAATCCTGACGGAATGCTAGCGAATCCGAAGGCAATCCTAAGGAAACCTAGCGAACCCAGAGGAATCCCATGGAATCCCAAGGAATCCTACCGAATCCTTCGGAATCCGAGAGAATCCCAAGAAATCGCCAGGATTCCCAAGGAATCCTCTGGGCGCGCATGCCGAATGCAAGCGCCAAGGGACGAGCATTGATCCGCGCGGCCGAATTGAATGCGTTATCATGTGCATAATCCCCGTCATGATTATCACCATCATCATAGTCATCATCAGAATCATCATAAACATCATCATCATAATGATCATCATCAACGTCATCTTCATCATCGTCGTCATCATCATCATCACCACCATCATCGTCATGAATCACGATCATCACCAGCACCATCACAATCATCACCAGTATCATCATCACCAGCATAATCATCATCATCGCCACCGTCATCATCATCGTCATCATCGTCGTAATCAACATCATCATCATCATCGTCATACATCAGCATCATCACCATCGCCCTCATCGTCGTCATCATCATCCGCATCATCGTCATCATACTAAACGTCACCATCACCGCCACCGTCATCGTCATCATCGTCATCATCATCATCACCTCCTTCAACGTCATCATCATCGTGTAAACTCGCAGCGCAAGCTCAGCTGACATCTATTGAGCAATCCAAATGCAAGCAATGCGAAATAATGCAAAGCAACCCAATGCAAAGCAATGCGATATCTGAGAAATCGAACGCGGCGGGCCCGGACGGAGACGGCGTTCGCTTCCATCGTGCTCGATTGCATGGGCGGGGGGCAACTTAAAACAGAAAACCGAGTGTCAAACTCTTAAGGTAAATTTATGTTCTGGGGTCCAACATCGGCCACGTAAACCTCTGAAACATATACTTCAGTGCCAAAGAAAGAAAAAGACAGCGACGCATATTCAGAACAGCGGTTCACTACTAACGGCCCGGACGGGCACGGCGTTACCTACTACTACTACTACTACTACTACTACTACTACTGCTACTACTACTACTACTACTACTACTACGCCTACTAGTACGACTACGAGTGCGACAGCGACTACGACTACGACTACTACTGCTACTACTGCTGCTACTACTACCACTACTACTACTGCTACTACTACTACTACTACGACAACTACTACTACTACCACCACTACTACCACTACCATTTCTACTGCTACCACGACGACTGCGACTACTACTGCCGCAGCAACAACTAGCACTACTACTACTACTACTACTACTACTACCACTACCACTACGAACGCTACTCCTTGTATTTTTTACTTCTGCGGCTACTACTACTACCACTACTACTACTACTACTAATAATAATAAGACAACTGCTACCGTGACCGCTACTTCCAGCACTGCTACTGCCGCCACCGCCGCCGCGACGACTACGATTACTACGTTCACGGCGACGGCAACGACGACGACGACTACTACGTCTACTACTACACCTCTGCTTGTACTTGCACCTCTACTTCTACTTCTACGTCTACTTCTGCGTGTACTTCTACTTCTACTTCTACTTCTTTTACCGCTACTACTACCAATGCCGCTACTACCAGTTCTACCTCTTCCAGGGCCGGGCGAATATGGGCGCCACCGCTTACAGCTATTATTCCACGCGTGAGCGTCCACTTGCGGCTTGCGCGCGCGCGTCGGGCCCGGGGGCCCTCTGTCCCGCCTCGCGCGCAGTCAGCGAAGCGCCGAGAAAACCGCTCGCGGGCGCGTTGGGAGTCTTGCGCGCTGGAGACGGCCCGGGGCAACGCGACGCCGACGCGCGGCGACGGTCGCGCGCCTCGAAGCGGGGGAACTGCGTCGAGTCCAGGGCGCGCCCAGGAACGACCCTGCTCGCAACGTCGAAGAGCCGCGGGGATCATTCGCGAACGCGTTGCGAATCTCATCGTGGACCAGAGAGGAGCTCCAGCTGCTTTTCTCGTCGCGGGCCAGAGAGCCCGCGCCCGGCCAGGCGCTGCGTCTCGCTGGCTCCAGGCGCTCTGTTCCTGACCAGGGCGGCGGACAGAGCGCCGGCGAAATCGAGCGGCAGCCGGCGGCGCCGCGGGGGCCCGAAAACCAAACTCGCGAACGGCCCAAACGCGTGGCAAATATGAATCAACGCCAGGCGCCGGGCAGAGGCCCGGCGCGGTGGCTTGCGCGGATCACTCGAGCTGCGCGCCGCGACCCTCGCGATCGATTCCCCGGTCTCCATCGCCCACCTCGGGGTTCTGCGCGCCCAGCTTCAAGCCCTTGCCCTATGCCACCTGCAGCGCTGCTTTGGCGCGTTCTCCACGAAGACGCGCCTCGAGCTCCGTGTTCAGCGCGTGCTGGCTGAAAAAATGTCGCCCTGTTGGCGTCGAAGTTTCGATGCCGTCGTGCTCGCGCAGAAAGAGGCGCGCGTCGGCGTCTTCCACCGCGATGCAATCGCGCGTGGATCGGGGCATCCTGCGCGCCGCGGAGGTCGCCAGGATGGCGTCGTCCGTCTTCGCCTGTGAGGGCGACCCCAGACGCGCCCGCACCCGCCGCATCGCATTTTATATGTTCAAAATCCCACCAGCCGTCTCGGCGTAAGTGGTCTAGAGCGTTTCGTTTTCCACCCCTCCCTCTTAACCTTCGGGGAAGGGTTTACCCCCCCTACCCCCCACCCCTGGACCTGGACCTGGACGGATGTTTCGCGAATGGCCAGGTCGTCCCAAATGGCCCAAGATGGCTCAAAGAGCACCTCGGAGAGCCCGAGGATGAGCTCAAAGATGGCTCGAGATAGCCTGAGATGCCTTAAAATGGCTCCGAAGATGTTCCAAGAAGCCTCAAGACCGCCCCAAGACGGCTCCAAGAGGCCAGCCAAAAAGCTCCCCAAAAAGGCCCCCGAGAGGCCAAAATCAAACACCCAAGGGGAACCAATGATTTATGCCTTCTCGCTTTTTCGTTTCCGATGGTCATTCGAAGCCTCAAAATGGGCCAAAAAGAGCATCCCAAAGGGCCAAAGAAAACCCAAGACTGCCCCGAGAGCGCCCAAGGGCGTTCCAAAAACGCCTCAGGAGGGGTCCAGGCGGCTATGTTTGAGGCCCCTGAAAGGGGGGGCCTAATTGAAGCCCCCCTCTTTTTGATCGATCTCCTCCAAGGCGGCCCCAAGAGGTGCCCAGGAGGCCCCAAGAGGCCCCCCAAAACGTCCCACGAGCTCTCCAAGACGGCCCCAAAAGGCGCCCAGACGGCCCCAAAAGGCGCCCAAGAGGCCTCCAAGAGGCCCCAAATAAACCCCCAACACACCTCAGGAACATGTCCGAACAACAAACATTTAATAAGCTTTTGGCTCTTCGGTTCGCCGTCCTCTCTTCCTCATCCACCTCTTCTTCCTCCTTCCTCCTCCACCTCCCCCTCCTCCTCCCTTTTCCTTTTCCTCCTCCTTCTCCTCCCTCTCATCATATTTTCCCTTTGTTTCCTCTCATCCTTCTCGTCCTCGCCCTGCTCCGTATCCTCTTCTTCCTCCTCCTCCTCCTCCTCCTCCTCCTCCTCCTTTTCTTCCTCCTCCGACGATTCCTCCTCCATCCCCCCTCTTGGGGTATGTGACAATTTCCCCCGCCCTTTGTCCTTCTGCATGCTCCCCCGCTTCCCTGATCATCTCAAATCCCCTGGGCGTCGCTTCTGGTTGGGGTGGTGAGAGCGCGAAGCCCGTGCCCCGACGGCCATCGTCAGCTGCGCGAGCCCCGAGAGAGGCAGGCCCCGGCAACTCGGGGAAAATGCAACCGCAGAGGGCCGTGGGCAAACGATATCATTAAAACAAAAACGCGTTTTATAAACATCCACAACTGTTTGAGGAAAGAGCAACCGCGCGCGACATCGCCTGGGATGTAGCTCGAATCGCGCCATCGCGCGCGCAGCAGCGCAATTTTATAAACGCCAAAATGCTTTGCGAGGAAGGCTTTATACAAAGAAGAAGCACTGATGCATCGAGACGCATAACCGAAAACGTCGCGATTCGCAATCGTCGCCGCGGGGGCGCGTCGACTAAGTGCACGAGCGCTTTGGGAAAATGCCATCAGCCTGGCGAAGGACCCAACTATATGCATATGTGAGCACCGCGAATGTGAATATCATGTTCGGCGGCGCTACCTATGGGACGCGCCGACATGGGCGGCAGGGTGCGCGACGCACTAGGCCTCCTGAGGCCCTTTGAAGAGCTTGACCCAAATGTTCCAATAATGATCATAACGAAAGAACACACCGTCTGATGTAAAAAACGTCTGATGTCAAACAAAAGTAACGACGATCGTGCACTACGCTGGAAAATGGCCCAGGAAGTCGGACAACTGGGACCGGGGACTTCGAAAAAACGATCCGAGGACCGATTTTGAACGGATTTCACGGTCTGGGGTCGTCGTCGTCGTCGTCGTCGTCGTCGTCCAGGGAAGGGCTCAAAACCTCCATCTTCATCCCTATCCAGCCCCCTCGCTTCTCCTCCTCCTCCTCCTCTTCCTCCGCCTCCTCCTCCTCCTCCTCCTCCTCCTCCCTCTTCCTCCTCCTCCTCCTCTTTCTCTTCCTCCTCCTCCTCGTCCTATTCCAAGCAAATTCAAAAGCCGCTTACAGCGGCGCTTCGAGAATTTGCGATAGCGACGATTGTCCAAACTCTGAACGCTCGTGACACTGAGCGCGGCGGATCTCCCTGAGGGGCCACGAACCGTGTGGGGGGGGTGCCGAAGTGGGGCGGCGGTGCCGCGCGGGCCCTCCCGCTGGGGCCTTCGGCGGAGCCCGCCACGGGGCCGCGAAACGTGCGAGGTGCGCGGGGCGCGCCGAATTTGGGCGGCGGCGGCATGCGGACCCTCCCGCCTGGGCTTTCGGTGGAGCTCCCAATGGGGCTACGAACCGTGCGAGGCGATGGATGAGCTTAAGCTTAATCCCCAGAGGAACGGTTCAATCCCCGGCTGAACGGTTCAATCCCCGGAAGTCGTCCGGGGATTGAACTCTTCTGGGTGGCCGGCGCCCCGCGTATTCAGCAGCTCCTATATAGTATATAACCGTCGCTCACCTTGCGTGCTGAGATCCAGGAGTCACCTTATAAGGTGACTCCTGGATGCGGATTTTAATGGCGGCGCATGATTTGCTGAGCAGCTTCATCCGGGGATTGAACCGTTCTGGCTTGCCTAGGAGAAATAGTGGTACAACAACAAATACGTTACTCATTTTTACACCGCTCGCTGTGGATGCTGTATTAGGAACTGCAGTGTGAGCTGGGGCAGTAGCTACATTGGTAGATGCAGGGGCATCCGTAGTGATAGCTGCAGTGGTAGCTGCATTGGTAGTTGCATTGGAAGCTGTAGTGGTGGATGTAGTGGTAGCTGCAGTGGCGCATGAACTGGTAACTGTCGTGGTAGTTGTAGCGGTAGCTGAACTGGTACCTGTGCTGGCCGGTCGCTGTCGCGGTAGCCGAGCTGGTACCTGCCTGGTGGTTGCAGTGGCACTTGCACTGGCACTTGTAGTGGTAACAAATGGTACCTGCCATGGTAGATTTACTGCGAGTTTTACTGGGAGCTGTAGTGCCACCTGCTGTGGTGGCCGTGCGGGCACCTGCTGTGGCGGCTGTAATGGTAGCAGACGTGGTAGCTGTAGCGGTTGCTGTCGTTGTCGTTTTACTGGCAGCTGGTGGCAGTTTTACTTGGAACTGCGCTGTTACCTGTGGCGGTAGCTGTGCTTGGAGCGGTAGCTTCACTGGGGGGTGCGCTGGCACCTGCGCTGGTAGCTGTGCTTGCCAGCGAATTGCAAGTCATCGCTGCGCACCGCGCGCCTCCCGCAACGGGCGGGGCCCCGATCTCGCGATGCCCGCGCGACTGGCCGCGGGCCGAAGTGGCGACAGGGAGGGGCAGGGCGGTTTTTTGACATCCACAGCCTCAGAGCCCCTCAAAGGGGGTGAAATAGCGTCGAGATCGGCAGCGGCCCCGACCCCCTGGTGATCAGGGTGGGCACCGTCGCCCAATCTAGACCAAATTTCACTTCGAGCGGGCGGGCCGCCAAAGCATTGCTTGGCGAGCCACCTCATCTGACCTCCAGTGGTGTACGCAGCGCAGACCTGGCAGACGCGAGCGAAGCTGCCGTCGCTGAAATCTACCACGAGGCATCGATGCTCGAGCTCCCGCAGTCTTGCGGGATCGAACCCTTAAAAAGACGGTCGCAAATTCCTGGGGGCGGCTTGGCCGAAAGGCGGGGGCCCTTGAAGCAATGGCAGCGCTGCCTGCACTTCCCGACCCGCCTCCAGTCGCGCAGTGGCCTCGGACCCTTGACCGAACGGGGGTGGGGTGGGGCGGGGTTGGGGCGGGGCGGGGCGGGGTGCGCGTGTGTGTGTGTGTGTGTGTGTGTGTGTGTGTGTGTGTGCGTGTGTGTGTGTGTGTGTATGTGGTGTGTGTGTGGTGTGTGTGTGTGGTGTGTGTGTGCGTGGTGTGTGTGTGTGTATGTGTGTGTGCGTGTGTGCGTGTGTGCGTGTGTGCGTGTGTGTGCGCGTGTGTGTGTGTGTGTGTGTGTGTGTGCGTGCGCGTGCGTGCGCGAGCGCGCGCGTGCGCGGGGGGGGGTCTCGACGCGGGCGCCCCCTCAAGATTCCTCAAGATTGGTCCGAGGCCATCTCTCCGCGATCTGCGCTGCCAGCTCCGTGGCAGCACAGGAATCTGAGCGCGCCATATCAATCCCAGCCGTCTCGTTGGCAGACAGCCTGTGGTGTAGAAGAGCACCTTCTTTAGCTGCGACATCCGCGAAATTGCTCCCGGTGGCGTGCAACCGCCCAGCCATCGGGAGATAATCGGCATCTTCCTGGCGGGCCCGAACCTTGGGCGCGCCCAGAAGAAAGCCATGGGGGAAAACAAACATCCGCCTGCATCGCCGGCCCGCGGCAGGGCATATTCGGACGCAGGCGGCCCCGAGCGCTTGTGGGCAAATCGTTGACCGCAACTTGTCGGCGGGAGTAGAGCGAAGCATTCGCCGAGAGGAGCCATGCAGCACTCGTAGAAGCAGCACATTCAGCCGAAGCGGTCGTCTGCGGGTAGAAACCTCCGAGTACCCCGAACATCCAAACGAGCGCGCGGCCCTGTTCGCTGAGCCAAACCGCTCCCCAGCCCGACCGGGAGAGGCCTATGGCCGTGGATTTGAAACAGGAGCCGTCGCCGCGCAGACGCCGCGAGAGCCGCCTCGCCCCTGGGCCTGGCGGAGGGATACCTTCCTCGGCGAAGGCCTGAAGGAAATGCTGCTACTGAGCGGCACGCATGGCTTCATCATGGGACAACGGGGGGTGGGGGCGTCTCTGGTAGGGTGCTGAAATAAGCCTGTCTCGCGCGAAAGCTCGAAACCAGGGGAAGGGCCATCTAGCTCCGACCCCGCCCCGGCCAACAACTCAGCTCCGATCATGGTAGTCCTCTCTCCCTCGCGCACAGGGCAGTGCCGCGGCCCATGGGGCACCGCGTCTCCGCGCTGGCCGCGCAAGGGACACGGGTCTTCAATGAGGTACCCTTTCGAGACGGCCTTGCCGCGAGGCCATGGCGCCCTACGAACAACGGCGCGGACCGCCCCCCTCTGCTTTTCCGACGACATGTTGGGGGCGAGGGCCCGAGAAACAACGTCAAAACAAAGCCGCTGGCCGCTGCTGCACTTGGGCCCCACTTCAATTTCAATGTATGTCAAAACCGCGAACTTCAAGAAACACTTCGCGAGGGCGGGGGGGGGGTGACCTTGCCGTCCTCGTCGACCATCGTGAGGGGGTCGGTCATGCTCCAATTGGTTCTTTGCAGCGATAAGTACATGGCCCCCACGGGGCCTCGGACTGACCTCCAATGCTTAGGGGTGGGGCGCCGCGTCGCGCTCCAAGCCTGGCGAATCTGTTCCCGAGGGTGAGCCCGCGGTGTCGCGCGGGAGTTCTTTGCAATATCTCGTGATTGGGGCCGCACTTCCAAACCGAGCGGCGCCGTTTTCGATGCGGGTTAACATCGAAAAGGTCCGACTTCCACTGGGTGGCTTCGCGGTCGAGGCACGCAATCTTCTCGCGCCGGCCAGCTCCGCGCCCGCCATGCCGTGGGCCTCCGAGCCGTGCTGCAGGCCCGCCAAAGGACCAAAAATAAAGGCCTTGGCCGTTCAACGGCCAAGGACAGGCCGTTGCCTCGCAAGACGTCGAGTCCTGCGGACAGCCGCTGAGAGCCTAGCCTTCGCCTTAGCTGCGCGTCCGCGGACCCTGCGAGGCAGGCCGGCAGTCGCATTGATGCCAAGGTTAACGGTGGTCTCCCTCCTAGGCCCCACGAGGGGCCCAAACTCGTCCTGGGGGCGGGGGGAGACAACCCTGGAATACGAAACAAAAGCAATCTTATCCATAGAGATGTCAGCGCGCAGCGCTTCAGCAGACTGCGCCAGACTGGAGATGAGATGGCTGATGGTGCCTTCGCAATTGAGACCCGAGTCATCGATGTAGGTGTCCGACGTCACGGTCGGCCTCAGAGGCGCAGAGTCGAACGATTCGACCCCGAAAACTTTGATCATCGCGATCGCCATGGAGCAACCAGCCACAACGCCGTACTCAGCGCAAAGCGCAGGAGCGACCACTCCGCACAGGACCGCGAACCTGGCCGAGCGGTAGGCGCAAAGACAAACGCCCGATAGCACGGGGTGGAAGTTGAGCTTGCGGCAGCGCTGCTCGAGCAGCACCAAAGGGATCTGCTCGTAATATTCCAGCATGTCCCAGTGCAGGCCGCCCGAATGCAACTTAGAGACGGCGCTGGTCTCCGCCTTGAGGGCCCGTCGCCAAGCGGCGCCGATGGCGCTGCGAAATTGCCCCGCAGCCCAGCAGGCCCGATCGCGCTCAATCCCCCGGGCCTGAGCCCAGGGTCTCCTACGCCGCCCCCGTGGGCGGCAGGGGCTAGAGAAAACCCCCGTCGGACGGAAACTAAGGGCAGTTTTAGAGACCATGGCCGCAATAAACGCACGGGGCTGCTTGGGCGGATCGGACACCAGGGGCCCGAATCTGCTCGAGGTGCTGGTGGGGCGCCGGGCCGCGGGGCCCCTGGAAATCTGGCGGGCGCGACGGGCCCCGTGATTAATGCCGCCCAGGGGCCAGGTAGACCAGTCCTCGCGAGCTTGCCCAGAGAAGGCTGTCGCGCGCTTCTGGGGTCGCCCTGAATATGCCGGCCCAGGCCGGCGAAGCAGACGCTGGGATCCAGGGGGTCTTTCAGCCAAGCTCGCATCGACATGGCCACCTCGTCGCAAAAGCCGCAAGGTCACCTTTGCACGAGGCAGCCGCAGAGGGCGGGTCGCACCGGGCGCTGACAGCGGCAGTAAGCGCGACAGAGTGGCCCTCGCGGGGCCTGAGTAAAGCTTGACGGTTAGAGTTCGGCCATGTCATGCCGCGCCGCACTGGATATCGAGGCGCACCTCGATCGCGCTCCAAAACGGAGCGCCACCAAAGCGAGACTCCTTTCCCGCGCGCTCCATAGAATGGGGGGTGATGCCCATGACATTGCGCAGCTCTGTCTCAGAAGCACTCGCCCACAGCTTGTAGGCCACTGAAAGAACGACGTCTAAAACGTCGAACTCCCCCCGCTGGGCCCTAACCAGGGCCGCATCCGCCAGCGTCCTACACCGCGCGCGCGACGGGGGCTCGGGCACAGGACCGATCGGGGCATCCACGGCGATCGGGGGGGGGCTCTCGGAAAGACAGCGCGTGGAGCTGCGCCGGCCCGCCATGAAAGGAAGAAAAAACAAGGGCGCGAGACGCGGAAGAGGGCGACTGGGGGCCCGCGGGCACAGACTGCGCGGCCTTGGCGGGGCCGCCCGAAATCGCATAGTAGTCGAAGCGCTTCGGGCCTCCAGCGCCGAAACATGCAGGGGGGCCTTTCTCGACCAACTGCGCGCGCAGGCTGCGGGCGAACTCGCGCTCGCGCAGGGCTTCAGGCTCCAAGTTAAAGTCGCCGCCCAGCATGAAAGGCCATGCGCGCGCCGACAATGGCGCCCCCACGTGACCCCGAATCTCTAACTTGCAGTCGCCCAGCCCCGCGGAGTCTCCGAAGCAGACGGAGGAGAAGAGAATGGGCTGACCCCCGGGGGGGGGGGGCAATGCCAGCAATCGCCCTGTGGGCGCAGATACTAATCCCGTCGGGAGGGGCATGAAGTCCCCGCCGGGATCTGGCCGAGATAGCCACCCCGCATGATGGGCCTCCACCGGGCCCTCTGGCCCCAGGGATCCAGAGAGACTTCCAGCCGTTGTTGTAGCACCGCTGAGACGCCGAGCCCAGAGGGCCCCCCTCTTGAAGCTGGTGCTCTTGGATGAGCGCGACGCGAGCCGAGCGCTGAGGCGGCCGTTCCTTCGCCGACGACCAAACGTTGCCGTTGATCGGCTCAACCTCCGAGGAAAATTGATTCAGGGGGGGGGGCTTAGAAGGGCACCCCGTCTCAGGCAACGGGGGTTGGAAGGCACAGGGGCGGCGGCGCGCGCCGGCAGGCCGCGCGGGCGCCGGCGGTCGTGCGAGCTGCTGCGTCGACCCTGGAACGCACGAGGAGCCTCGAGCGTCCTGCCAATGTTTTAAGAAGCTGCGTCGATCGCTGGGCGGGGGGGGGGAGTTTGGCGCTCGGGTGGCCCCTGGGGCCCTTTGGTCACGAAGCCAAGGGGCGCCCGGCAAGCCGCCCGAGATGCCCCTGGGCCCGAAGAAAAATATAGCTGGACTGACATTGAGAAGCAGACGATCCCCCCCCCGCAAACCGTGGCCTCGTGACGCGCCCCGTGGCACCTTGATTGTGGCGCGTGTGTGTGTGTGTGTGTGTGTGTGTGTGTGTGCGTGTGTGTGTGTGTGCGTGTGCGTGTGAATGTGCGCGTGCGTGTGCGTGTGCGCGTGCGTGTGCGTGCGCGTGTGCGCGTGCGTGCGCGTGTGCGTGTGCGTGTGCGTGTGCGTGTGCGTGTGCGTGTGTGTGTGTGGGCGTGTGCGTGTGCGTGTGCGTGTGCGTGTGCGTGTGCGTGCGCGTGTGCGTGCGCGTCTGCGTGTGTGTTTGCGTGTGTGTGTATGTGTGTGTGTGTGTGTGCGTGTGGTGCGTGTGCGTGTGCGTGTGCGTGTGTGTTTGTGTGTTTGTGTGTTTGCGTGTGCGTGTGCGTGTGTGTTGTGTTGCGTGGCGTTGTGCGCGTTGCGCGTGCGTGCGCGCGTGCGTGCGCGTGGGGGGGGGGGGGGGGGGGGGGGGGGGTCGCTTGCTCAGAGACTTTGGCAGCCTCCGAACGGACGCGTGCGAGCGCGTCGTCCAGGCCGCCGCTGTCGCCCTCGCGGGCCGCGGCGGACTCGGCGGGCTCGCGCTCAGGAGAGGAAGCAGAGCCCGCCGCTGCGGCTGGGACAGCTTCGGCGGCTTCAGGAGCGCCAGCAGCATACAGTGGACCGCCAGCACCTTCGCCCACTTCCGTCCGCCTGCGCTCGGCCTCCAGGCGAGCAAGGAGCAGACATGGAGGAGGAGGGGGAGGAGGAGGGGGGGGGGGGGGGGGAGGAGGAGGGCGGTGGATGAGGACGGGAAGGACAAGGCGAAACAGGAGAAGGCTGCTGGTGATGATGTTGATAGTGGCGACGGTGACGACGACGGTGGCGATGGCGATGGCGATGATGGTGCCGATGATAATGATAATGACGTTGACGAGAGGGCTGGCTGATAGGAGGAGGAGGGGCGATGGGGAAGCGAGGAGGGGCGCAAAGGAGGAGGGAAGGGGGCAAGAGGAGCATGCGGGAAATGAGGATGACGAGGGCGGTGATGGTGATGGCGACGGCGGTGGTGGCGACGAAGGTGAGAGTGATGATGTACATGCTGATGATGTTGACGTTGTTGATGATGGTGATGGTGGTGGTAATGATGGTGATGGCGATGGTAATGATGATGAGGGGATGAGGAGGGCGAGAGGGAGAGGAGGGGGGCATGGGCAAGTGTGTGTGTGTGTGTGTGTGTGTGTGTGTGTGTGTGTGTGTGTGTGTGTGTGTGTGTGTGTGTGTGTTGTGTGTGTGTGTGTGTGTGTGTGTGTGTGTGTGTGTGTGTGTGGGGGGGGGGGGGGGGACGAGGAGGAGGGGGAAGAGGGGGGGGGGGGGGGGCGCGATGGCGGGGAGGAGGAGGAAGAGGAGGGGGAAGAGGAGGAAGAGGGGGAGGAGGTGGAGGAGGAGGGGGAGGAGGAGGAGGATCAGGGGGGGCAAGAGGAGGAGGAGCTGGATCAGGAGGAGCAGGAGGAGGAGGGGGATGAGGACGACGACGTCGAAGAGGAGGAGAAGAGGAGGAAGGAGGAGGAGGAGGATTAGCAGCAGGTGCAGGACCATATGGGCAGGGGGCGCAGGAGGAGGGGGGGAGCAGGCGCGGGGGGGGATGGGGGGGGGGGGGGGGGGGGGGGAGAAGCCGCCAGCACGCTCAAGAAAGCTTCCAACAGGCCCAAGAGGGCCTCGAGGACGCCCAAGAAGGGCCTCCAGGACGCCCAAGGGGGCCTCCAGGACGCTCGAGGAGGCCTCCAGGGCGCCCGAGAAAGTTCCCATCAGGGCCTAAAAGGCATCCAGGACGCCCAAGAGTACCTCCATGACGCCCGAGAGGGCCTCCAGGGCGCTCAAAATTACCCACCGCGTGGAGCTCCCCATATGTGCATCTCATGTTTTATGTCATGCAGTGGCGAGCGTCTGTTCATGAGCGGTCGACTACAATAGCGCGCCCACGTGGGCGACAGGGCCGACGAAGACGAGTGACCCCTAATGCGAATGATTGCGTATGAGTCAGAGTGAGCTCCGCGCATCTTTTTTTGCCAAGGCAAAGATTTCCCTCGGCGCCGCGTCCGAAGCACCATGGGGAGCACGAGTGACAAGTGCTTCAAACGGCACCTCGCGACCTGTACCCCAGCTTTAACCGTCCGCACTTCGCATCGGGTCTCAACCTCGGGCGCAAACATGCTTTGCAAAAGTCAACGCCCGCGCCGTTCACACTGGGTTTCGAGCGCAGGCATGGACAAGAGACTCCATGCTAATGGAACCAGAGAGGGTTCAAACATGTCAATGCCAACGCCGTCCACGCTGGGCTTCTGCCGGCGGCATTTGATATGCGCTACATGTACATGGAAGCGCAAGGAGAAAACGAATGCCATCGGGCAACCGCAGCAAAGGTTATTCGCCCGCGCCGTCCGCACTCGGTTTCGGGCGCTGGCGTGGACAAAGGTGTAGCGGCATTGGGATTGGCACGCAGACTAACAGCCGTCTGCACTGGGCGTGCCCCGACAGTCGGGCTTTGCAGTGCGAGGCAAGCGGCAGAGGGATCTGGGCAAAAATGCCGTCCGCACTGGGCATCGGGCAGGAATGAGTACGGGCCGTCACTCTTCCGCAGGCAGCGTTATCCCGTACCCCCCAGCAAGCAGGGCGGCCCTCGCCACCGTCGAGTCCTCAGACGACGCGAAGCGTCGAAGAGCGAGTTTCACTGACGCTGGCGGACCTCTCTCCAAAAGCCAGCGAGGCGGCGGCCGCACCAACAACATGTCCGCCATCCGAGTGGCGCGGAAGAACATCACGTAGAGGTTCAACCACCAAGTGTCATCGTTGATGCCTCGTCGCCCCTGAGGCACCTGGCGCGCGCAGTCAATGGTCACTGCAGCGCGTATCGTTTGCCCTTGCGAGGCTGTCGTCGTCAGGTAGTGCGCGTGCGAGAGCATGAAACCAAACCGCTTCACGCTGTGCGCCCTCCTCCTCCTCCTCCTCCTCCTCCTCCTGTTCCTCCGCTCCCTCCCTTCTCCTGCTCCTGCTCCTCCTCCTCATCCTCCTGCTCCCCCTCCCCCTCCGCACCCCCGTGCCCTTCCTCACGATCCCCCGCCTCCTCCTGTTCCTCCTGTTCCTCCTCCTCATCCTCGTTCCTGTCATTTCCCTCCCTGTTGAGCCCAGAAACAGGCGAACCGCCTGAGACATCCCCACAATATGGCCGCGAACGTGCCCGTGCAACCACCCCTGGCGGCTCCCCATAGGGGTGCTGCAACCAGCGCCCCGCTTGAGACATCGTCACAATCTGCTCTCCAAGCGAAGGATGTTGAGCCCAGAAACAAGCAAACCGCCTGAGACATCCCCACAAAATGGCCGCGAACGAGCCCGTGCAACCACCCCTGGCGGCTCCCCTTAGGGGTGCTGAAACCAGCGCCCCGCCTGAGACATCCTCACAATCTGCTTTCCAAGCGAAGGATGTTGAGCCCAGAAACAAGCAAACCGCCTGAGACATCCCCACACAATGGCCGCGAACGAGCCCGTGCAAACACCCCTGGCGGCTCCCCTTAGGGGTGCTGAAACCAGCGCCCCGCCTGAGACATCCTCACAATCTGCTCTCCAAACGAAGGATGTTGAGCCCAGAAACAAGCAAACCGCCTGAGACATCCCCACAAAATGGCCGCGAACGAGCCCGTGCAAACACCCCTGGCGGCTCCCCTTACGGGTGCTGAAACCAACGCCCCGCCTGAGACATCCTCACAATCTGCTCTCCACGCGAAGGATGTTGAGCCCAGAAACAAGCAAACCGCCTGAGACATCCCCACAAAATGGTCGCGAACGAGCCCGTGCAAACACCCCTGGCGGCTCCCCTTAGGGGTGCTGAAACCAGCGCCCCGCCTGAGACATCCTCACAATCTGCTCTCCAAGCGAAAGATGTTGAGCCCAGAAACAAGCAAACCGCCTGAGACATCCCCATAACATGGCCGCGAACGAGCCCGTGCAAACACCCCTGGCGGCTCCCCTTATGGGTGCTGAAACCAGCGCCCCGCTTGAGACATCCTCCAAATCTGATGTGTGTTGAGTAAGTCTGAGTATGAGTAGGTCTGAGTATGAGTATGCCTGAGTATGAGTAAGTCTGTGTATGAGTAGGTCTGTGTATGAGTAAGTCTGGGTATGAGTAGGTCTGTGTATGAGAAAGTCTGTGTATGTGTACGTCTGGGTATGAATAAGTCTGAGTATGACTAATACTGTGTATGAGTAAGTCTGGGTATGAATGAGTCTGTGTATGAGTACGTCTGGGTGTGAGTAAGTCTGTGAATGAGTAAGTCTGTGTATAAGTATGTCTGAGTGTGAGTAAGTCTGAGTATGAGTAGGTCTGAGAATGAGTAAGTATGAGTATGAGTAAGTCTGTGCATGAGTAGGTATGAGTATGAGCAAGTCTGAGTATGAGTAAGTCCGACAGGAGGGGAGGAGGAAAGAGGAGGAGGGAGAAGGAAAGGGAGTAGGAGGCGTCCAAGTAATAACAAGAACCCCATCTTAGGATATGGGGAAAAACACCCTGGACGTCCGAGAGAGCATCCGACGAGCCCAAGAAAGCTCCCAGGCGCCCAAAAAGGGCCTCCAGGACGCACAACTGGGCCCCCAGGGCGCCCCAGACGGCCTCCAGGACGCCCAAGAAGCTTTCAACGAGCCCAAAAGGGCCTCCGGGACGCCCAGGAAGGGCCTCCAGGACGCCTGAGAGGGCCCCCGGGACGCCCAAGTGGGCCTCCAGGGCGCCCGGGAAGGCCGATGGGGGCCTCCGACAGGGCCAAGAGGGCCCCCGCCGATGGGGCCACGACCCAACAGGGCCAAGAGGGGAGAGGACGCCCAGGACGCCGAAGAGAGGCTCGGGCAGGCCATCCGAACGATTTTTCGGCCGGAAAGGGAAAGCGCAATGATTCCCTACCTAGGCTCTGCCTAGAAGGGTTCTTACTCTCTTAACTTAAAGGGGCCGGGCAGTGGAACACGCCCCGGGCGGTTCCCCCAGTCCCCTGGGAGCGGTTCCCCCCAGTCCCCTGGGAGCTTTAGCTTTAGTTTTAGCTCTAGCTTTAGCTTAGCTTTAGCTGAGCTGTAACTTAGCTTTTAGCTTAGCTTTAGCTTAGTTTTAGCTTTAGCTTAGCTTGAGTTCGGCTGTAGCTTAGCTTTAGCTTAACTTTAGCTTGGCTGTAGCTTAGATTTAGCTTAGCTGCTGCTCAGCTTTAGCTTAGCTTTAGCTTAGCTTTAGCTTAGCTTTAGCTTAGCTTTAGCTTAATTTTAGCTTAGCTGTGGTTTAGCTTCAGCTTAGCCTTAGCTTAGCTTTAGCTTAGCTGTAGCTTAGCGTTACTGTTACTACTAATGCTGCTTTCCTAGGGGTTCCAAGTCCTAGGTGGGGTCGCGCTGGGATAATTTTTCATATGCGAAATGGAAAAATGTATTGGAATTGAACCCGTTGCCCGGAAATTAAGCCATTGTGCCCGGGGCCAATTTTTCTCACCGCGCGAGGGGTGCGCCGAAATTGAGCGGCGGAGCCTCTCGGGCCTCTCCGCGGAAGCCTTCGGCAGAGCTCCCCGCGGAGCCGCGAAGCGCGCGAGGGATGCGCCGAAATGGGGCGGCATTGCCACGCGGGCACCCCCGCCGGGGCCTTCGGTGGAGCTCCCTGCGGGGCCGCGAAATGCGCGGGGGATGCGCCGAAACGGGGCGGCGGCGCCGCGGGGGCCCTCCCGCAGAAGCCTTCGGCGGGGCCGCGAAACGCGCGAGGGGTGCGCCGGAACGAGGCGGCGGCGCAACGCGGGCCCCCCCGCCGGCCTTCGACGGAGCTCCCTGCGGGGCCGCGAAGCGCGCGCGGCGCGCCGAGATGGGGCGGCGGCGCCGCGCGGGCACCCCGCGGGGGCCTTCGGCGAAGCTCCCTGCGGGGCCGCGAAACGCGTGGGCGGTGCGCTGAATTCAGCGACGATGTCGATGGCGACGATAATGAAAATGATGATGGGGATGACGGGGGGGGAGGGGGAGGGGGGGGGTGAGGGGGAGTGGGAGGGGGAGGGGGATGACGAGGAGGGGGGGGAGGAGGAGGAGGAGGAGGAGGAGGAGGAGGAGGAGGAGGAGGAGGAGGAGGAGGAGGAGGAGGAGGAGGAGGAGGAGGAGGAGGAGGAGGAGGAGGGGGAGGGGGAGGATGAGGGGGGGGGAGGAGGGACAGGCCAGGCGCGCTCGCGTCATATCTGACGTCCTACCCCTCCCTCCCACCCCTTACCATGGCGCTGATTTTCTCTATCCGCGGACGCGTGTCGTAGCGGACCTGTGGCTCCGCGCGCGCGTGCGTAGTGGGTGGTGGTGCGCGTGCGTGCGTGCGTGCGTGTGTGCGTGGTTGTGGTGGTGGTGGTGGTGGTGGTGGTGGTGGTGGTGGTGGTGGTGGTGGTGCTGGTGCTGGTGGTGGTGTTGGTGCTGGTGCTGGTGCTGGTGCTGGGCTGGTGCTGGTGCTGGTGGTGGTGGTGGTGGTGGTGGTGGTGGTGGTGGTGGTGGTGGTGCGGCGCGGTGGTGGCGGGCGGATGGGCGCGCGAGAAAGAGGCCCGCGCTGGGGCGAGAACGCCATCCTGAACGACGGAGGCCAAACACCGATCCGAAAATGAGGCCCACGCTGCAGCGGGAGCACGATTCGGAACGATTCGGGAGCAGAAATGAGGCCGGCGCCTCAGCGAGAGCAGCATTTTAGAAAAAAACACAAGCGAAAACCCAACTCCGGGGAATCCTGTGTGTAAAAAAACAGTACGCGGGGGGGTGCCGAATATCTTCGGACGCCATCAGGGGAAGTGGGAGAGTATTTTCATATTGTGTAATTGTGGGAGGAGGAGGAGGAGGAGGAGGAGGAGGAGGAGGAGGAGGAGGAGGAGGAGGAGGAGGGGGAGGGGAGGGGGAGGGGGGAGGAGGGGGGGGAGGGAGGAGGAGGAGGAGAGGAGGAGGAGGAGGAGGAGGAGGAGGGAGGAGGAGGAGGAGGAGGAGGAGGAGGAGGAGGAGGAGGAGGAGGAGGAGGAGGAGGAGGAGGAGGAGGAGGAGGAGGAGGAGGAGGAGGAGGGGGGGTGGGACAGGCCAGGCGCGCTCGCGTCATATCTGACGTCCTACCCCTCCTCCCACCCCTTACCGTGGCGCTGATTTTCTCTATCCGCGGACGCGTGTCGTAGCGGACCTGTGGCTCCGCGCGCGCGTGCGTGGTGGGTGGTGGCGCGCGTGCGTGCGTGCGTGCGTGCGTGCGTGGTTGCGGTGGCGGCGGTGGTGGCGGTGGTGGCGGTGGTGGTGCTGGTGGCGGCGGCGGTGCTGGTGGTGGTGGTTGTGGCGGTGGCGGTGGCGGTGGCGGTGGCGGCGGCGGCGGTGGCGGCGGCGGCGGTGGCGGTGGCGCGGCGGTGGCGGGCGGACGGGCGCGCGAGAACGAGGCCCGCGCCGGGGCGAGAACGCCATCCTGAACGTCGGAGGCCGAACGCCGATCCGAAAAAGAAGCCCGCGCTGCAGCGGGAGCACGATTCGGGGCGATTCAGGGGAGAAATGAGGCCGGCGCCTCAGCGAGAGCAGCGTTTTGAGGAAACAACGCAAGCGAAAACCCAACTCCCGGGAATCCTGCGCGTTAAAAAACAGCGCGCGGGGGGGGGGTCGGCTACTTTCAAGCCGCCATCGGGGGAAGAGGGAGAGTAGTATTCATATTGAATAATTGTGGAGGAGGGGGGGGATGAGGAGGAGGAGGAGGAATATGGGGGGGGGAGGGGGGGGGGGGGACAAGCTAGGTGCGCTCGCGTCGTATCTGACGCCCCACCCCTTCCTCCCACCCCTTACCGTGGCGCTGATTTTCCCTATCCGCGGACGCGTGTCGTAGCGGACCTGTGGCTCCGCGCGCGCGTGCGTAATGGGCGGTGGCGCGCGTGCGTGCGCGCGTGCGCGTGTGCGCGGTTGTCGTGGCGGCGGCGGCGGCGGTGTGGCGGTAGTGGCGGTGGTGGTGGCGGCGGCGCCGGTGCCGGTGGTGGCGGTGTCGGCGCTGGCGCCGGTGGCGGGTGTGGTGGTGGCGGTGGCGGCGGCGGTGGCGGTGGCGGTGGCGGTGGTGGCGGCGCGGCGCGGTGGTGGCGGGCGGATGGGCGCGCGAGAAAGAGGCCCGCGCCGGGGCGAGAACGCCGTCCTGGACGACGGAGGCCAACCCCCGATCCGAAAATGAGGCCCACGCTGCAGCGGGAGCACGATTCGGAACCATTCGGGAGCAGAAATGATGCCGGCGCCTCAGCGAGAGCAGCATTTTGGAAAAAAAAAAACGCAGGCGAAACCCGCCCCCCGGGAATCCTGCGCGCAAAAAACAGCGCGCGGGGGGGGTCGGATATCTTCGGGGCGCCATCAGGGGAAGTGGGAGAATATTTTCACGCGGTGCAATTCTGGAGGGGGGGGAGGAGGAGGAGTGAGGAGGGAGGAGGAGGAGGAGGAGGAGGAGGGGGAGGGGGGGGGGAGGGGGAGGTGGTGGGGAGGGGGGGGAGGAGGAGGAGGAGGGGAGGAGGAGGAGGAGGAGGAGGAGGCGGAGGAGGAGGAAGGGGGAGGAGGAGGGGGAGGAGGAGGGGGGGGGGGGGGGGAGGAGGGGGAGGAGGGGGGGGGGACGGAGGAGGAGGAGGAGGCGAGGGGGCGGATGGGGGAGGGGAGGGGGGGGGGGAGTGGAGGGAGGAGGAGGAGGAGGAGGAGGGAGGAGAAGGAGGAGGAGGAGGAGGAGGAGAGGAGGAGGAGAGGAGGAGGAGGAGGAGGGGAGGAGGAGGAGGAGGAGGAGGAGGAGGAGGAGGGGAGGAGGGGAGGGGGGGGGGGAAGGAGGGGGGGAGGGGGAGGAGGATGAGGGGGAGGGGGAGGCGAGGAGTGGGAGGAGGAGGAGAAAAATAGGGGACGAGGGAGGGGAGGAGGAGCGAGGAGGGGGGGGTGAGGAGGGGAGGAGGGGGGAGGGGGGGGGAGGAGGGGGAGGAGGGGGGAGGGGTGGGGAGGAGGAGGAGGAGGAGGAAGGGGGGGGGCTGGTGGGGGAGGAGGAGGTAGGAGGCGGGGGCGTTCGGAGGAGGGGGGAGGGTGGGGAGGTAGAGGAGGGGAGGGGGCGGGAGGAGGAGGAGGAGGAGGGGGGGGGGGGGGGGGGCGGGGAGGGGGGGGAGGAGGAGGAGGAGCAGGAGGAGGAAGAAGAAGAGGATGATGATGATGATGAAGCGCCTTGAAAGGTCGGTCCTCCCATAACACAAACCTGAGAAGCCACCAATACGCCAAATGCGTAAGGTAGAGAGAGAAAGAAGGCGAAGAAGCAGGAAAGAATAGAAGCGGAGAATAGGTAAAGCCCAACCCCGGATTGAAACCCACGATACTGAAAGAAACATAAATGAAAGACTGTCCAAGATCCCAAATAAATCCCACCACTAGGTTCCTCTTGTGTTGAATGAAGATAGAGAAACAGAAGAAAAGGGATGCCCAAATTTGACTAACAAGATCTTGAGTGACAATTGGGTCCCAACTTTGAAAGCACCTGGTCCCAAGGTCTAAAGTAAGAGGTGAAGAAAACTTTCATTAAGTCCCATGAAACCCATTTAACATGAGTAGTGATCAAGGCTGATATATATGACTAAAAGAGAATCTGAATGATAAACTGAACGACCCAAGCACGCAATGAAACCAGAAGATACGGAGGCACGCAAGATGAACGCTCAAAGCTGAATGAGATCCCAACCATGAGAACCCACGCCAGACCTGTCGAGGAATATGTAATATGGATGAATTCAAACTAATATGGAGAACGCAAGGTGGCTGGAATTGTTTATAACCTTTGTATTTGCAAACCACCATCGTAGGCGAGCCGCCGACGTTTGAACTGAAATGTCTGAGGACCCTATCCCCAGGACATAAGAAATACATGCAAGAAAGACTGAGAAAGACTGAGAGCCCTCCAAGAATCCGCAGGCCCACGCACCACGGACACCAGAAGATTCCAGTCTAAGGAAGTCCCAGGAGTGCTCTTCAGCCATACCTCCACCGCCACTTCTCCACGAAGAAATCTCCATCCCACCAGTAATCGGACAAGCACCACACAACCGGGTGAGGCCAGCCCGAATCGGGATCGATCCACGTGTCAAAGTACTCCGTTTTCCACGCTTTCGTGTAGACTTCGTCTACTTCGCAGTAGTTCCACATTCCGCCCGAGCCATGGGACCACTTGAGACGCTTCTTGGCAGCAAGCATGACTGGAAGGCAGCGTTTAGCCATCCACTGGAGTTGAAAGTTTCCCAGCCGTACCAGACAGGAGCTCCAGAAAGGATTTGAAGCAAAACGGCTACTGACCCGCAACAAATTCTGTCCAAGGAACTCTACGAACCCTCTCATCGGGACCCCGAACGTTGACATACAGACCATGATAGCCGCTGTCCCGGCAAGCTTTGAAGTATGGGATTTTGCACCAGTCATATGTGAAATGAGGACCACCAAGGCCCGTCGGCATAAGAAGCCGAGCCGGCAACTTGACCACCCTTCGGAATAGTAGCGGGGAGCAGTATGAAAGTGCCTCAAGATCCCGTTTAGATAGGAAGCAGACTTTGCGGTTAGACCTGCAAAGATTCCCCTGAAAGATAACGTAAGGATCCGAAACCGCGTGATGTAACATACCGAAAGCTTGAGCCCGAGACTGCAGGAGCCGACAGGGGTCAAGTGGAGAGAAGGGGCCCATCCCTCCAAAGCCTAAGGACTCCGAGGCTTCCTGAGGGGAGGAAAGGATTGTTGCGAAGCCGCGGTATCCCTAAGATCGCAGGGACCGAGCGGGTCCCAGATAGAATCGCACAAGTGACATCTCCTGGTGTCAGCCAATCCACTAGGTGGTAGGCAGAGGAAGGGGGAGATCCCAATGGGGTCTCGATTCAGAACCCAAAGGCAAATTCCGTGAGGCGTCAGATGCCCCGGATCCACTAGTATTGAAGCCTGTTCTCTGAGGCCGCAATTAGGTAAGAGACCCAGACCTCTGAAGATTCTGTATCATTGAATTTGTGCACTTGCATTCCGTGGAACATTGCCACGGCGAACTTCCGAGTATAGGGCGCACATGGGCCACGAAAAAAGCGACGGTCTTTCCCAATCTTAGCAAAGGACCCATGTTGATCGACAAACGTCAACATTGAACGAATGGAGCAGATGATGGGAGAGATCCCCTGAATTACGTTCCAGAACCGATCTGGGTCAACATACCCAGCTCCCAGCCCAAGCTCCATCAGATCTCCAATAAGCTCAAGCCATCGAGAAGTGTCGGGTTCCCTTTTCCACCGATCGCGGACCATCCTCTGTACATCGGTGACCCGACCAGCGATTAAGCGAAGCTCCTCCATGGATTTAGACGAGGCCCTGGTAGGCTGTCGTTTTGAAGATACCTGGCCATTTGACCCCATATATTCCACCAAACTGTGCAAATGAAATTCCCAGGGTCCGACCAGCGATTGTCGTAGAACACTGCGCCTTTGTATGACATCGTCTTGATCTGTACAAAAGACATAGAGCGCACTGCGATTCCCACGATCCCAATAAGGTTCTTGCATGCCTCACTTGAGAAGAATTCCTCAAAGAGATTCCATAGCTGCCTGAGAGGTATATCGAATTCACGCCCCTTCTCATACATGTGGAGTGTGACGCATTTCTGTGGATTGTATGAACCCAAATTTACAGGAACGATCTCGGAACTTTCAATTGCCAGTGCACGTGAGCAGACGGATGCCCATGCCTCGAAGACACATCACTGGAGAGATTTTGAATTCCATGGCCTGACGACCCTCTGAGGGGCAAGCATGAGAGTGTGTTCCCAGATAACTTGAGAGGAGGTTGAAGCAAAACGAGGTAAGGCGGAGTGAACCAAAATGACTACAAAAGCACCAGGACATCAAGACAATCGACAGATGGAGATCCAGGAGATGGGGAGACAGGGGTGTGAGGTACACTTTATCAGGGATCGGACGGCAGTCATCGTCCTGGCCAACGTAGTGAGATTAACAATCCCAGGCCAAACCCATTTTGAACTGAAGTAAAGAAGCAAACTAAGCGCAAAGCAACCCCAAGTTGAAACTTGTCACGTCGAGGCTGTGGGAAAAGAGCAAGAACCGACCCCACTACTTTGGCCCCGACAATCGGATTGAGAAGAGCATGATGTAATCCCAGCTCATGAGAAATGACCTGAAGGCCCAATGAAATGAAGCACTTGTAATCCCGATATTCCCAGATTGAACCAAGAGTCACCGTCCTGGCCAACGTAGTGAGATTAACAATCCCAGGCCAGACCCATTTAGAACTGAAGTGTAGAATCAAACTAAGCGCAAAGCAATCCCAAGTTGAAACTTGTCACGTCGAGGCTGTGGGCAAAGAGCAAGAATCGACCCCACTACTTTGGCCCCGACAATCGAATTGAGGAGAACATGATGTAATCCCAGCCCCAGAGAAATGACCTGAGTGCTCAATGAAATGAAGCACTTGTAATCCCAGATATTCCCAGATTGAACCAAGAAATGAGCTGAGGGCCCAATGGAATGAAACACTTGAGCCGTATCTTCGGAACGACCTTGATCACATCAGGAAGCGAGGCTTGCAAAGCAAATGGCACCTTACATTGGCTCCGTTACTCCCAGACTCCACCGTGATAAGATCTCCCACATCTTCAAACATATCCTTAATGAAGAGGAGGGCCACAATGCAGCTGCCAGCAAAGATCTGCGATTTGTCATGGAGCCTCTCCTTCTTTGGGCAGACCTCTGGGCCAATAAAGGCCTCTTTGGTGTAAAAGCGCGCATTGAACAAATGAATGTCCTTGAAACGAAATGTTTGGAGCCCAAAGTGCCAAAGAATCTTCGTGACATCCCTGGTAGTGAGATATCCGTGCTCTCCCAAGACTGGAATACTGTCTGAAACCAAGGGACCTTGATTATCAATGATGAAAGGCGTCAGCTCACGAACTGTGATGATTTGGAAATGTTCTCCAACCTTTTGGGGGGGGGGGGGCCCCTTGGAAAACAAAAGGTATTCAAACCCGTGGAGGCAGGTACGAAAAACATAATGTAACGCCTTGAGGAGGAGGAGGAGGAGGAGGGAGGAGGAGGAGGGGGGAGGAGGAGGAGGAGGGGGAGAGGAGGAGGAGGAGGAGGGGGAGGGGAGGAGGAGGAGGAGGAGAATGGAGGAGGAGGAGGAGGAAGGGGGAGGAGGAGGAGGAGGAGGAGGAGGATGATGATGATGATGATGATGACGCGCCATAAGGGGACGGTACTCCTGAAACACAAAGACTGAGAGGCCACCAATACGCCAAACGCGTATGGTATAGAAGGGAGAGGCGGGCGAGGCGGGAAGGAAGGGCAGAGTAAAGGAGAATCCCAACCCAAGATTGAAACCCATGATACTGGACGAAATCTTGAATGTAAAACCACATGCCCAGTTTTGAAAGAGAACATGATTAAGTCCCATGCAGCTCAGAGAAATCGAGTCTGAAGCGAACCCGTCTTGATTTGAACCAAGGATATTGAATGAATGAAAACCATACACATTTAAATAAAAGCGCAGTCATTGAGAGAAGAAACCAAGAAATGAGTAACACGATCACTTGCTTATCTTGAGTGAACCAGACATTGATGTGAAGAGAACTTTCGTTGAGTCCCTTGAATCTCAGAGATTGAATCAAGGATATGAATGAATGAAAACCGTCCACTTGAGTGAACCAGATATGGATATGAAGAGAACTAACGTTGAGTCCCTTGAAGCCCTGAGAACAAAAGCACTAGCCTGATCAAGAAAAGAGCTGAAAGAAGTCTAGCCATAAATTGAATGTCTCAACCACGCATTGAACCAGAAGATATGGAGGCATACAAAGAAAGAACTGAAAGGAAACGGATGATCCCAACCGTGTAGACCCACTCCAGTTGAACCAAAATGTACGATGTAATTGAATTCAAGACTGTGAAACGTTGGATGCAGTAGGTGATTGCGAAGTGTATTGACCCACAATCTGTGTAAAGGGACATGCAATGGTGAGAGACGAGAAGGATAGGGGACCTCCAAAGGCCGCAGGCCCAAGCACCGCGGACGCCCAGAGGTAAGACTGAGTGGGCCTCAAGAAAGATGATCACGGGTACTTCCAGCGCCACTTTTCCACAAAGACGTTCCCATCCCACCACGTGTCTGAAAGGTACCAAACCACTGGGTGCGGCCAGCCTGATTCGGGATCAAACCAGGTGTCGTAGTACTCTGTGTACCACACTTTGGTGTAAATCTTTTCCTCTTCGCAGTAGTTCCACATCCCACCAGAACCTTGGAACCACTTGAGGCGCTTCCTGGATTCGAGCTTTGCTGGCAGGAATCGCTCGGTCATCCCTAGTTTGTGGATGTCTCAGTGCTTCGTGCCCGATTACCGCCTGGGTTTGAGGCAAAACGGCTACTGACCGACGGCCAATCTTTCCAAGGAATTCTCCGCGCCTTCTCGTCGGGTCCCTTAGTGTTTACGTAAAGTCTGTTAAAACCGCTGTCCCGACACGCTTGGGAGAGTGGAATTTTGCACCAATCGTATGTAAGAACTGGACCACCTAGGTCCGATGGAACAAGGAAACGCGCTGGCAACTTTACCGCCCTTTGGAAGGGGGTGAGGAGGAGGGGAGGGGGAGGAGGAGAAGAGGGGGGGGGAAGAGGAGGAGGAAGAGGGGAGGAGGAGGAGGAGGAGGGGGGGGGGGAGGAGGAGGAGGAGGAGGATCGGGGGGGGGGAGGAGGAGGAGGCGTAGGAGGAGGAGGAGGGGAAGAGGAAGAGGAGGTAGGGGGGGAGGAGGAGAGGAGGAGGAGGAGGAGGAGGAGGAGGAGGAGGAGGAGGAGGAGGAGGAGGAGGGGGGGGGGAGCAGGAGGAGGAGGAAGAACGCGGGACGGTCGAAACGAGAACCCAGCGCCGCGCGATGGCCGGGGCAAATCTCCCCGGCGGGCGCGGGGGTGGGTCGCCCTCCCTCGAGCCTGGGCGACGATGGTCTTCAGTTGCTTCGGCCGTACTTTTGATTGGCGGGCGGAGACCGCTCGAGTGCGCCACTGCGTCGCCTCCGCTTTGCCTTGCCGAACTCGCGGTCGAATGTGGGCGCGCGCGCGCGCCTTCGAGAGAGCGCGCCTGTGGAGCGCGCCCACCGGGGGGGGGCCTCATCGCTGCCCCCCCCTTGCGATTCCCCCGCCCGAACAGCCCCCGCCGCCTCGGTGCTTTTTCCGTTCTTCCGAAGCCGCTGCCCCCACCCCCCCCTCCCTTTCTTTCGCGCCCTGGGAACTGCTCCCCCCCCCTGCCCCCGCGCCCCCCCCTGTCCCGGGGCGGCAGGCCCCCCCGCGCCCCCCGTGACCCGGCCAATGCGGGGCGGGGGCGCGGGGCCCCCCTGGCCAAAGGAAGGGGCGCCGAGGACCAACGGTAAAAACTCAGAACAAAAAAATGGGGGTCTAGCGTCGGACCCCCCCGCCGGAAAAAAAAGCCGGACCGGCCCCGGTCGCCGAAGAGGGAGGTTGCTCCCGCGCCCCCCCGCCCTCGCCCTTTACCTAGGGGCCCCCTCGCGGGAAAATGCCGGCGAACGGAAAGTTGGGGGGCGGGTGGCTTCGGGGGCCCCCGCTCTGTCCCAAGGGGGGGGGGCTTGGGGCTGGGGCCGCCCATCTGGCGGGAGGTGTTCCACGGGCGCGCGCTTTCGCGCCTTCCGCTGCGCGCTCAGCGAACGCGCCGGGTCACCATCCCTCCTTGAAGTCTCTCCTGGGCTCTTTCCCAAGACGACGTGGGGGAGCGTGGGCGTCTTCTCCAAGTCCGGCTGGTCGACGAAGCACCCGCGGGGCGCCGCGGTGGCGCGCCAGTCTGAGACGAGTGGGATTAAAGCTGATTGCAAACGCGTCGGGCCGAGCTTTCGAAGAGCTTCTGAAGAACCCATGAAGAGCTTCTGAAGAGCATCGGATGAACTTCGGACAAGCTTCTGAGGAGCTTATGCGGAGCTTCTGGAGAGTTTAGAAGAGCTTCTGAAGAGCTTCTGAGAAACTTCTGAGGAGCTTCTGAAACGGGTATCCAGGGGCCAGAAGGAGGAGGAGGAGGAGGAGGAGGAGGAGGAGGAGGAGAAGGGCGACGAGGACGAGGGCGGGGGCGAGGGGGGGGGAATGTTTCCCACGCAACATACACGTTAGCAGTGCCGGCAGGGTCCAAGGGGCCAAGGGCGTGCTAAGATCCCCGGTGACTGGTTAACAATCTTTCTAGTTCGCGCGCGCGGGGCCGCCCCCAGGGGTCCTCGGACGACAAATACCCCATGTCCCAGCAAAGTCCCGCCAAGATCCCAGGCAGGTCCGGGCAGGTCCCGGGCAGGTCCCGGCCAGGTTCTTGCAGGCTCCCAAGAGCGCTCCAGGAACGCTTCAAGTGGCCTTCAGGAGAGCTCAAAATGGTCCGACAAGGTCGAAGAGAGATCCCAGACGCCAGAGACTGTCTCCAGACAGCC
>CAUYUJ010009020.1:0-32500 GCA_963575745.1 Prorocentrum cordatum | reverse complement strand
AGGGGGGCGCCGCAGGAGACGAGCCCCGCGCGAGCTGCATTCCCATGTCCACTGTGGAGTTGGGTTTGCCGCGCCCGCGGGAGCCCCTCCAACGGCCGGGGCCGCTGGGGGCGGCGGCGCATCCCTTGTTCGGGACGCCCGGCAGCCCCCTACACTCGACTGCCCTTGCGGGGGCCGCGGGAGGGACTGCTGGATCCTCGACGCGCGACATCGCCAAGCATCGGCGCCGCACGGGCTCTGGGGGCGGCGATTACTCCCACGGCAATGTCCCAGTACTTTCGCGAGCACGGCCCGCTGGGGGGGCGCCCAGCGACGCCCGAGATCCCCCCGCAATTGGCGCGGCCCAGCGCGGAGCTGCGGCGCGCGTTCGAAAGCGGGGACGCGGGCAGGTGGGGGACCTTAGCAAGCTGCAAGCGCGTGTTCATCGACGAAATGGCGGGGGACCGCGGCTGCCTGGAGGCCGCGCGGTTCCCCGCGGGGCTGGAGGCACCGCCCGCGCAGGCGACCCGCCCCCACGCGGAAATGGAGACTCAGCTGATGTTCCCCTTGTCGGTGGACCCCCGCAAGCTAGCTCTCGGCGCAGGGCGATTACGCCGTGGGAGATGGCCTTCTTTAGATCGCGCCTGGAGCCGGGCGGACGGCGGGGCACACGCAGGCCCCGCCGGCGCCCGCGCAGCCGGGGAATGCGCCCCAGGCGAAGCTCATGGGGAGCAAGGCACTTTCAAAAGCCACCCCCAAGAAGGCCAGCGGGGCCCGATGGGAGGGCGCGCGCGTTTTGCGCACGGACGCCGAGGGCAGGCGACGAGTCGATCAATTCGATGACGTCGCGGTTGCCAGGCGTTCATGGGCTGAGCGGGGTCGCGGCCGTAGGCGCGTGCTATTCCAGCGATGCTGTTACGGCCCCGCAGGGAAAGGTGCGTTCCAAGGTCGTGACCAACGCTCCGCATCGGGCCGCCCAGTGCTTCGACCGCCGCTCCTGCCACCGCCAAAGTTGCGCCTGCGTCGCTGACCTCTCTGCCTCGCTGCGCCTGTTCCCAGGCGCGAACATCGATGTCGCCCACTGGGCCACTGCACCGGCCTGGGTTGGGCAGGGTGCTCGTTGTTCGATGGCCTCTTCCTACCACGCTTCTCTCCGCGCGCCGGTTCGGGGCGCTCCTGCTTCTGATGAGTCTTTCCCCCGCGATCCTTGTCCGCGCCCTACGGCGTCGCATGCGTCAAGTATGCCTAGCCTCGCGCCCTCCGAGATTCGCGCGCGCAGCGGTCTTACCCTGCCGGGAGGGCGCGTGGAGTCGCATCAGGCGTCTCTGCGCCATCGCAGTTCGCCTTGCCCGCGGAGGCGAGAGCGACTTAGGGCGGCCGTTCGCGAAGTTCGATTCCGCCGAGGTCTGGCCACCCATGTCGCAGCCATGGCGGCCTCAGTCTTCCCTCGCGACTGCCCCCATGCGGCAATGCCCCAGCAGCACCCCCGCAGCCGGATCGCCGGCACCCCGCCTATTCCGAGCCTTTTTACTTCAATGTCAAGGCGCCCCACATCAAATGGGATTGTTCGCCGACGTTAGATTTGACCCGTTACCTCTCCGACGCCAGGGTCCGCCATGCTTTTCTAAACCCAGAGTTCATGCGCCTTCCGCGAGGAACGCGGCCAGCGGGGCTTCGGGGCGCTCGACTCCATCTGGATCGGGATGAGCAGCGGGAGCTTCTTCGGAAGTGGGATTCTTGCGGCGCTCTGCATGGGGCCCCCTCCTCGGACCTTCGCTGGGACGTGGGGCGCGGAGCGTTCAGAGTCCCCATGGACGACGACCATGGACGCTGGATCCTCAGACCCACGGTGGTGAAAAGCCGCTGTCAGGGCATCTCCCCCTGCACGCAGCGTCTTAGACATGGTTTTTTGGCTGCGCCGCATGAGCCTTGCCCCTGGGGGGCCTTTTTGCTGCGCCGCACGAGCCTTGCCCCTGGGGGGCGGCCGGTGATTTCACGGGATGACTTGCGCGAATATTCTTGGACTTGTAAGGTTCCACCATCTCGGGCAAAGCGTGACGCGCTGCAAGCGCGGTCCCCCGCGAGCCGCTTGAAGTCGTCGAAGGCACGGCGATCCGAGCTGGAAGGGCTCGGTGCGTCCACGCGCCCGAACGCGCTCGCAATGGGCGACAACATGGCGACGGAGATTGCCAATGCTGCCCACGAGGGCGCGCCGCGCAGCTTCGGCACCCATAGCCAATATCGACGACCACGCTGGGGTCAGAAGTTATCCTGGAACGGTTCGGCCCCGTGGCCCGATGACCCGACGCGCAGGGGCTCGGGGGGTGTTCGCCGCGCGCGACTGCGGGCGCCCGAGCGCGGGCTTCATTCAGCACCCAGGCAAGCGCACCCGCGCCACGACCCATAAGGTTGTCGTCGGCGCCGAGGTGGAAGATGGGATTGGCATTGTCTGCGCCCCGCCCGTGGGGACGGCAGCTCTTTGCAGGCGCACGCGGGCCCAAGTGCACCTCGAGTGCGCGACGCACGCCGTCTTGGCGTCGTTGGCGGGGCGTCGGGTGTCCTCTCTCGAGGTAGGAGACGGAGTGGGGCACGTCTTGCCTATCTCTCTTTCGAGGCGAGCTGCTCGCCTACTCGTTCCTGGGTTCTACAGCCTCGACCGACCTTCGTGCGGGTCATGCCCCCAATGCGTTCGGCGCGGACGCTTTCTTCGCGCGGGGGGGGCGCCCGCGCGCTCGTGAGCCCGCGCCTGTCGGCTGAGCTTTGGCGCGCGTCAGAGCACGATCGCCGGTTGCTTGCTGCGCTGAGCCGCGGAGCCCCTCAAGGGCCCGAGCTCACCCAGCTGCGCCACGAAATGAGGTCCCCTTCCATGCACCCTCCTATTGCGCCGCGCTGGATTGCCGCGCTGTCGGGGGCGCCGCGCATCCGCTTGGTAGGTGGAATCCCGCACGCCGCGCCACGTAAACATACTGGAGACGGCTGTTTATAAGAGCATATGCAAGTACCGTTGCCTTGGGTTCCCCAATATTCCGATCCCTGTGCTGTTGGACTCCAAAGTGGCCTTGGGCGCGACTGCGCGCGGCCGTGGCAGCTCTCCGGAGCTGCCCCATGTCCTCAGCACCACGCTGCCGTATATCATCGGGGGCAGTCTTTACTTCGGAGGCCATGACGTGCCTACGGACGCGCACAGAGCTGACGACCCCACGCACAACCGTGCGACCCGCCCTCCATCTCGCGGATCATCCACGTGGTTGACGGACGCCGAGTCGGCGGAATTCGTTTGGTTTGATTGCGTTGCCTTGGCTGATTCCTGCGCGTCTTACCCCCGCCTGTATGAGGGGACGCCTTGTCGCGTCGCTTCTGGCTTACAGCCTGGGGAGCGGGGACCTCCCAGGGCGGGCGGCCGCCCCCCCCCGCGGGCGCGGGGATGGCCGCCCAGGCTGGCGGCGCCGAGGGGCCTTGTCCACCGACGGGCCCAGGGGCACCCCATTGCCCTGCGGCGGCCCGCCCCTGCCGTCGCGCGGGCCGCGCAACGCGCCGTTCGGCCTGCACGGCCCTTGAGCGACGGCCCGAGACTGGAGGCCGCCCCCGAAGCCCCCGAGGCCGCCCCTGCACCCCCCTCCGCGCCCTCGACCGGGGCCGCCGACCCTCGGGCACTTGCGTTCGCCCGCCGCCTTGCACCGCGGGCCTTCGCCCGAGCCACCGCGGCTCGGCGCCCACGGGGCGCCAATTCGCGGCGCCCAGTCGGTTCGCGGGCGCCGCGCGCTGCCAGACGGCTGCCGATCTGCTCGGAGTGCCTCTGGACGTGCCGCGGCCCGTCATAGAGGCTGCCTCCCGTCGGGCCTCGGTGACTTGCCATCCCGACAAGGCCCCAGTCAGTGGCGGGGCTACCCAGTCTCCAGAGGTTCGGGCGACCCGCTAGCGCACGCTGCGCGGCGCCGAGGCCAAACTCGCGCAGGCCTGCACAGCGGCGGCGCAGCCAACGGGCGCCGCCCCCAGCGCCGGCGGCCCTGCCGCGCGCGCCCCGGCCAAAACCAACGCCCAGGGAAAGGGGGCTCACCAGAGGACACCCGCTGGGCACGCTTCTGCGCCGTCAGCGCTCGACGAGGCAGCGGCCGCCCGAGCGCTTGTGGCCGAGGCTGAGATGCGCCTGCACCATGCCCTGCCCCTCGCCCAGGCCGCCGCCCGCGGTCCGGATGCTGCGAGCCCCGCGTCGCGCGCCGCGCGAGCCTGCGCGACCGCGCTGCGCGCGCAGGCCCGCGCGCCCCAGCGTCGGCCGCCGGCCGCTCCCTTGTGGGCGTCGAGGCCGAGAGCCCCCGCGAGCGCGAGAAGCTTGGCGCCGACGATCCTGCAGCTTCACGCGGCGGGACCGACGGCGGGCGCGGGCGCGCAATGGCCCGCGGGAATAGGCGCCCGGGACCGCCCTAACCGCAGCAGTCACGCGGCGCCGCCGCGGGAAACGACAGCCGTGCCCGCAGGCAGGCCGCCCCCCCGATCCTGGCGCCGCGCGCCCCCACGCCGCTTGGGCGGCGCGTCCGTTGCACAGCTAACTGCCACAAGTATGCCGCGGGACCTGCGGCGCTCGAGGGCCCTGGCCTTGCCGCCAGGCCGGCAGCGGCCCCTCGGCCCCTCGCGCGCCACCTGGACCTTCCCCGGGGCCCACGCCAGGCACGCGCCCGGAACCTCTGCCCCCCGAAGTGCGAAGCTCCAGGGCCGGCCACCACGCCCGAGCCCGAGGCTCTCCGGGCCCCAGCTGCGCCCGGGGCCCCGCGGCCAGGGCAGGCCTGCGCACGCGGGACTGGCTACTGCTTGCTGCTCGCGCGAGCGAGGCCGCAGCGGCGCCAGCGCCCAGCGACCGCCCCCCCCCCCTTGCCACACAAGTTCAGCGCGCCGCTGCTGGCGGAACGAGGGGCCGCGCGGTTGTCAGGGGCCGCGAGTCGAACCGCGAGGGAGAGAGATCGGCTTGGCTTCGCGCAAACCTCCGATCCGAACGCGGCTTTCGTCAAGATCCCTGGCGCGGACCACTCTCATCGCTCCCGCCGCGGGCCGCAGGGCCCCAACGGGGAGGGGGCGGGGCGGGCGGCCGCCGCCTCGCGGGCGCCCGACAGGCGCTCCCGGCCCCGGAGGCCTGCGTTCCCTCTGAGCGCGCTGAAAGTTGCGCCGACTCCAAAGTCGAAGACAGCGCTTCCCCCCCCCCCCCCGACAGGCACGCCCCATTCCAGCGACGCCCTTACGGCCCCGCAGGGAGAAGGGCACGCCGCCGCCGGGGATCGGCGGGGATGCCGGCACCCCCGCAGCCGCAGCGCCAGAGGTGGTGGCCCGCCAGGCCAGCCTTCGTCGCGTCGCGAGTTTTCGTTTGCGCTTTCGCGCCCACCCCAAGCGCCGCCCAGCGGCTGCGAGCCCAGCCCTGGTCGCCCTTTCCCCGGCGGCCTTGGCTCACGCCGCTCGTGCGCCCGGCGGTCTGCAGAGGGCGTTACCGTCGGGCGCGGCGACCGCGCTGGCGCGGCGCCTGGAAGTGGCCGGCGAGTCTCTGGCCGTCGTCTGCTGGTTGCCAGACTGGGACAACGTGCTCCAGAGTGCCATGTCGCGGCTCGGCTGGTTCGCCCCAGACGGGCCGTCGAGGCCGACAGCTCGCCCCTGCTGCCCGGCCTCCACCACGCCCTAAAGCAGAACCGCCGCCTGTCCAAGACGGGCGGCGCTTGTCCCGCGGGGGGCCCCGACGAGCAGCTCGCCACGAGCGCCGTCGCACCCGCTGGCCACCTGTTGGGCGAGGCCCTTGACTCCCTTACTCGCGGGGCCACGCGGGGAGTCGGACTGGGGAACAACATTACCCGGTGCCGACGGGCCGCGGCCCACGCCCCCCGCCATGGACAGGGGCCCGCGCGGTGAGCCCCCAGAGCTGCGTCGCGCTTTCGAGCACGCGGCCCCGGTGGAGTCGCGCACGGGCCTGCTTTCTTCGGCGACGCGACGCGAGACGTCGCAAGATATTGCGACTCTCCCGTGGCCAGCTGGGCTTCGGGAGCCCATCGATTGGCCCGGCGTCGAAGCGGGAGACACGTTGCCGTCAGCGGCGGAGGCCCCCGCGCGCTGCGTCGCCCTCGGCGACGGCGTCGCCTTCGCGAAGGCGCGCGAGGACGTCGCCGTCAAAGTCGGGGATCTCGCCCGACAGGCGCGAGGCCCGCCCCCCCCCCCGTTTTTCGCCTTAAGGCGGGAGCGAGCCGTGCACGACTCGTGCAATCGCGCGACGGCGAAGCACCGCGCCGCCGCCGCGAACGGACTGGTCGCGCGGCGCACGCACGGACTCTGCATCGCGTCTGCGGCCGCCGCACTTGCCGCCACCAGCGCCGCGGCAGCGGCGGCCAGCCCGCCCGCGGGGACCTGCCTGGGGCTTAGTTACGCCCGTCCTCGCGCTTCTCGCATTCCTTCTGTGCGTGACTCGAACCTCTCCTTACCTTGATCGGCGCTCGAAATCTGTCGACGCCATCGATCTCTTGCTCGTGGAGCATTCGCGCATTGCCCCAGCCACGCTGTACCGAAGCTGGCTCTTGCTCTAGCAGTTTCTGGCCATCCTCGGCGCGCGGCTTCACGACGCGGGCCTTCCGCGCTACATCCTTGCGCGTGCCATTCCGGACGTCCAAGCTGAGCACCTCGCACTGGCGCGCTTGAGATGTGGCCAAGCAGGACGCTCGCTGGGGCCCCCACGCTCCGCCCACCGCTGCCCCGCGCCCTCCTTCGGGCGATGGTTGGCCTCAACTTGATTGGGGGCTCGTGTTTCTTGGCAGCCCTCTTGCTGATCGGGTTCACCATGTTCCTCCGCCCTGGCGAACTGCTAGTCGCCCGCCGTTGCCACCCGTCACTGCCGAGCGATTCCGCACTCGGCGAAACCATTAGCTTTCGGCCACGAGCGCTACGTTATCAAACGCGACCAGAGGGCCCAACCCAACGCCTGCTTGTTCGCGAGGTTCTGGGGCGACAGGATTCGATATGGCCCCGGAAGACGCCCCTCGCATCTTCCGGCGTGGCCGATGGCGCCTGGCCTCCAGCGATGAGTGCTATCCCCAGGCCGTTGCCGCTTCGTCTGTTGTGCCCACATCTCCGCTTTCGCTCGCGCGCGCATCCCGTACTACGTTGCCGCTTGCGACCGCCTGGTCGCTTCTTTTCTCGCCGCTGGACCCCCTGCGTGGTCGACGCAAGTTTCGGCCGCCCGCCACAGCCTTGTCATTGCGCAAGGGCTATCACCGTCAGCATGGGCGAAGGTGCTCCTCGGCACCCAAAAGAAGCCCTTCTCCTAAGCGGCGCCGCTCGGCCCGCGCGCGCGCTCGGGGGCCCAGCCACCCCGTCGCGCGCGTTTGCCGCGGCCTCCGAGCGAACACCTTTCTCTTGCGTCGCGCTGGAGAATATATATATATATATATATATATATATATATATATATATATATATATATATATCCATAATTATATATACACACACATACATACATAAGGGGGGACCGGCGGCCGGGGGGCCGGCGCCTCGACCGCAAATGCGGGGCCCGGGCGTCATTTTCCATTTGTTTTTACAGGGTTTCGGCGACCCGAGGCCAACATGGCCCCAAGAGGCTGCAGGGAGGCCGCAGGAGGCCGCAACGATGGCTCCAGACGCCTTTCAAGACGACTCCCATGACGCCAAGAAGGCCCCCGCAGGCCCCGAAGACGCCCCAAGAGGCACCCCGAGAGAGCCCCAATAATCAACAATCGTCCATTTCCTCTAGGGAAACTGATGTTCTTAGCGTGTTCGCCTTTGGGGCTTCCACTGCGTCGAGGACGGCCCAAGAGGCACCCAAGCAGGTCGAGGATGCCCCCAACAGGGTCTCCAAAACGGCCCACGAGGGGGCCAAGACAGCCCACGAGGCACCCAAGCCGCCCCGAGAACGCCCCAAGACGGCGCCCAAGACGGGGACGAGGAAAGGGAAATTCACAACTTTTGGCCCAAGAGACCCCCAGGAGATCCCAAGAGGCTCCAAGAAGCATCCCGGAAGCCCCAGGAGGCCCCCATGAGATTCGAAAAAACATCAAAAGAGGCCCCGAAGACGCCCCAAGAGGCACCCCAATAGAGCCCCAAAATAAGCAAAAATCTATTATTTCCAATAGGAAAACTGATGTTTTTGGCTTGTTCGCCTTTTGGGCTTCCATTGCGTCCAAGACGGCCCAAGAAGCACCCAAGACGGTCGAGGATGCCCCCAAGAGGGCTCCAAGACGGCCCACGAGGGGGCCAAGACGGCCCACGAGACGCCTAAACCGCCCGAGAACGCCCCCCAGGAGCCCAAGAGGCCCTTCCGGGGAGCCTCCACAGCGCCCCAGGAGGGCCCAAGACGCCTCCAAGAAGCCCCCAGAATGCGAAAGGATGGTCCAAGACGCTCCCAAGCAGCCCAAGTTACCCTTCCGACGGCTCTCGAGGCTCCCAGGTGGCTTCCAAGAGGCCCCAAGAGAGGTCCGAGAGGCGCCCCGGGATGGCCCGAAGACACCAAAATCGTACATTGTCCCTTGTTTTGTTCGATGTTTTTGGCTTCTCGCGTTTTCGAGCTTCCAATGGTCCAAGAGCGCCGAAGAGGCTCCCAAGACCACCCAAGAGACCCTTAGGACAGCCCCAAGACGAGCCAAGAAGGCTCCAAGACTGCCGAAGAGGCGCCCAAGACAGCCCCAGACCACCCCAGAACATGCCCAAAATGGGCCCAAGAGCGGGAGCAGGAGACTTCCAGAGACCTCCGAGAGGCCTCCAGGACCCCCCGGAGGCCCCCAACACACCCCCGATCCCTGAGAGGCCCCAAAAAGACCCCGACGAGGCTCCAAGAACAGCCTAAGAGAGTTGCGAGAGCCGTCCCGAGAGAGCCCAAAGAGGGTAAAAGCATTGATTTCCCATGGTTTTTCTAATTTTTTCGCCGTCTGACGTTTTCCCGCTTCCAACCCATCGAGGATTTCTGGGAAAAAAGGAATTCCCAGAATTCCTTTTTTTTTTTCAGTGGGACTCCGACTCGGAGATCCCACACATCCCCTGACATCTGGCCGGTACCGCGCCTCCCGGCTTCCCGGGGGGGCCCCAAGACGCCAAAGGACAGCCCAAGACGACCCCAAGGAGCCCCCAGAACGTAAAGAACGCCCCAACACATTCCCGCGCAGCCCAAGACACCTTTCCGACGGCTCTGCAGGCCTCTAGGAGGCCTCCAGAGCCCCCAGGGGGTCCGGAAGATCCCACACCCCTGAGGGGCCCGGCTGACAAAATTCGCGAGGCACAAACAAAAAACAGCGCCGAACAGCGCCGAGGAACTGGAAAAAAATGGAAATCCCATGATTCTTCTTTTTTCAAGTTCTGCCCCCGGCCTATTCTTGCACAACAAACAGACCACAATTCAGACCGCCTCACCTCCCCCCCAATAAACAGGAAGCCTTTGAGGACCCAAAATCGTTGAATACCTCAAGGAAATTAATGAGTTCTGCGTTTCCGCACTTCCCCTTCTATACGATTCCGAGGCTTGCGCAGGGCCTCCAAGGGAGTCCCTGGACGCAAGACGCGACCAAAATGAGAGTGCATGAGTTGACCGATCAAGCCTAGCTAGAACTTGAGCGCGCACGAAGCGCGCGCGATGGTTCTAGTGTGTACATATACGTATGTATATACATGTACCCATATATATATATATACACAAGACTGCAGTGGCGCTTCGCGCCATGCACCTTGGTCCTTGAAGTCTGGTATGCAGGCGGACTGGCAGGAAGGTCAAGCCGACAATTTAGCGATCACTCCTTTTCTGGCATCGCCGCTAGAATAATGTTATTCGTTATCCTTCCTCCATGCTTCTTTTTCCTCATGCTCGCCATGCCCTGCGCATTCTCCCCATCCTCCTCAGCTCTTTTTGCGGAGGCTCCTCCTTGGAGAGCCTCTGGGGGCCTCACAAAAGTTGTTTCAGGCTTTCTTAAGGCCTTCTGGAGGCCTCCTGAGCGTGTTCTGGGAGCCTCTGGGGACTTCCTCGGGCCACCCTGCCTCCAACCGCGGTATCCCTGAACGACCGGGTCACGATTTGGAATGCTTCGGAGGGCGTCTTGGGGCCATTTTGGGCTGCCATGGGGCTCTCTGAGGGCCATCTTGGACCCCTGTTGTGCCGTTTTGGGGCTCTCTTGGACTGCCTGGAAGCCCTTCGGATGGTTATGGGGCGATTTGGGAGCCTCCCAGGCGGATTCGGACGCCCAGAAGACCGCCGTCTTGGAGCGTCGGGAAGCCGAAAAGAGGAGAACCCCAAAATAAACCAAAAACCATCAAAATCAATGATGTTTGCCTCTTGGGGCCTTCTTGGGAGTGCTCTTGGAGGCCTCTTGGGACGTTTCGGGAAGATCTTTGGGGGTATGACGGCTTCTTGGGAGTCGTCGTCGACCGTATTGGGGCTCTCCGGGGTCGCTTCGGGAGCGCGCAGAGTCCTGCGAGGCCCGGGGGCCCGCTTCGAGGCCCCTCCGGATCCGAGGGTCCCTAAGCCCCAGATCCCGGGAGTCTGGTTTTTTTGGGGGGGACGGGTTTTCCCCCCGCCCGGGCTTGTAAAAATAAAGAAAGAGGAATATGTATATACACACAGATATATATATATATATATATATACATACATACATACATACATGCATGCATACATACATACATACATACATACATATATATATATATATATATATACATACATACATACATACATACGTACATGCATATATATATATATTGCATACCTACATACATACATACATACATACATACATACATACATACATACATACGCACATATACACATACACACAGACAGAGACATACACGCATGCATGTGTATGTCTATAGATATAAATATGTGTGTAGATGTATGTATATATGCATATGTGTGTATACATATGTGTATATATCTCCGCAGTTGCGGACACGAGCGAGGGTGCGGGTACGGGGTGGGTCGCGGGCAGGTCGCAGACGGGTCGCGGGGGGGGTCGCGGGGGGGGGTCGCAGGTTGGTCTTGGGTTGGTCCAAGGTGGGTCGCGGGCGCGTTGCGGGCGCGTTGCGGGTGGGTCGCGGGTAGTTGGCGAATATCACGGCGGGTCGCTGGCAGGTCGCGGGCGGGTCCCGAGCTGTGTCGTGAGTGGGACGACGATTACATTAACCCAAATCAATATAACAACACAAATAGCAACAACAGCAACAATAATCATTTTACGACTGTTCACTCCTATCTGCTCACGTGCCAATCAATACGTATCCGACATCCGCCTTCGACGTCTTCGATCGTACCCCTTCGGGTGTATATCTTCCTAACCTGCCACATGCATTTAGTGCCGCCTCTAGAACAAGGGAACAGAAGACGGGTGGAAGGGGGAGGGAGAAGAATCGAGCACGGGAGAAATTAGCAGGACGGGGGCAAGGAGCAGAAAACAAGTGGTGGAACCAGACGGGCAGACCGGGTGGGCAGACCCATAGCGGGCAGACCGGGAAGGCGGGCACAAGCGACCAGGTCGAGCAGGCGGGTTGTTGAAGCGTGGGTCTCACATGAATCGCAATGAAGTCTCGAGCGATAGCGCGATTCCCAAATAAATCATGAGAAAAACCAAAACGAGAGCGTGATTCCTGAGCGCCGAAGGCGCATCGTCTGAATAAATTGGAAGTCCCAAGCGAGAGCGCGATTCGTATACAAATTATGAGGAAGTGCCGCGCGAGGTCACGATTTGGGAATAAATTGTGAGGAACTATCAAGCGGGAGCCGCTGTTGTTGTAAACCCGCGGCCAGGGGCCCAGGGGAAGCATTTCAATTGAAAAATACAATGGTCACCGGAGGGGGGGATCAACAAGAATTATTCTTCAGTAGTGACAGTTCAACAGCGCAGACACTCTGCATCGTGGAATTTCACGTCTGCCACGTACCCAGGAACAGTAAATGACCGTTCGCCCCCCCTACTCTGATGATAAGATGTGTGCATGTATATCTACATATGTGTACGTACATATGTATAAGTCGTGTTGGGTATCCGGCAAGAACACTTCTAACGGCAAGAATGTAGTTCGTGTGCATGTTTCTTCTGGTTGCGAACGTTTCGCACAGGCATTGCGAGATCATTATCAGTTGTTCTGTCCGTGGGTTATTGGATTTGGCAGCCGATGAACACGAGCAGCGAAGTAGACTGATCAGCAGCGTCCCATCGTCTTCGCCAACGACTTTCTTCTTCTGGCTGGTAACGACAGGGCAACATAGGCAAGCGCGAAGTAGAGCGTGTGTTGCGAGATTGTCGACGGTTCGCGTATCCCCACCAGTTTATCGCACGTGCAGGTCACCCACCTGTCCCAACTTGCACCTCCACCTGAGTTGTCTGACGCCGCAGCGCGTAACACAGAATTCTCTGGCATTTTGCTCAGGGCTGCACGTTGCTCGAGCTTCCATGGGCGTTCCAGTTCAGCCAGCCAGCCCCCGCCCTGCTGCCCCAGCTGCCGCCTTGTGAGCTGGCCTGGCCGGCTTGTGCTGCGCCCAGTAGCTAATTAGGCTTGCCCGTCGGCCCGGACACCCTGTTCGCCGCCTGCGCTCTTCGCTGGCGGCCGCGACCCCCCAAAAAAAGGATCCCCACCAGTCCTCCTTCTGCGCAATTTAGTTAGTAGCCCGCTTGCTGCGACTATTGAGCGGCGTCCGGCGTCTCCCGCTGCGCTTGCGATCAAAAAGTATCCCATCAGGGAAGTGTAGGACCAAGAGACGGGGGGGGGGGCAGCTGGTATCCTTCAACAAAGGGAAGGAGGCGGAGGAGGAGGAGGAGGAGGAGGAGGAGAAAAAGGAGGAGAAAAAGGAGGAGGAGGAGGAGGAGGAGGAGGAGGAAGGGGGGGGGGAGAGGGAGGAGCAGGAGCAGCAGGAGGAGCAGCAGGAGGATGGTAGAGGAGGAGGAGGAGGGCAGTGAGGAGGAGGAGTGGGAAGGAGAGGGAATAGGCAGATGAGAAGGAGGAGGCGATCAGAAGGATAAAGGCCTCTTGGATGTCTTTCGGAGTCTCTTGGGATGTCTCTCGGGGGTTTCTTGGAAGGCCTCTCGGGCGTCTTGGGGGCCGTTTGCAGGCCTCTCGGGGGCCTCCTGGGGGCCTCTTGAGGCTCTCTTGGAGCTCTCATGGGAGCCCTGGAGGCCATCTTGGGGCCATCTTGGATGAGGTCGCCAAAAGAAGTGGGAGATTGCATTAGGGGAGCCCCTCTGGAGCCCCCGAAGTCGCTTCTTGGAGCCCTCTTGGGGCGCTCTTGGTTGCTTGTAGGGCCGTTTGGGGACCCTCTGGGGCATCTTTGGGGGCTTTTTTGTTTGGGCCGTGGTGGATCCATCTTGACGCATCGGAAAGCCATCAAAAGCAAAAAGGCGAGATCGCACAAAATGTTGATGTTCCGTAGGTTTGGGAAGGATGTTGGTTTCCTGGGTGCTCTCTTGGGGGCGTTGGAGGCTATATTGAATTATATTGAGTCATTTTGGTGGCCAGTTTGGGCTCTCTGATGCCCTATTGGGGCCATCTTAGGCCATCCTGGACGCTCCAATTGGTCGCAGGGCGCCCCGTCCATGTTCAGAGGGGGGGTAGAGGAAGAAGTAAACCCTTCCCTACAGGTGAAGAGGGGAAGATGAATGGGAAAACACCAGAAACAAAACGCCCAGAGGTAGGAGGAGGAAGAGGAGGAGGGACGAGGAGGAGAAGGAAAAAGGGAACAGGAGGAGGAAAGCGGAACGAGCTTTGAGCTTTCGATAGGTGGACCTGAATTTCCGACCCCTCTCTGTTTGAACAGTGGGGTTTCACGGGCGAAAGGGTGGTCCCATCTTTGCAGAGGTTCCGCATGGTTTTTGCAGGTTCTTTGCAGGGGGCGTCGCAAAGATTTTGCATAATGTTGCAACATGTTGATATTGGATGCCTCTGGGGCTGATCTTGGGCCCCATTGCTCAAAAAGAGGGGGGTAGCAGCTTCAGCCTCCCCCTCGGAAGCAAAGGCAGATTTGGGGCGCTCTTGGGGCACTCTTGGGCGTACGTATTTAGGGACCTCTTGGGCCCTTTTGGGGGCTCTCTTGGGGGCCGTCTTGAGGCCACCTTGAGGCCTCAGCCCATCGGAAACGAAAGGCGCTAACAAAGAAAAAGCTTGAGATGTTGAAGCCATTTTGGCTTCTTGGGGACTTCATTGGAGGATTCGAAAGGCAATTGAAACAGTCTTGAGGCAGTGTTGAGGCCTCTTGGAGACATGTCGGTCGGAGGTTATCTTGACGCATTTTGAAGCATGAAAGGCCATCTTGGAGGCCATCTTGGGTGGTCTGAGGCCTTCTTGAGGCCATCTTGGGCCGAAAAGCACGCCTCGTCCAGGCCCAGCGGAGGGGGTAGGAGGAGAGGTCCGCCTTATTCTCACTCCCAACCGCCCTCCCAACACGTAAGAAATGTCACACGGGTGTCAGCATATCGCGTAAGAACGCCGCAGAAGCCACGGGCTCAGATGCACCACATACCATGGAGGCCGAAGCGGGCCAAACATCATGGAGGCCGAAAGCTGGGGGTGCTTGAGGAGGTGCAGGAGCAGGTGCCACTGGGCAGGTGCCACTGGTGGAGGACGACCAATGGCGCGATGGGAAGATGGAGGGCCAGGAACCATGAGGAGGAGGAGGTGGAGGAGGAGGAGGAGGAGGAGGCCGATGAGGAGGAAAACGCAGCGGAGGCGGGGGGCCCAGGAAGTGGTGGCAACACACCATCAGCAAAATGCGAAGGATGAGGACGAGGAGGATGGGGAGGAGTTGGAGGAGGAGGAGGAGGGGGAGGACGTGTATCGGATTTGGGCGTGGAAGTGAATGTCCTGCTCGCTGCCTCCGGGCGTTCCCCCGCGGTTCTCCGCCGGGACATTGCAGTGGGGAGTCCCCAGTCCACGCTGCTGCCTAACAGGGATGGTAGGGGCGGTGATCATTGGGTTTGCATTGTTCTGGGCGGGCTGGCTGCCAGCCGGGTGGAGGAGTGTGTGTGTGTATACGATGGGGGGAGATTGACAAGCACCTTGCCCGAACATGGCGAAAAGGAGCTGTTGAAAAAAAGGTTTATTGATTTGCATTCTTCACGCTTCGCGTATCCCCACCAGCCCATCTCAAAACAGCAACTCTTGCGAAGCATGCCGACAGTCGTGTTTTTCAGGCGTGTTTCCGCCTGCCCCCGCATATCTCCCCTGTTCCTCCTTCCTCCCGCCTCCTTGTACATCCTCCTTGTGGTGGGAGCGGGAGAAGGACGAGGCGGAGGAGGAGGGAGAGAAAGCGCTCCTCGTGGTTTGAGTCGTTTGGGGTTTCTCGTCCTGGTGTGAGTCGTTCGGGCCCTTCTTCCTGGTGTGAGTCGTTCGGGCTCTTCGTGGTGTGAGTCGTTCGGGCTCTTCGTCCTGGTGTGAGTCGTTCGGGCTTCTCGTGGTGTGAGTTGTTCGGGCCCCTCGTCCTGGTGTGAGTCGTTCGGGCCCCTCCTCCTGGTGTGACTCGTTCGGGCTCCTCGTGGTGTGAGTCGTTCGGGGCCCTCGTCGTGGTGTGAGTCGTTCGGGCTCCTCGTGGTGTGAGTCGTTCGGGCGCCTCGTCCTGGTGTGAGTCGTTCGGGCCCCTCCTTCTGGTGTGAGTCGTTCGGGCTCTTCGTGGTGTGAGTCGTTCGGGCCCCTCGTCCTGGTGTGAGTCGTTCGGGCTCCTCGTGGCGTGAGGCGTTCGGGCACCTCGTCCCCTTTTGGGGCGTCTTGGGGGCCTCTTGGCGGCCCCAGGGGCTTCTAGGAGCGTCTTGGGTGCCTTGGGGGAGCCTCTTCGGGCCTCTTGGGAGCCTCTTGGAGGCCGTTTGGGGCGTCTTGGGGGCCTCTTGGCGGCCCCAGGGGCTTCCAGGAGCGTCTTGGGTGCCTCGGGGGAGCCTCTTGGGGCCTCCTGGGGGCCTCTTGGGGGCATCTTGGGGGCCTCTTGGAGGCATCTTGGGGGCCTCCTGGGGGCCTCTTGGAACCATCTTGGGGCCTCTTGGTGCCTCCTGGGCGCTTCTTGGGGCCATCTTGGAGGGAATCGACCAAAGAAGAGGGGAGCTTTAATGAGGGCTGCCCCCTCAGAAGGGCAAAATGAGGCCAAAACCTTCGTAAAATCAATGATTTTGCCACGAAAGAAGAGGGGAGCTTTAAGGAGCGCTGCCCCCTCGGAAGGCCAATATGGGGCCAAAACCGTAGTAAAATCAATGATTTGGGCTTCAAAGAAGAGGAGAGGGTTTTTTCTGCCCCCCCCCCCCGTCGGGGCCAGAATCCTCGTGAGGGGTGTCGTTTTTTTGCCCTCCCAGGAAATGACCCCCCTGACGACCCGCGAAACCCCCTCTCCAGGTCCAGGGGGGGGGGGTAGGGGGAGGGGTAAACCCCTCCCCGAAGGGGAAGAAGGGGGGTTGAGAACAGAGAGGACTCGCTAAACCACTCACGCCCAAAGGGCTGGTGGGATTACGCCCGCAGGGCTGATGTGACCTTGATGTTGCTGAAGTTGGATCGAACGCCGAATACCACAAGATTCCGAGTGGATTGCATATGTAATACAATCGTTCTCCATCAAGATATTGCATTGTTGTCCGTTCCCGCTGATTTGGGCCAACGCAGGGCCATGCTCGAATTCCGAATGCCCGAAAAGTTCACGCGAATTGGATGCCGTGTCCAATCCCGACAATTGGCGCCGAATTAGCATGGTACATAAATCGCACACGCGCTTTGGCAACGAATTCTGTCGGAATTCCGCAGCACATTTGCAATATATTGTGAAGGCATTTGCCGACCAATGGAACCAATCACGTCGTGCAGGCATGCGACCTTCTACCTACGTGTAATGGTATACGCGAATCATGAATTTCATGAGTGTTATACAGTCTCTGCGCTGCTGTGTAATGTCCGTGGATTGATGAAGATATAAATTTACGCACATATACGCACACACGCAACACACGCACGATATACATATATATATATATGTACACATACAAAGATTCATAAACATACACATGTACAAAAACATATACATGTATACATATATATATACATACATATATATATATACATATATATACATATATATATATACATATATATATATATATATATACATATGTGTGTATATATATATATATACACATCGGAGGTGACGGGGTGAGATCGAAGTGGAACGGAGACCCCCCTACCCGGAAATCGGTTTCGGTTTCGTGTTCGTGCGTGCCGCACGTGCGGGCGAGGCGAAGCTGCGTGGGCGGGCGAAAGCAAAGTCTCATCCGGCTGAGGCTCGGCTGGACCATATGTTTCCTTTCCGGGGCCGGTGGCGCGCGGTGTCCCGCCAGTGTCCCGCCTCCGGCTGAGGCGCGGCCAGACCAAATGTTTCCTCTCTGGGGGCCGGTGGCGCGCGGTGTTCCGCCAGTGTCCTGCCGGAGTCCCGTCGGTGTCCCGATGATGATGATGATGATGATGATGATGATGATGATGATGATGATGATGTCGATGATGATGATGATGATGTTGATGGCGCTAAGATGATGATATGATGATAATGAGGATGATGATGATGGTGCCCCGATGATGGTGATGATGATGATGGTGAGGTGGATGACGATGTTGTGGATGAGGATGGTGATGATGATGATGATGATGGTGTCCCGATGATGATGATGATGATGATGATGACGAGGATGGTGTCCCGATGATGATGATGAAGATGATGATGATGAACTGATGGTGATTTTGATGATGGTGGCCAAATGATGATGATGATGATGATGATGATGATGTTCATGTTGATGGTGATGGTGCCCCGATGATGATGGTGATGATGTGACAGTGATGATGGTGTCCCGATGATGAGCATGCTGATGATGATGATTTTGCTGATGATGATGATGATTTTGTTTAGATGATCATGATGATGATCATGATGATGATGATGCTCATGATGTTGTTCGTGATGTTGATGATGATATGACGCTGCTGATGATGATGATGATGTTGATGGTAGTGTTCCGATGATGATGACGACGATGATGATGATGATCATCATCATGGTGCCCCGATTATGATGAGGTTGATAACGATGACGGTGTCCCGGTGATGGTGTCCCGGTGATGATGATGATGATGGTGATGCGAAGGCGATGATGATGGTGTCCCGATGATAATGATGATGATGATGTTGATGACGATTATGTCGTTGATGCTGATGATATCGTTAATGTGAGATCGATCGATTATCTGTTTAAACATATATACACACACATATATATATATATACATATAGAAGAACCTCGAATTTCGAGTTAAAAAGTAAGAATTCGCGAGTTAATACTTCTTGAGCGTTGCTATACATATACGCACAGTGGTGCAGGCCAAGGGAAAGGACGCAGATCTATTTCCCATACATTAATAACATGTCGAACACAGTGTACTCACCTTCAGTGGCGCTTCAGGTGGGCTCTAGTATAGGAAGCATCCCGCTGGTGGGACTTGTATTTCACTCTGGCTGGAGCCCGTACTTGGGTTCTCTGGTGCTGGTTACTCTACTCTGTGATGGTGCTGGTTACCCTGCTCAGGTGATGGTGCTGGTGACTCTACTCAGTGATGGTTCATTGGTGGGATTACCTTTTGATATACCGCTCAAACAGTAATGATTGGTATCGCTACTTGGGAGCTCAGGCAGTTTTATCATGTGGTGTGGCCGCTACTTGGGTTCAGTGGATTCGTTCGGTGCCCTCCTCCTGGCGTGAGTCGTTCGAGTCCCCCCTCCTGGTATGAAGCGTGCGAGCCCCTCCTCGTTGTCTGAGTCGTTCGACGAGGGGCCCGAACGACTCACACAAGGAGGGGCCCGAACGACTCACACCAGGGCAAGGGGCCCGGCCCGAGGTGGTCGCCGCTATTGTTTCTTATTATTGGTGTTTGCTGGGTTCCGTGAGGTGTCAGGCATTGGGCTCAGATGGTGTATGGTCTCTCCTCCAGTACTGGCTAGTTCAATACTTACCAGTATGGTTTTTACGCTGCTATACCGTTGGGTTCTGTGGTGCTGAATGCTTTACTGGCGACAATACCTCCGGGTACAGTGAGGCTGGACACTGGAGGTTGCCTCAATGGGTTCCGTGGTTCCTGTATACATGGCTTGGGCTTCGGTATCTATCCAATAGTGGATGTGCCTCTACTCAGCTTCAGTGGCGCTTCAGGTGGGCTCTAGTATAGGAAACATCCCGCTGGTGGGACTTGCATTTCAATCTGGCTGGAGCCCGTACTTGGGTTCTCTGGAGCTGGTTACTGTACTCTGTGATGGTGCTGGTTACCCTGCTCAGGTGATGGTGTTGGTTACTCTACTCAGTGATGGTTCATTGGTGGGATTACATTTTGATACACCGCTCAATCAGTAATCGGTGGTATCGCTACTTGGCTACACTGGGAGCTCAGGCAGTTTTATCATGTGGCGTGGCCGCTACCGGGGTTCAGTGGATTTGTTCGGTGCCTTTTTCCTGGTGTGAGTCGTTCGGGCCCCCCCTCCGGGCATGAATCGTTCGGGCCCCTCCTCAATGTATGAGTCGTCCGGCGAGGGGCCCGAACGACTCACACAAGGAGGGGCCCGAACGACTGACACGAAGGCGAGGGGCCCCAACGACTCACACCACCTCTATTATTGTCCAGGACTTGCACACTCTGAGTGCCGTGAGTCTACCCTTGCCTAACGGAAGTCCTCAGATCTGTTCGAGGGGACCGATCTTGGAGGCGAGTTTCCCCTTTCTGCTCCTCTTCCTCCTCTCCCTCCGAACCTGCCGCCTGCAGCCCGCGCCCAACTTGATTGGCGAACCTGCCTCTGAGGTGCAGCTCAAGCCTGCGAGCCTGAGCAGGGCACTGACTTGTGCCCCGTGGGCTCCGAGCAAAGCAAATTAAAAAAGGTTGACGGTTTACCGCCAGCGCCCAGTGGCAGCCAGTTCCGTGGGACGCTCACTGCACAACTGGTCGGGAGAGATCGCTGGATCGTCGACGTCGTCGCCCATGGAATCGTCGTCGTCGAAGTCGTCGTCGTCATCGTAATCGTCGTCGTCATCGTCGTCGTCGTCGCCGTCATCGTCTGAGACGTCGCCGTCATGTGAGTCGTCTGACTCGTTCACGTGTATGACTCGACGACGACCGCCCTCTGTCTTGCCTCCCATCGCCTTCTCTCCCTCCTCCTCCTCCGAGTCGCCCTCCCTCCGCCCCCCCCCACAAGGAGGAAAAAGGAACAGGGGAGAGATGCGAGGGCAGGCGGAAACACGCCTGAAAAACACGACGGTCGGCATGCTTCGCAGGAGTTGTTGTTTAGAGATGAGCTGGTGGGCTGCGCCAGAAAGTAGCAGCAGGAGCAGTAGCACTAGGTTGTGGTAGTACTAGTAGTAGAAGAAGAAAAAGAAGAAGAAGAAGTAGTAGTAGTAGTAGTAGTAGTAGTAGTAGTAGGAGTCGTAGCAATAGACGTAGAAGTAGTAGTAGTAGTAGTAGTAGTAGTAGTAGTACTAGCGGTTTAAGTAGTAGTACGAGTAGTAGTAGTAGTAGTAGCAGTAGTAGTGGGACGAGGACGACTAGTAGTCGTAGTGATGGTAGTAGTCGTAGTAGTAGTAGCAGTAGAAGTAGTAGTAGTAGGAGTAGGAGTAGTAGTAGTAGAAGTCAGAGTAGTAGTAGTAGTAGTAGTAGTAGTAGTAGTTGTAATAGTATAACTAGTAGTAGTTGTAGTAGTAGTAGTAGTAGTAGTAGATGAGGTAGTAGTAGTTATAGTTATAGTAGTAGTAGTAGTAGTAGTAGTAGTAGTAGTAGTACTAGAAGCAGTAGGAGTAATAGCACTAGCAGTAGCAGTACCAGTAGCAGTAGCAGTAGCAGTAGCCGTCGTAGTAGAATTAGTAGTGGTAGTAGTAGTAGTAGCAGTAGTAGCAGTAGTAGCAGTAGCAGTAGCAGTAGCAGTAGTAGTAGTAGTAGTAGTAGTAGTAGTAGTAGCAGTAGTAGTAGTAGTAGTAGTAGTACCAGAAGGAGCAGTAGTAGTAGTAGTAGTAGTAGGAGGAGGAGGAGGAGGAGGAGTGGTGGTATTACCAGTATCAGCGGTAGTCGCAAACGTAGTCGTCAACGTCGTCGTCGCAGTAGTTGTCTCAGTAGCAGTCGCAGTCACTAGAGCAGTGGTCTATAGGAAGTCGTAGTAGTAGTAGTAGTAGTAGTAGTAGTAGTAGTAGTAGTAGTAGTAGTAGTAGTAGTAGTAGTAGTAGTAGTAGTAGTAGTAGTAGTAGTAGTAGTAGTAGTAGTAGTAGTAGTAGTAGTAGTAGTAGTAGTAGTAGTAGTAGTAGTAGTAGTAGTAGTAGTAGTAGTAGTAGTAGTAGTAGTAGTAGTAGTAGTAGTAGTAGTAGTAGTAGTAGTAGTAGTAGTAGTAGTAGTAGTAGTAGTAGTAGTAGTAGTAGTAGTAGTAGTAGTAGTAGCCGTAGCCGTAGCTACCAGTAGTAGTAGAAGTAGTAGTACTAGTAGTAGAAGTAGTAGTAGTACTAGTACTAGTAGTAGTAGTAGTAGTAGTAGTAGTAGTAGTCGTAGTAGTAGTAGTAGTAGTAGTAGTACAGTAAGTAGTAGTACAAAGTAGTAAGCAGTAAGTGTAGTATAAGTAGTATTAGTATAGTAGTAGTAGTAAGAACTTAAGGTAGATTGTAGTAGTAGTAGTTAAAATAAAGCCCTGGAGTAGATTAAAAAAGTCGTTCAGTATATAGATAGTAGTAGTAGTAGTAGTAGTATAGTAGTAGTATTAGTAGTAGTAGTAATTAGTAGTAGTAGTAGTAGTGATAGTAGGTAGTAGTAGTATAGTAGTAGTAGTCGCAGTCGTAGTAGTAGTCTTAGAGTAGTAGTAGTATATAGTAGTAGTAGTAGTATAGTAGTAGAGTAGTAGTATTAGTAGTAGTAGTAGGAGAAGTAGTAAGTAGTAGTAGTAGAGTAGTAGTAGTAGTATTGTGTAGAGTAGTAGTAATTAGTAGTAAGTAGTAGCAGTAGTAGTAGTATAGTAGTAGTCAGTATAAGTAGATGTCTTTGGGGAGCCTCTTGGAGGCCTTTGGGGGCGTCTTGGGGGCCTCTTGGCGGCCCCAGGGGCTTCTAGGAGCGTCTTGGGTGCCTTGGGGGAGCCTCTTCGGGCCTCTTGGGAGCCTCTTGGAGGCCGTTTGGGGCGTCTTGGGGGCCTCTTGGCGGTTCCAGGGGCTTCCAGGAGCGTCTTGGATGCATCGGGTGAGCTTCTTGGGGCCTCTTGGGGGCCTCTTGGGGGCATCTTGGGGGCCTCTTGGGTGCCTTTTGGGGCCTCTTGGGGCTCTTTGGGAGGGGTCTGGGAGGTATCTTGGGGCCATCTGTCGGGCGATCGATCACAGATGGGGCGAGCACTTTTCTCCTCCCCCCCGTCGGGGCCGCAATCCTCGAGAGGGGTGTCGAATTTTAGCCCTCCCAGGAGTCGAAAAAGACCCCTCCAACCACCCGCGGAACGCACTCTCCAGGCCCAGGGGGGGGGGGGTAGGGGGAGGGGTGAACCCCTTCCCGAAAGGGAAGAAGGGGGTTGAGAACAGAGCGGGCTCTCTAAACCATTCACGCCCAAAGGGCTGGTGGGATTCCAGATCTGGTTGTGTTTTCCAGATTTTCCAAATTCCAGATCCTCCCAGAGACTGCCCTGGTGAGAAGCGCCGTGTTTTCCAGTTTTTCAGATATTCCAGATCCTCCCAGAAATTGCCCAAGGGGAAAACGCTGTGGTTTCCAGATGTCCCAAATATTCTAGATCCTTCCATAGATTGCCCTTTGTAAAAAAAAACTGTGTGTTTTCCCGATTTTCCAGATATTCCAGATCTTCCCAGAGACTGCCCAGGTGAAAAACGTTGTGTTTTCCAGATTTCCCAGATATTCCAGATCCTCCCAGAGACTGCACAAGTGAAAAACGTTGCGTTTTCCAGATATTCCAGATATTCCAGATCCTCCCAGAGATTGCCCAAGTGAAAAACGGCTTGTTTTCCAGATTTTCCAGATATTCCAGACCCTCCCAGAAACAATGCTGCAAGTTCAGAGTAATCTCTGCGAAGATTTGGAATACCTGGAGTATCTGGAAAACACAACGTTTTTCACTTGTGCAGTCTCTGGGAGGATCTGGAATATTTGGAAAATCTGGAAAACACAACGTTTTTCACCTGGTCAGTGTCTGGGAAAACCTGGACAACCTGGAAAGCACAGCTTTTCTCAACGGTCAGTGTCTGGGAAAACCTGGCAAACCTGGAAAACACAACGTTTCTCAATGGTCAGTGTCTGGGAAAACCTGGAAAATCCGGAAAACCTTGAAAGCACAGCGGCTCTCAACGGTCAGAGTCCCGAGAGAGCCCAGAGACAGAGAAAGGAGAGAGAGGGAGAGAGAAAGACAGAGAGAGAGAGATGGAGAGAGAAAGGAAAAGAAGCAATCGAGGATGAGGAGACGAAAAGGTATGATCTTGGAGGGGGGCGACCATATACATATATGTATATATATACATATACATATACATATATACATATACATACATACACCTATACATATACATATACATATACATATACATATACATATACATACATACATACATACAGACATCTATATACATGTATGGATAGGTGTATATATATATATATGTGTGCACACGCACACATACACAAATACACACATGCTCATGATATACTGTGCGTATGTCATGTATGTGTTCGCACGCTTGCAAGTCAAAGCAAGACAAGATAGGAGAGGGAGAGAGAGACAGAGATAGATAGATAGATAGATAGATGTGTGTATATATACACATATATACATATATACATATATCTGAGGTGAGGGGGTGAGATCGAAGTGGAACGGAGCGCCCCCCTACCGGGAAATCGATTTCGGTTTAGTGTTCGTGCGTGCCGTGCGGGCGAGGCGGAGCTGCGTGGGCGGGCGAGAGAAAGTCTCCTGTAGCTGAGGCGCGGCCGGACCAAATGATTCTCCACCGGGCGGCCGGTGGCGCGCGGTGTCCCGCCGGTGTCCCGCTCGGGGGCCGGTGGCGCGCGGTGTCCCGCCGGTGTCCCGTCGGTGCCCCGATGATGATGATGATGATGATGATGATGATGATGAGAATGATGATGGTGGTGGTGATGATGATGATGTTGATGATGATGGTTGTGATGATGATGATGGTGGTGATGATGATGTTGATGATGATGATGGTGGTGATGATGATGATGGTGTCCCGATGACGATGATGATGATGAAGTTGTTGTTGTCGATGTTGCTGATGATGATGGTGATGGTGGTGATGATGATGGTGCCCCGATGATGATGATGATGATGTTAATGATGATGTTGCTGATGATGATGGTGCCCCGATGATGATGGTGTTGATGATCTTGATGATGTTGATGATGATCAGATGAGTTGATGATGATGAAGATGATGATGATGATGGTGTCCCGATGATGAAGATGAGGATTATGGTGGTGCTGTTGATGATGGTGATGATGACGATGATGATGGTGGTGGTGTCCCGATGATGATGTTGCTGTTCATGATGATGATGGTTCCCCGATGATGATGATGATAATGATGATGATGATGACGTTGATGATGATGATGGGGCGATGATGATGATGATGATGATTTTGAAGATGGTGGCCCAATGATGGTGATGAAGATGCTGATGCTGATGATGATGGTGTCCCGATGATGTTGATGATGATGGTGATCATGATGGTGACGATGATGATGGTGTTCCGTTGATGTTGATGGTGACGGTGTTGATGATGATGATGGTGATGGTGATGGTGGTGATGATGATGGTGTCCCGATGATGATGATGTAGTTGACGATGTTGATGATGATGATGATGGTGAGGGTGGTGATGATGATTGTGCCCCGATATGATAATGTTAATGATAATGATGATGTTGATGATGATGGTGATGGTGGTGATGATGATGATGATGGTGTCCGATGATGATGATAATGTTGTTGACTATGTTGATGACGATGATGGTGATGGTGGTGAGGATGGTGGTGCCCCGATGATGATGATGACGTTGATGATGAAGATGATGATGGGGTGATGATGATGATTTCGACGATGGTGGCCCAATGATGGCGATGATGATGTTGATGCTGATGATGATGGTGTCCCGATGATGTTGATGATGATGGTGATGATGATGGTGACGATGATGATGGTGTTCTGTTGATGTTGATGGTGTTGATGATGATGATGATGGTGATGGTGGTGATGATGATGGTGTCCCGATGATGATGATGATGTAGTTGACGATGTTGGTGATGATGATGATGATGGTGAGGGTGGTGATGATGATGGTGCCCCGATATGATAATGTTAATGGTGATGTCGGTGTTGATGATGATGGTGATGGTGGTGATGATGATGGTGTCCGATGGTGATGATGATGTTGTTGACTATGCTGATGATGATACTGGTGATGGTGGTGATGATGGTGGTGCCCCGATGATGATGATGATGATAATGATGAAGTTAATGATCATGATGTTGCTGATCATGATGACGGTGCCCCGATGATAATGATGATGATGATGATGTTCATGAACATGCTCATGCGATGATGATGATGATGGTGGTGTTCCGATGATGATGATGGTGTCCAGATGGTGATGATGTTGATGATGATGATGATGGTGATGATGATGGTGTCCCGATTCTGATGAGGATATGGTGATGTTGATGATGATGGTGTCCCGATGATGCTGATGATGATGCTGATGACGATGATGTTGATGATGATGATGATGCCGTTGATTGGGATATCGTTTGTGATGTCGATAATTGTACCGATCGATAGAGAGATCGATTGCGAGATCGATCGTCAGATCGATTCTGAGATGGATCGAATGAAGTAGATCGAGTGAGATCGATTATGAGATCGATCGAGTGGTATCGACCCAGCGAGATCGATAGTGAGACCGATCGAGTGAAACGTTGGTTCCTCCCCCCACCAAAAAAAAAAACATCCTTATCATCCGAAGGATATGCGCACACGCACACACACACAAATATACAGATGTTCCTGATATATTGCGCGTGTGTCATGCATGCGCTCGTATTTGCAAGCCAAAGCAAGACAAGATAGGGGAGGGAGAGAGAGACGTAGGTGAAGGAAGAGCAAGACAAGATAGGGGAGGGAGAGAGAGACAGAGATAGATAGATAGAACTCACACATACACAACACACACACACAAACACCACACACACACACGCACCCACTCACTACACACACAAGACATATATAAATATACATATATATATATATATATATAATATAATATATATATATATATATATATAATATATATTTATATTAATATATTATATATATTATATATATCATATATCCCGGTTTAGGCCGCCGAATGTTCAGGATGAATCGTCGACGCTGTTTAGGCCGCCGAGTTTTGAGAATGGATTTTCGACTCGCCTTAGGTCGCCGAGCATTGGAGCGAATTATTGACTGGCATTAGGCCGCAGAATGTTCAGGACAGTCAGTCAGTTATGCGCCTTGTCGAGATAAATTTTCGAGAAGGCTAGATCTATCGAGACATTTTTTTGGGTTTCCATTTTTTTTTTTTTCTTTCCCTTTAGCTTTTTTTGAACCAACGAAGTTTGCACGAATTTGCATTGGTTTTTACAGTTTTTCTGCATTAGAATAGTGCCGCGAAGTTCAGTTTCAGCGATCTTTTATTTAGCTAGTGATTCGCTCATGGTTTATCTGTATGTCTCAAAACAGGGTGTCGCGCGACAGGGTATTTTGTGTTCTTGCCTCGAGACAGGGTGCCGCGCATATCCGGCACCTCACTGTCTTTCGCAGCTTTTGTTCTCACCATTGTACATTTGAACATCCTAGGCTTTTCCGATAACTTCAAGGCTGAGCTTGAAGCCCGGCTTCGCTTATTCCCTCTCTTCCCGTTCTTGTTTGTCTGCATGAGACATGGCTTGATTCTTTTTGTCCGTACCCTGGTCTCACACATTATTCCATTCTTGTTCGCAGAGATCGTGTATCGAGTGCTCGTGGTGGGATTTTAGTGTATGTGTTGTCCTCTTTTGGCCACCTCTCTTCATCAAAATCGTCTATTGCCGAGCTTGCATGGTGTTTATTTCATTCCGATCGCGGTCCTATTTTTTTTGGTTGCATGTATCGACCGCCGTGCCACGGGAAGATTGAGCCTTCAGGCCTTGTTTGATGAATGGGAGCTCCATTCCCCGTTGTCTGTAGGCAGCTTGTTGATTGGAGATTTTAACGTGCGCCAGAAGAAATGGTCATATTATTCCAACCGCTCCAGCCCCGAAGGGGCGTTTATGCAGCAGATGTGCATTTCGCGTGGTTTTTTCGAGAAGGTGAAAAAACCTACTCGCAATCGCCACTTGCTCGATTTAGTCTTGACAGATATACCAGACATCGTGAATGTAGAAGTCTTCGCAACGATCGCCGACCACAGTGTTGTATTAGTGCATGTTCTTTTCCCACCTTTGTCTATTGTCTCTTCTCGAAGACAGGTGTGGGATTTAAGTTTGCCAATTGGAGAGTTATCAAGCAACGCACTCGTTCTGAAGGGTGGGATTGGATCGACAGTGCCACTCTTAACGCAGCAGCTTATTTTTCATGTTGTTTTTTTTATTCTCTTTAATGCGGCAGTTTATCCCTCAGCGCAGAATTGAGTTTCGTTCGACACATCTTTGGCTCGACATACAGGCGTTAGCTCTTCTTTCCGCGAAGGTCGTTGCCGAGGGAACCGCGGATTTCCCACACGCCGTTTCTCGGTGTAGCGCAGGTTTGCTCTCAGCGTTTGAACGATACACCTTTCGTGTTCGGTCTCGTCTCCATAGGCTCCGACGCGGTTCAAAGCAGTGGTGGCACTTGTTCTGGGAGCTTTTGTCAAACGTGCCACGTTTCCGGGCATCGTTTGAAAGCACCAGGGGGGGAGTAAATGATCCATCCTCGCGATAAGACCAATTTGTTTGCGAGCATTTTCAGTAGCACCTGGACGCTGCCATCGTTGAGTCAAAACGAATTCAGCGCCGTGCCGCCGTCTGCTCTCACTGATTCGTTCGTTTCGTAGGCGGTCAGTTTTGAAAATCTTGGGAGCGCTCCGCGAGACAGCGGCACTGGCCCAGATCGAATACCGGCTCGTCTTTTAAAATTTTGCCATGAAGCTCTTAGTGTTCCCTTCACGAAGCTCGCAAGGCGCATTGTCAATACAGGTGAGTCGACCCAGATTTCGAAAGCCATGGAGCGTTTTCTTACGGAACAGTTTGTGCCGAAATCGATTCCGCATGGACTGTTTGGTCAGTTTCAGTTTGCCTACTCTCCAGGCCGTGGGGCCCGTGATGCGTTGCTCTGGCTAGTGCTCTTCTGTTTAACTTTTTTCGCTGCTGGCCGCTGTATCCGTTTGTACAAATCTGACGTGTCAGGAGCGTTCGACAGAGTTTCCAAAGAGCGCCTGCTATGTAAGTTGGCTTCCGCCCCTATCCCGCGCCTGGTTGCACAAGGTAATCGAAAGCTGGTTGGCCCCCCGGTCTGCCCAGGTAGTAGTTTCTGGCGAGCACTCTGATTTAATTGCAATGACAAATATGATCTATCAGGGTACTGTGTTCGGCCCTCCGTTATGGAACATCTTCTTCCATGACGCCGCCGCCACCGTCCGACAGGGAGGTTTTCAAGAGCTGGTTTTTGCTGACGATCTGAATGCTGTAAAGGCGTACCCGGGTGCCACCAGTAACGCTTGCATCCTGAATAATTTGTCTGAATGCCAACTTCTTCTTCACTCGTGGGGGCAGGCGAGCGCGGTTTTGTTCGATGCCGGAAAAGAAAGCCAGCATGTTTTAAGTCATCGCCACCCGCATGGTGAGTCTTTTAAATTGCTAGGAGTTCATTTTGACTGCCGTCTTCGTATGCATCAGGCTGTGGAATAAACGGCAGCAATTTGTCATGCACGAACTATGTGTTTGCTTCGTTCCCGTAGGTACCACTCTGTGCCTGAGCTCGTGCTGTTGTTCAAGAGTCACGTGCTGTCTTTCGCTGAATACCGGACGGGACAGATTTTTGCGAGCTGTGGGGATCTCTGCCCGCGATGCATGCGTTCATTTCCGATTGGCGCCGCTCGCCACTCGCAGAGATATGGCCATGCTCGGGGTTATTCACAGGTCGGCCTTAGGAGTGGGCCCTTCTATGTTTGAAGATTTTTTCTGGATCGACCGTTCTCCTCCTCCTCCTCGCTCTCCTCGCCGCCATCTTCGGCACCTTGTCGACCCCTGTGGGATTCGAGCGCAGAATTTCGTATTGCAGTCTGTTCTCGGAGGGGTTGTACAACCTGCTGCCTGATTTTTCATCGCTGCTGCCCCCTCTGTCAAAGAATGTCAGAGCAGGCTTGGTTCTCTAGTGCGCTACAGAGCACACGCCGGTTGCGCTGACTGGGATAAATCATTGTGCTGGCGAGTCCCCATGCACAGCCACATTCTGCGAGCATGCGCGATTGGTCGGGGTAGTTCAAGATCGCAGTTTTCATGTTAGTTCGCTTCCCCCCTTCCTTGTCTTCCTCTCGCTCCCCTTCCTCCCTCCCCTTCCCCTCCCTCCCTCTTCCCTCTCCTTCTCCCTCTCTGCTGCTGTCGCTTCTCGTTGTCGTCCGTCGTCCGCCGTCTCCCCCCTCCTCCCCTTTCTTTGTCTCTTCTTCCCGGCCGCCGTGCGTGGAGCTCACGGCGCGCGCGTTGCGCGGGTGCCTCGTTGGGGCGTGGCCCTCTCCCCCTTCCTCTTCTCCTCTTCCCTCCCCTCCTTTTGGTCGTCGTCGTTGCTGTTGCCTTTCCTTCCCTTTTCCACCCCCTCGCTCCCCTTCCTGTTCTCCTCTTTCTCCTCCTCCCTTCCTCCTTCCTTCTCGCTCCTGTCTTGTCTTGGTTTTATCGGTTGTGCCTGTTTCGTCTTTTGGCTCCTGCAAGGTTGGCTTGGGCAAGCCGGCAGTCGAGCGGCGTTGCGCCCTGCGTGTGTCGCCAAGCGACAGAGTGCAGGGCGATATGCTGTCATGACAGTGGTGAATCGTTGATGCGTTGCCGAGGCTTGTAAAAAAAAAGTTAAAAAAAAAGTATAAAAAAAAAAAATAAAATAAAAAAGAATGAAAAAAAAAATAAAAAATAAAAAAAAAGTAAAAAAAATAAAAAAAAATAAAAAAATAAAAAAGAAAAAAAAAATATAAAAAAGTAAAAAAAAGTAAAACATATTTTAAAAACAAATAAAAAATAAGAAAAAGCGGTTTTCGGGTTTCAATCGACGATTTCGCCGACGCGGACCGCGTTCGTTCGAGATTATTTCGCGTAACTGTGCAAATGTCAGATGTCAGGTGTTTTGCAGCCGTCATTCGGCAGTCTCGGTCGGCAGTTCGAGCCGTATTTCTTGTTTTTCGACCCGCCTTAGGCCTTTGCATGGAGAGGACGGATTTTCGACAGGCCTGAGGCCGGCGAATTCGGAGGACTGATATTCGTTCCCGAATGCCGGCTTTTTGTTTCTCGTATTTTTTTAACTTCTCCTCGGCCGTCCCGGCTGATAGTGCCAGAGGCTCACTTGTCAGGTTTCAGGTGTAATTCGAAACAGGAGGCCCCTTGAGTTTGCTGTCAAGGTCGGTTTTCGCATTTCCAGCAGTTGTTCCTTTTCACGATCGGCAAACTTGTTCCATGAGTTTTTAATTGTCGTATCGAAAGCCATTTTGATGGACGTTGTTGTGGCAATTTCCAGCTAACGCCGCTTGTGTATCATTTTCGTGTTTACAGCCCACATTCTCGTGAATTATTTGCTCGATTTTTCCTGTTCGTTTCTTTTCCTCGCGTGGTTTGTTTTTCCGAATTTTGCTTGAATGTTTCAGTGACACATGCGCAGCTGCACGGTATACAGCTCTTGCGAGAAAGGACATTAATCAGCAGATTGGTGATGTAATTGTGTTTGTCATTGATTATTTAGTGTTTTGTTGTTCCTTGTTTTTTAAATCTCCCTCAGCAGAGATAGTATGGATTTTAGTGCATTGCAGTTTTGGCCCTTTGTTGTTTGGGTGTTTGTATAGACATCCATGCGGAAAGATTGCTTCATTTGATATTCTACGAGGCGAATGGAATTTCTTTCGCGCACACGCAGTAAATAGTATAATAGTAGGTGATTTCAATGTCCATGACACCCATTGGTTGCGTCTAGTCATTCTGTGACATTGGAGGGGTTACATTTAAACGTTTTGCATACGAGGAGATATTGAAACAGTGTGTTTGTTTTCCGAATCGGGGCGTTTGTTTGCTTGATCTTGTTTTGAGTGACGCCCGAGAGTCGTTGAGAATTGAGGTTTTTCGCGAATTCACGGACCATCGTGCTTTTTCGATTCGTTTCTCTGCTCCCCGTTTTCTGCTGGAGACTCGGGCGTGATGTGTGGCTTTACAGGAGTGCACTGGCGGGGTCTGAAGGCATTAATTCGGAGTGCAAGCTGGGATTGGATATCCAGCGGAGAGCCCGACGGAGTCGTGCAGCGTTTTACATCCATCTTACTTCAGTTTATTCGTACTTGCATTCCTAGTGCTCCTCTTTATTATAGGCCGTCGCACCCTTGGCTGACAGAACTGTATTGAAGCTGTTCAGGCGAAAGCTGCCGCTGCGGGTACTGAACTCTATCCGTTCCATTGTCTGCAGTGTAGCCAAACTCTGACCGCCCAGAATGATTTTATCACGCGCACGCGCTGGCAGCTCTCGCAACAGCGGCGTGGAAGTAAAAAGTGGTGGCGGCTTGCAGAGCAAATTTTAAGCAAGAAGGGTAAAACGGTTAGCTTTCCTTGGGAGAGGGAGGACGGGAACTGGGCTGTTTCTTCGTAGATAAAACGAATTTGTTTGCTAATTCCTTCAGAGACAAGTGGAATCTGCCAGCCGGAGAGCAAAATGCTTTTTCTGATCTTTGTTGGAGTATGGCTCCTCCTGACTTTACCTCTTTCTTCCGCATCCGGGTTCGTGCCGCGCGCTTTGTTAAAGCTGCTCTCAGAGCGGACAGCGGCACGGGGCCGGACGAAGTGCCGACGCGTGTTTTGGAAGCATGTGTTCGGGAGCTTGCTTTACCAGTTGCTTTAATTGCACGGCTTCTCCTTCGGCATGGGCGTTGGCCGGAAGCATGGTGCCAGCACTGGATCTTCCCTTTGTTTAAACGTGGTGCGGTCACAGCCTGACCACTACAGAGGGCTCCAGCTTACTTCGCAGCTTTCGAAAGTGGTGGAACGATTGCTGGGCACTTTGTTTTTACCTCGTCTGGAAAGAGTCGGGGCTTATGGTCCTTTCCAATTCGCTTACAGAGAAGAACATGGTGCCAGAGATGCCATTCTTTATTTCATGCTTTCCTGGCTTCTGGCACTGTCACTAGGGATGATCGTTGCTCTGTACTGCTCAGATGTATCAGGTGCCTTTGACCACGTCGATTCCGACATCTTACTCTCTAAGCTCAGAGCATTCACTGTGCCCGATTGCAT
>CAUYUJ010009019.1:33625-36738 GCA_963575745.1 Prorocentrum cordatum | reverse complement strand
CCCCCCTTTTCGCCCAGCCCGAGGCTGCAAGGCCCACCTGGCCCCGCCCCTCGACGCCTCCACCCACAACCCCCTCCCGCGGGATGCGCCTGCTTGCCACTCCCTGCCCGACGCCTGCGGGCGGCCGCTCCTCCCTCGCTCTCCCTCCCGGTCCGCCCCCGCACCAGCTTGCCAGGGCCGTGGGTCGCGGCGGCGTCGCTGCCCTTCCTGAAAGGTGGGGCCGCCTCGACACCCTTGAGATCCCGCCCGCCCGCTGCTGCTGCCACGCGCGGTGGGCGCCGCGCGCGTCCCGACGCGATCGGCTCGCCGCGGGACACACTGCGCACGTCCGCGGCCAGCGAGAGCAGCCCCGAGTCCTGGAGCGATGCCTGCTTGGAAAGAGGACCACCTCCGTGAGCAGCGTTCAACCGAACCCAGACCACTATGGCACGGCCTGGGCCCCTCTGGCCGATGTACCCCCCTGCATGGGGAAATGGGCTGTTCCCTTCGGGCTTCGAGGGGGCCTAGCTGTCCCAAACTCGCGGGGTGGGAAGGTGGGGCTAAACTACCGCGGCGTCGCGGGGATGGGGATAGGTGATCCCCACATATCCGGCTGCTCCTACTTTTTCGATGCGCGGCCCGGGGAGGTCTGGACCACTTTCCCCAGGGCAAAATCTTCGTCTTGCAGCATTGTTTAACAGTCCCGGGGCCCAGCGGAGGCCGCAAAACGGCCCCCAAACCGCCCGCTCCAGCATCATCACCATCACCATCACCATCACCATCACCATCACCATCACCATCACCATCACCATCACCATCACCATCACCATCACCATCACCATCACCATCACCATCACCATCATCATCATCATCATCATCATCACATCATCATCATCATCATCATCATCATCATCATCATCATCATCATCATCATCATCATCATCATCATCATCATCATCATCATCATCATAGTCCTCATCCTCATCCTCATCCTTACAAACATTCTCATTATCCTCCTCCTCCTCCTCCGCCTCCTCCTCAACCTCTCAGCATCATCATCCTCATTATCCTCCTCCTCATCATCATCATCGTCACCATCATCACCATCAGCATCCTCATCATCATCCTCAATAGATTATTCATATTATTTTTCTTCATCATCACCGTCGTCGGGATCATCTTACTCATGCTCTCCCCCGCCGCCGCTCCTGCCCCCCTCCCCCGCTTTCCGTCCCACCTTCCCGCCCCGTTTCTGCTAGTGCTCCTGCGCCTCCTCCTCCTCCTCCTCCTCCTCCTCCTCCTCCTCCACATCCGTCTCGTATTTCTCCTCTTCCTCCTTTGAAAAGAGCGTTGCAGGCCAGCGCCGTCGAGGCAAATGTGCTTGCGTTGAAGGATCTCGCGTAGGAGAACAAGTTGCTAAGCATATTGCTCCTCGCAGACCGATGGCGGCTTTTACGGTCCAGCGTAATCATCGGGACTTTGATCACTTGAAGCTGGCGACTTCGGAGAGTTGCCTGAGGAATGGGACGCCGAGGCCCCTACCGTCTCCGACGTTCCTCCAGCCGTCGACCTCCTTCTTGCTGCTGTTGCCTCTTCCTCCTGTGAAAAGGGGTTTCGGCGGGGGCCCAGGGCGAGGCTGCCATGTCCCAAGGCTTGCTCCAGCAAGGTCCCCAGAAGGTCAATGAGCACTATGTTTTGGAAGCCCCAGTCTCTGGAAGGGACCGGGTCTTTGCTTGTCCCTCGTGTTGGCGCCACGCAATTCGTCGAAACCAGAGAGGCCTCAAGGGGCCATGTAAGCGCCCCCGTAAACTCACGGGAAGGGCCGCCTCCACGTTTCGCGAGGCTGCTGAGAGGCGAACACCCCTGTCAGCCTGTTTTTTGTCGGCGAGGTACGTTCCCCATCCCAAGCCGCCCGAGCGTGTTGGTCCAGCCACTTTGGGATGGCCCACGGCGAGGGAGCTGAATCCCCCCGTCGCCGAATGCGACCGTTTGCCGACAGGCGGCGCCCAAAAGGATGGAATGTTATGCCGTGCGTGTGCTCTTCGGTTGACCCCTTGACAAGAAGCGCAGGAGGCTGGCAAGCGCGAGCTGGAAGCGCGGGCCGCGACTGCTCCCCGGAGAGCCAAAGGAGAGCCCGACCCAGAATGTGATTGATTTCGTTTGGGCGGGGGTCTCCTGTCCGTTGCCCCCGCGCGGGATGGCGTCCCTCGCACGGGGAACGAGAATATCTCCTCGGATGGATATCCTTATCCTGTTGCCCTTTTTTCCCCCATTGACTCTTTACGTCTGTGGGCAGTGAACCTCCTCCTGCTGCGCACCAACCACGGTGAATGCTCCGATTCGCAGTGTGCTATGATTCAGTGGGGTAGTGGGACCCAGGAGACACACGACGAAAGAGAAAATGAGGCGTGCCCATCCTTTCTTCCACCAGTCGGTGGGGATGGCGACAGGGCGCGCACTCGGGATGCTAGGCCAAAAATCGGCTCCGAACAGATCCCATCAGAGTTGAAAAGGGGGGGAGGGAGGGGAGAGGAAGAGGAAGGGCGGGGGAGGGGGGGAGGGAGGAACCTCCTCCTCCTCCTCCTCCTCCTCCTCCTCCTCAGCTTCCTCTTTCTCCACCTCCTCCTCCTCCTCCCCTGCCCGTTCCTGAGGCAGCGAGCGCGGGACCTGGACCGCGGCTGCGGCGCAGCCAGCGGAGGAGCTGAGCTCGGGGTGGGACCTCGCGTGGCGGCAAGGGGGAGGGGAAGACAGGAGGGGGAGAAGGGGGCGAAGGGGGGGGAGGTGGAGAAGGAGGGGAGAGAGGGGAGGGACGATGGGAGACGATGGATGGAGAGGCGCGGGTGTGGAAAGGGAATAGAAGGGCGGGATGGGGGGGCGCAGGGTGGAACCAAAGGTGTTCTCCGGGAGAAAGGCTTGGCTCTCCGGGAAGTCGCATGGTTCCCCGTGCGAAAAGGGCCAAACGCCGAATCCGTTGCTTCTTCAGCCGGGTGGGACCCTTACAAGTTTTCTGCGGGGGAAGGCTTCACTTCCTCCTCCTCATTTCCTCCTTCCTCCTCCTCCTAAGAACCTCATGCGCACTTCAACCTCGGAGAGGCAACCGTTAGGTACAATAAAACCTGAGTGGCAAAATCCTG
>CAUYUJ010009019.1:21125-31125 GCA_963575745.1 Prorocentrum cordatum | reverse complement strand
CTACTACTACTGCTACTACTACGACTACTACTACTAATACTACTAGTAATACGAGTAGTAGTAGCATTACTATTATTACTACTACGACGACGACTACTACTACTACTACTACTACTACTACTACGACTGCTGCTACTACTTCTTCTAACGGTACTAAACGTAGCTCCACGAACACATGGTTTTCCAGACGAGCGATGCTAGAATGATGCGGCACACTTGGACTTGCGAACATTAAATTCGGCAAACATGTGAGGATCCCTGATCGGCTCTCACCTGAAGAAGAAACCCGTCCCCCAGAATCCCCAGATGCCCATAGAGATCCAAAAACCTACTTGGAGAACCGTCCCTTTTCCAGGGAGCCAGCCTTTTTCCCGAAGAGTAAACCCCTCACGCGCAGGTTGTGGGGAGGGAGTGTGAACAGAGGATCGCGGAATAGTAGGGTAAGGGTAAGGGTACACTGGGTGAGGATCACAAACAATTTCTGTTGCAGTTATCCTTCTTGGACGGGGCAAGGGGAGGGCGAAAGAGAGAACGCCAACATACGACAGTCGGTACATTCGGGTTCAATCCTGTCGGCGGGGGGGGGGAGCGGGAAATCGTGGGGACTGTGAAAGAAGATTGGAGGGCTGGAGTTGCGATCGTTGCTCGATGTACACAGTCCTCCTTCAGACCAGTATCCAAGCTGGCTTGCCGCTGTAGCCCGCACTGCTTGAAACCGCAGTAGAAGCTGCGGGTAAGTCAACACCTGCACGGGATACACACACAATTCTTCAGCCCCCCCCTCCCCCCTCAACCAAAAAACACAATCGGTACGCGTGCTGGACAGGACTCCGAGAAGGGCTTGGAGAGGGTCTTCTCTCGCGAGCCACGGGGGCCTTCGTTCGTCGTTCGCCACGGGGTGAGAGGGGCGTGGCACGACGCACGACACACGACGACACTTCTCCAGGCGCACGCTGGCCACGTATCCATCGGAGGACTGCGTTCGGGCCGTGGCCCCACCGAGATGCGTCGCGCACTCGGCCCAGCGTATCCGCGAACAGTTTGGGCGCCGCCTCGCAGTCTTCCAGGGGCTTGCGTGGGGCAGGGGGCGGGAGCATGCTGGGAAGAGGAAGGGGCAGCGGGGCAAGGCGGGACGAGGGCGGGGCCACGCAGAGTAAGCCTCTGTCGATAATTTCTCGGCACTGCCCTGGGTGAGCAATACGCATCCGGATTCCTCCTCCTCCTCCTCCCCCTCCTCCTCCTCCTCCTCCTCCTCCTCCTCTTCCGTCACCCTCCATCCCCGTCGGCCCCATCTTCCTGTCCTCGAGATCCTCCTCCTTCTCCTCCTCCTACGTCCGGCCTCCTCATCTCCTCCTGCTCCCCCTCGCTTATCCTGACGCGCCGTCCTCTTCCTCCTCCTCTTTCTCGTCCTACTCCTCCTCCTCCTCCTTCTCCTCCTCCTCTCCCTTCTCCTCCTCCTCCTCCTCCACATCCCCGTTGTTGCTCCTCCTCCTCCTCCTCCTCCTCCTCCTCCTCCTCCTCCCCCTCCTCCTCCTCCTCCTCCCCCTCCTCCTCCCTCCCCCTCCTCCTCCTCCTCCTCCTCCCTCACTCCATCTATCCTCGTATTTGTCCCTCTTTCTCCGCCTCCCCATTCTTGCCATATTCATGTCCCACATACTCTTTTACCCGCCCACTTCTTCAGAACCATCATCCTCATCACTCCAACCACTCATCAGAATCACCATCATCACCACATTCGTCATCACGAACACCACCATCATCCTCTTAACCCGCCCGTGCCACTCCTCCTCCCACGCCGCGCCCACCCTTCAACCAAAAAAAACGATCCATTCCCGCGAACCTCCTCACCCTCCAACCCCCCCGTTCCCCGTGCACGTCCTCCTGATATTCCTTTTTTTCAAAATGTTCCTGTTCACCCTCCCCTTGATCACTCCTACACCTCGTCGTCGCCGTCGTCCTATTCGTCCTCCTATCTATCGGTTCTCGGTTATCTCTGTGCCTCCCTGTTCCAGAACAACCGTCCTCACCCACAACTCGTCTCGCATCATGTGTCGTCCTCCTTCTCCTCATCCTCCTCATCTCCCTGGACATCATCATGGCCATCAGCATCAGCATCATCATCATCAGCATCATCATCATCAGCAGCATCATCATCATCAGCAGAATCATCATCATCATAATCAACGTCAACGTCAACAGCATCATCATCAGCATCATCATCAGCATCATCATCATATCCATCATCATCATCACCATCATCAACATCATCATCATCAGCAGCCATCATCATCATCATCATCATCATCAGCATCATCATCATCATGATCATCATCATCATCATCATCGTCATCGTCATCGTCATCGTCATCATCACCATCATCATCATCATCATCATCATCATCATCATCATAAGCATCATCAGAATCAACAGCCTCATCCTCATCCTCATCCTCATCATCAGCATCAGCAGCATCAACTATGCCATCATCAGCATCATCATCAGAATCATCACCAGCAGCATCATCACCATCTTCATCATCGTCGTCGTCATCACCACCATCACCACCACCTCCTCCATCACCACCATCACCAACATAGGCATCGAAATCGCCACCGAAATCAACGTCGTCTCAGCACCAGCCACGCGCAGCATCCCCATTCTCCTGCTGCCGCCTCCTCCTCCTCCTTCTCCTCCTCCTCCTCCTTCTCCTCCTCCTCCTCCTCCTTCTCCTCCTCCTCCTCCTCCTCCTCCTCCTACGCGCTCTCCCACCCAGCTTGCTCCTTCCACCTCTCCCCGTATCCTCCTCCGCGGGCGACGCACGTCCTCAACCCGCACCCACGTCACGCAGACAACCCCGCGGAGCACACGCCGAGCACGCGACGAGGGCGGCCGAGCAGCGGCGACGCGCCCCAGGGCTGGCCTGGCCAGCTGGCGCGGCTAGCCTGCCCCTCCTCCTGTTCCTCCTGTTCCTCCTGTTTCTCCTCCTCCTCCTCCTCCTCCTCCTCCTCCTCCTCCTCCTTACGGGTTCCGTTCGGGTTCCTCGGGGTCCAAAATCAGATGGCCACTGGGAGTAAGACAGAAGCCGTGTCTCCCTCCTCCTCCTCCTCCTCCTCCTCCTCTTCCTCCTCCTCCTCCTCCCCCTCCTCCCCCCCCCCTCCTCCCTTCCTCCTCCCCTTCCTCCCCCTCCTCTCCTCCTCCTCCTCCGCCTCCTCCTCCTTCTCCCTCCTCTCCTCCTCCTCCTCCTCTCCTCCCCTCCTCCTCCTCCTCCTCCTCCTCCTCCTCCTCCTCCCCCTCCTCCTCCCTGCTCCTCCTGCTTCCTCCCACCTCCCTCATCCTCCTACGCCTCCCTCCTCCTCCTCCTCCTCCTCCTCCTCCTCCTCCTCCTGTCCCTCGTCCCCCTCCCACACCCTCCGTTCCGCCGCTCCCCTTGCCTCCTCTCCGCGACTCGTTGTCCTCGCCCTGCCGCTGCCGCCCGTTCTGCGTCGGCCCCCGGGGGGGGGGGAGGGGGCGGGGCCAGCCTGGACATGAGCGCGCAGAACAGCTGGAGGCCGGCACTTGCTGCTCGCAGGGCGCTCAGGGGGGGGGGCCGAAGATGGAGGAGGAAGGGCGGGTGGACTTTCTGACTGCTCCCCGGCCAGACTCAGCCTGAACCCAGCAGTAGTGCTCACGTCGCGCCCTCCTCGCTTGGCCGCTGAGGGCGTATACACAGCTCCCCTGGGCCCAGGAAGGGGCCGGCCAGGGGGGGAAGCGGCTAGGCATAGGTTTGGTCGCCTGAAAAATGGAGCTCGCCAGAGAGATTTCGTCGCCTCCCTGGCGGTTGTGTCCTGCGAGCTGAAGTGCGCTTGGGAGCTCTCCTGGTGCGGCCCCTGGGATCCGACGCCAGGGTGCCCTGGGCCAGAACCTGGCCAGGCCTGGCCGAATGGCGTGGCACTGCGCAGTGAAGCATTGCATCACAAAGCATTGCAACGCAAAGCATGGCATCGCACAGCAGCGCAGAACACAACACTGGGCAGCATGTCATGGCATGGCGCCTAGTTCCTTGGATGGTACGTGGATCGTCTTCGAGAGGTCTGGGCGGTCTGGAGTCGTGGCTTCATGTCTAGCTCCTTGGGATCTTGGAAGGCTCCACACAAGGCGGGGCTGATGGAGAGCACCCGCTGGCTCTGCTTCCAACATCACCGTCTCAAAACAGAAACGGGGCTCCCGCTTGATACTTCCTGAAAACGACGTCGACCCAAAGTGGGAAGAGGGCTTCTGCGGCCAAACAAGTTAACGAATCGGCACCGAATGTAAATTCACTTTCGATGTCTTTTTTCGGGTGGCCATTTTCTGGATTTTTGGGCCGAGTTGGAAGGGCCGAAAACGCCCGCGCTGCAGCGGGAGCACGATTTGGAACAACCAGAGGCGCAGAAATGGGGCCAACGCTACAGCGAGAACAACATTTGGAAGAACCGAACACATCGGATTGTCAAACACACACACACACACATGAAGACCTAACGCCCGGCATTCCTGTGTGTTCCTTTATTTGATTAAAAATACGGGGAGGGGGGTCGAACATCTTCCGGACAGACTCAGGGGAGAGAGGAGAGTAATATTATTCACATGGCGAAGTTGCAAGGAGGGGGGCGAGGGAGAAGGGACGGGGGAGGGTGTTGTGCGGGAGGAGGGGGGGGGGGAAGTGGGAGGGATCACGGAGGAGAAGGTGGGAGGCAGAAGGGGAGAGGCAAGCGGGGGGACTTCGCGAAACACTTAGCTTAAATCGGGCGTGTCCCTCTACAGGATGAATTTTCCCAAATACAACAAATAATATGGGGACGATTTGTTCTACCATTTTTGACTTGGTTTGAATATTGTTTAGACTATTTCAATGTCTCCCGTCCAAAATCCGCCTTTAGGGGGACATACCACACCTAACACAGGGCCAAGAATCGATGCCGCAAACGGCGCGGCCCGCACTAATGATACATATGGTGGTGCGACAAGGAAGATCGATCGATCTGTCAGGGAACAGCGAAGGTGAGCAGAAGGCGGAGGCGGGAGGCGAGGAAGGGAAAGTCGACGACGACCTCCTCCGAACCCGCCCCTCCACGGCAAAACCCCAACTGAAGAGGGATGACGGAACAAACACCAATTGTCGGCGGTGGGCAAACCTCCCTTATAGTAAACCTCCCCTTCGTGAAAACGGCCGCGACGCCCTCTCGCGAACCGATAACGGCCAATTCCTTATTCGACGTGTCAGGGTACAGGGCAGTGTTTAACAGATAGGATAAAAAACATTGGATGCTTGATGCATAACTGATTCAATAATGAATTGATGCATGAACTCATCGTTGTTTTTAATACTAAATCCCTGCATTTGTTCTTCATGATCCGCACGCGGAGCATGTAAAAAAAAAGGCACTGCAGGAGGTCTGTCCACCTCCGACATGTTCGGAGGCCGCACGGGTTCTTCGGCTCTGCGCCGGACCCCGCCCCCCGGCGCGCGCCGGTGGCGGCGCCGGAGGCACAGGCAGCGGGAGGGGGGGGGGGCGCGCCGACCCCAACAAAGAGCGGAGCGGACCTGCGCCCGTCCACGCTTACGCAGCTGCTTGTCCTCCTGCCTCATCGTCCTGTGATTATGCCGGGCCTGTCCCCCTACAGGGGGATTTTCGACGAAAAAAAAATACCCCAAAAATAATAAAAAAATGCTCCAAAAATAGTCTGGGGGGTTTTGTTTGAATATTTTTTTGCCTTTTTGGAATATTTGGGTTTTTTTTATTGTTTTGTCGAAAATCCCCCTGTAGGGGGACACGCCCGACATAATCCTGTGACTCTTCTTGTTTCCGACGAGATGAGTCGGCGCGACGGGGGGTCGAGGTGGAAGCGACTGACGACGCCTCCCCCCGTGATCCGCCAGATGGGATTGGGATCGTTAGCACCTCGACAAGTTAATTGATCGAATTCCGCGGGGGGGGGGACGGCGGGGGTAAGACGCGTAAGACAGCCAACGAGAGGCCTGAAGACGGCCTCTTCGAAGGCAAGAGGACCATGTAGGTCTTGGGCTGTCATTGGTATCCGAGTGGGGGTCTTGAGATCATGCTGGGATCCTGGTGGGCTCCCGTGCCGATGGTCCTGGGGCGGGATGTGGCTTCCAGGGGCGCGCAGCGACAGTATGGATCCTCCCAAGGGTCGGGGAGACGTAAGACTCGGGTACGGGGACTCGGTTGGCCTGACGGGGCCATAATAAAAATGACGAGGCCCAATCTGAAATTCGACGCAAGCTCCCGCTGCAAACATCCCACGAAAACGGGATCGTCAAAATCCAGGACGCGATCGTCAAAAAACGTCGGCTAACGCGAGTTCCGGCTTACTCGAGTCTTACGTTCCCCCGAAAGGGGGGCCTCATGAATCGCTTCCCCCGGTCATACCCCCCTCCTGACGTGGCTCCGTGGTTCTCGGACCACAACTGGGGCGTCCGGCGTCGGTCCTGGAAGCTCTCCAGGCATCCGCAGGACGCTCTCGGCGCGGCTGCGGGAGAGGCTGGAAAGCCGCAGAGAACCCGCATGCACGCGCGAAACCTTCGAACCTGAACCCCACCCCCCTAACTGCAGTCAAAACGTGTATTAAGGACGGATGGTAAGGACGCAACACCCTTGGAGGCCGAAGTCGGGATTTTGTGGGCTGCGGGCGACCAGTGAAAACGGCAAAGGACGGGCCGCAGAGGCAAGGACACAAGGGTACCCTAGATGACGGCGCGCGTCCTTACTAGGCGCGTTGACTGTAGAGGCCTCCTAGATGGGGTCGGAATAAATGGGTTCGGAGGATCGCGCCGCATCGCAGTACATCGCCGATGCATCGGCGATGCATCGGCGATGCATCGGCGACTCCAGCTCGGAGAAAATCGAGCTCCACACTGAGCCGCATCGCTGATGCATCGGCGGTGCGCCGCGATCCTCCGACCCCATCTGCCCCGACCCCATCTAGGAGGCCTCTAAACAAGTCTTGATTGTAGTTACCCGTCGGGGGCACCCGAACGTCTTTTCGCTGACTTTTGGACCAGCCGGCCGGGAAGCAACAAGCGAGTGCGTGTCATGATTGCGAAGGCCTCACGGCCGATGCCGCCGACCCTGTAGGCAGCGACGACGAAGACAATGGAGGCCTAGACTAACGTTGCCCCTGACGACCACCTCGGGAAACCCTCCCCCTGGCCGGGGCCGAAACGGCACCCTCCTGGTCGGAGGCCTTCGCCTGGCACGCGGCCGTGTTCGCTCGGCTGCACAGCTGCGCCACCTCCGCCCAGCCGCGCGCGCGCAGGGGGAGCGTCGGGCCACGCGGGCAGTGCGGTGGCGGAGGGATCCATCCTGGCGACCTCCTCCTTGACAGGAGAGAGTCAGAAGGGGTGTTCAGGAATCTCTCATGCATTCCCATCATGTTGCTTCATGTCTGTCCTGTCCCCGAGTGGTGCACCATGGTGGTGCACCCCGCCCACGAGGTGAAGGCGCCCCTCAACCATGCACTTCGAACCTCCTCGAGAGAAAACACATTAACAAGGTGATCGTTTTTCTTTTTCGGCGTTTCGACATTGGGCGGGAGGGGGGAGGGAAAATGGGGGAGGGGTCTGGCTCCGGACCTCTGCTTACTGCGAAGGTTGGCAGCACCGCGTCCTATGGGGGAGACTCCACCTGCTCGAAGCAGGCGCCCACAACAGCCAAGATCCACTCCATGGAAGGGGGGAGGAGGAGGAGGAGGAGGAGGAGGAGGAGGAGGAGGAGGAGGAGGAGGAGGAGGAGGAGGAGGAGGAGAGGAGGAGAAGGAGGAGAAGGAGGTAGGGAGGAGGATGGGGAGGAGGATATGAGGAGACAGGATGGGGGGAGCGGATGGAGGGGGGGTGGAGGGGGCTTAGCGAGGGCCCCGCCCAGCGGCCAGAACGATATGATCAAGAAAACGAGCACCGTAACACCTCCGAACCTCTCTTCCACAAAGAAGAAAACATTCCAGGCCTCGGACATCTTGATACAGGGTCACAACGGAGGACAAAGGAGAAAAAAACCCCTTCCAAGGGCCACACACTGCCGTAGGACTGAGGAATGCAGGAGGGACCAGCGGGCTCGCCGAGAGAACACCAAAGTACACAAAAAGAAACAAGGAACCGGAGACAAGAACAGAATAGAAAAATAAAAAATCACCAGGAAGACAAATGGCAAGGACAAAAAAAGAAAAAAACAAAATATGTACGGAACACCAAAAGGTAATTTTTGACCTGGTCAGGGTCGACCTACGGTCCCCGGTCCGGGATCCTGCCGGCCGGGCCGACCGTAGACAAGGAGCACCGCAACGAGAACCAATCGGGGGGGGGCCCAACTCCTGGGCGGTGCAAGGCCTGGGCGTCGTTGCTGCACTGGGCGATACTCGGGGCCCACCGCCTGGGGGTCCCCCCCCCATCCCCACCTTTGGGTTCTCGGTTGCGGTGGTCCCTCTTGTTTCTCATGACTCATCCTTTTCCTACCTCGTGTTTCTCCCATTCCGCGCATCCTCATCATCGCTCGGCGGCGAGCGAGGGAGGGCAGTGAAAAGGGGCGGGTCCTCTGAGAAGGCTCGGGAGTCCCCCAGCCTTCTGAGAAGTTTTCTAAGCCTTCCCCAGAGACGCAAAAACAGACAACTTCTCGAAGGCCTGAGGGCTTCTGAGAAGTCCCGCCGCATTCTGAGAAGGCCTTCTCCTTCTCACTTACCACCCTCGCTCGCCGCCGAATCATCAGAATCAGCGTCCGCGTCGTCCGCCTGCTGCTCAGTCGTCACGACTGTCTCCTCAAACTACCGTTGCTGCTTCTCCTCCTCCTCCTCCCCGTCTCCTTCCCCCTCCTCTCCTTCTCACTCCTCCTCCTCCTCCTCTTCCTCCTCGTTTTCCCCTCCTCCTCCTCCTCCTCCTCCTTCTCCTCCTCATTTTAAACATCATGCATCTCTGTCATCATTCTGCCTTATCCCCCTCCCACACCCGCTTCATTCTCACTCATCTCCTCCCATACGTCCTCGTCGTTCTCTCTACCGTGTGTGTTGACGAAGCGCACGGCACACCTGTGGCTCCTGTTGCTGCACCGCGCCTAAGCATTCAACTTGTTTGCCAGCCTGCGTCTGGCAAAGTCCGTGCGCAGCATAGGTTCGGGGGAGATAATCACAATACCAATAACACCCCGCCGTGGGAAACCCGTCAGCGCAAGATTGTTGAAAGAGCACTAGGCCTTCGGACAAAACTGATGGGCCACCACCATAAGTTGGAGAGTAAGGGGATCCGCCGCCTCCTCATCCTGCTCCTCCTCCTCCTTTTCCTCCACCTCTTATGGCAGCGGTGGCGGCAAACAGGCCCATCAGAAACGAGGGAGCCACACGCCGACGGGCCACCAACGGCAACATGCCACGATTTCTCCCTCCCGCATTGCGGAAGCCTCGCTGGTCTCATCATCATCATCCTGCCCGCGGTCCTGCTCGTGCCGGGCCCTCCTCCTCGCCCGCGCGCCGGGCAGGGGCGCTGGGCGAGGGAGGGGAGGGCGCGGTGAGCAGGGACTGGCCGTCCAGGCATCTCGATCGGCCTACCATGAAAGTTTCTCAGAGCCCAGCAAGCGTTCTGAGAACAGAATGCGCTGCTCTCATGACATGAGCCCGATGCGTTGAAACAGGACGGCTCCAGCAAGATACGCTATCATAGGATTGCGTTGAGTAGTATTACTACTATTATTATTCGTATTAGTAATATTACTATTACTATTCGTAATACTATTCATCTATCATATACAGAAACATATGCGAATAGCTTATACGAGGTTCTCACAACACTGTTTGGTGGGCCTATGGGCACGCCAAGACGCTTCGCCATTCCTTGCGCGTTGGCACGGGGGGCTGCAACCCGGCCGGTCCTCCACCCGGGGCACCACCGCGGGCAGAAAAAACTCGGCCCGCCCGCCGAAGAAACTCGGCCCCCCAACCCGCGCACAAGCTGCTGTCCTCCTCCTCCCCCTCCTCCCC
>CAUYUJ010009019.1:0-17500 GCA_963575745.1 Prorocentrum cordatum | reverse complement strand
GTCTTCCCCTCCCCCTTGCCGCCACGCGAGGTCCCACCCCGAGCTCAGCTCCTCCGCTGGCTGCGCCGCAGCCGCGGTCCAGGTCCCGCGCTCGCTGCCTCAGGAACGGGCAGGGGAGGAGGAGGAGGAGGTGGAGAAAGAGGAAGCTGAGGAGGAGGAGGAGGAGGAGGAGGAGGAGGAGGTTCCTCCCTCCCCCCCTCCCCCGCCCTTCCTCTTCCTCTCCCCTCCCTCCCCCCCTTTTCAACTCTGATGGGATCTGTTCGGAGCCGATTTTTGGCCTAGCATCCCGAGTGCGCGCCCTGTCGCCATCCCCACCGACTGGTGGAAGAAAGGATGGGCACGCCTCATTTTCTCTTTCGTCGTGTGTCTCCTGGGTCCCACTACCCCACTGAATCATAGCACACTGCGAATCGGAGCATTCACCGTGGTTGGTGCGCAGCAGGAGGAGGTTCACTGCCCACAGACGTAAAGAGTCAATGGGGGAAAAAAGGGCAACAGGATAAGGATATCCATCCGAGGAGATATTCTCGTTCCCCGTGCGAGGGACGCCATCCCGCGCGGGGGCAACGGACAGGAGACCCCCGCCCAAACGAAATCAATCACATTCTGGGTCGGGCTCTCCTTTGGCTCTCCGGGGAGCAGTCGCGGCCCGCGCTTCCAGCTCGCGCTTGCCAGCCTCCTGCGCTTCTTGTCAAGGGGTCAACCGAAGAGCACACGCACGGCATAACATTCCATCCTTTTGGGCGCCGCCTGTCGGCAAACGGTCGCATTCGGCGACGGGGGGATTCAGCTCCCTCGCCGTGGGCCATCCCAAAGTGGCTGGACCAACACGCTCGGGCGGCTTGGGATGGGGAACGTACCTCGCCGACAAAAAACAGGCTGACAGGGGTGTTCGCCTCTCAGCAGCCTCGCGAAACGTGGAGGCGGCCCTTCCCGTGAGTTTACGGGGGCGCTTACATGGCCCCTTGAGGCCTCTCTGGTTTCGACGAATTGCGTGGCGCCAACACGAGGGACAAGCAAAGACCCGGTCCCTTCCAGAGACTGGGGCTTCCAAAACATAGTGCTCATTGACCTTCTGGGGACCTTGCTGGAGCAAGCCTTGGGACATGGCAGCCTCGCCCTGGGCCCCCGCCGAAACCCCTTTTCACAGGAGGAAGAGGCAACAGCAGCAAGAAGGAGGTCGACGGCTGGAGGAACGTCGGAGACGGTAGGGGCCTCGGCGTCCCATTCCTCAGGCAACTCTCCGAAGTCGCCAGCTTCAAGTGATCAAAGTCCCGATGATTACGCTGGACCGTAAAAGCCGCCATCGGTCTGCGAGGAGCAATATGCTTAGCAACTTGTTCTCCTACGCGAGATCCTTCAACGCAAGCACATTTGCCTCGACGGCGCTGGCCTGCAACGCTCTTTTCAAAGGAGGAAGAGGAGAAATACGAGACGGATGTGGAGGAGGAGGAGGAGGAGGAGGAGGAGGAGGAGGAGGCGCAGGAGCACTAGCAGAAACGGGGCGGGAAGGTGGGACGGAAAGCGGGGGAGGGGGGCAGGAGCGGCGGCGGGGGAGAGCATGAGTAAGATGATCCCGACGACGGTGATGATGAAGAAAAATAATATGAATAATCTATTGAGGATGATGATGAGGATGCTGATGGTGATGATGGTGACGATGATGATGATGAGGAGGAGGATAATGAGGATGATGATGCTGAGAGGTTGAGGAGGAGGCGGAGGAGGAGGAGGAGGATAATGAGAATGTTTGTAAGGATGAGGATGAGGATGAGGACTATGATGATGATGATGATGATGATGATGATGATGATGATGATGATGATGATGATGATGATGATGATGATGATGATGATGATGATGATGATGTGATGTGATGATGTGATGGTGATGATGTGATTGATGGTGATGGTGATGGTGATGGTGATGGTGATGGTGATGGTGATGGTGATGATGCTGGAGCGGGCGGTTTGGGGGCCGTTTTGCGGCCTCCGCTGGGCCCCGGGACTGTTAAACAATGCTGCAAGACGAAGATTTTGCCCTGGGGAAAGTGGTCCAGACCTCCCCGGGCCGCGCATCGAAAAAGTAGGAGCAGCCGGATATGTGGGGATCACCTATCCCCATCCCCGCGACGCCGCGGTAGTTTAGCCCCACCTTCCCACCCCGCGAGTTTGGGACAGCTAGGCCCCCTCGAAGCCCGAAGGGAACAGCCCATTTCCCCATGCAGGGGGGTACATCGGCCAGAGGGGCCCAGGCCGTGCCATAGTGGTCTGGGTTCGGTTGAACGCTGCTCACGGAGGTGGTCCTCTTTCCAAGCAGGCATCGCTCCAGGACTCGGGGCTGCTCTCGCTGGCCGCGGACGTGCGCAGTGTGTCCCGCGGCGAGCCGATCGCGTCGGGACGCGCGCGGCGCCCACCGCGCGTGGCAGCAGCAGCGGGCGGGCGGGATCTCAAGGGTGTCGAGGCGGCCCCACCTTTCAGGAAGGGCAGCGACGCCGCCGCGACCCACGGCCCAGGCAAGCTGGTGCGGGGGCGGACCGGGAGGGAGAGCGAGGGAGGAGCGGCCGCCCGCAGGCGTCGGGCAGGGAGTGGCAAGCAGGCGCATCCCGCGGGAGGGGGTTGTGGGTGGAGGCGTCGAGGGGCGGGGCCAGGTGGGCCTTGCAGCCTCGGGCTGGGCGAAAAGGGGGGGATTGGGAAAGGGGGGGTTACGGTAGGTTCGCGTCGTGTCGACCAGCGGCGACCCCAGCGCGGGCGTTCAAGGTTGAACGCCGCCGGCGATCCAGAATCGATCGATGTTGAACGATCGGACGTTGCGGCAGCGGCCGATCGTTCAAGGTTGAACGATCCCTGCGGTGTCAAAAACCAACGCTGGGGTCGGCACGACACGAACCTGCCGTACGAAATCTGCTGCGTGCAGCTGGTTTCGGCCTCACCGAGGGGCCCATTCCTCGATACATAGCCGCCTCCGGCGCCAGGAGGCGCCGGGAAAATCAGCTACGTGAGCTGATTCTCAAACCCCCCCTTTGCTATCCCCCCTTTCGCCCGACCCGAAAGTCCCTGACCCAGCTTGCATTTGGACCGCCGCCCCGTGGGTCCAAGAAGGCGCACGGAGAAGGCAAGGCGCGCGCGCAGCCGAAGCAGTTGGGCAGCCAAACATACACAAAAAATAGTCCCAAAATAGTCCGGGGACTATTTTTTAAGTAGTTTGTTGCATTTTCGGAGCATTTTTGTGGTATTATTTCATTTGTCGTCGAAAATCCCCCTGTAGGGGGACAGGCCCGACATAAGTGTAGAGGTAATTCAGCGCTGTGTCGATTCCGCTTAGGCGGCGGGCCGCTTGCCCGCTTGCCCAGCTTCGTAAGGGCCTCGCGAGGGTCGACGTTATAGTGTTGACTGCCAGTGGCGCCCCAGCAGCCCGCAGGTCCACGAGACTTCGTACATTCTGGGTTGTACCTTCTTGGGGCCCTCGTTCATTGGGCGATGTCGGGCTCTTTTGGGCCGTCTAGCACGCCCTAAATTTCAGCAGGTCGACAGGATAACGCAAACGCAAACATTGAAACGGTTGGAATGATTATGGCTTGATGGGCAGGCCTCAAAGGGTGTCCATCACGGTCCATGAGACCACTAACAGCGCCCTAGAACGGTCCCCCGGGGACATCTTGAACCTTGCTGGAGGCGTGCAGTAGAACCAGGGATCGGAAGGTTCGACGCCGATCACATCCGAATTGGCGTGGAGGCTTTCGCAACAAAGGCGTAGAGAAGCCCAGCTCCCATCGCCTCCCCCATCCCTCCTCCCCCCGTTGCTCTGACCCATCCATCCTCCCCCACTCCCTTTTGTCCCTCATGCTTTCAGATTTCTCCGCCCCTCACTCTCTCCCCTCTCGAAGGATGCAACTCCTGGTAGGTTGATTCAGCGTCGGCGCGGGTGATTACCTCCGTGGTCGAAAGCACTCCTTGTCCGGCATGGTCCCGCTCGAGCTTGGGCCTAATCTCGGCGGCGAAGCTGGCCTCACTGATGGCCCCTGCATCAGGCCGAAGTCGTAGATTCTTCATTGCACCTCCCGGGACGTGCCTCCCGATCTCCCCCTCAGCCTCCCCACGCCAGGCGGGCCCAGGCCCGGGCGAAGTCGCGCTCCCAGATCGCTCCAGAGCGCGCTGGCGGGTGGCTGCTAAAGGCTTGGCATCGCTCGGACGTGTGCATTTTTCTTTCTGCGAGGACCATCGAGGAGCATCCTTGATCATTTGGCGAAAAAACCAGGCACGAAACCGAAAAAAGCACAGGGAATGGACCTCCGAGCGATGGCGAGAAGGTGCCCCTGGCCCCCCAGGTGCCCCCAGCTTTTCGCTCCATTGTGGAGCCCGGCCCCTGGGGCTCTCTGGGCCTCACGGGGAGTGCTCCGGAGGCCGTGGGGGCCTCCGCGGAAGTCCTGGGGGCACCTTTAGCCAGGGGCACTTCCAGCAACACCCGATCTGGAACGGCCGCGACGCCGGACACATCTACCAGCACAGCCGGTTCTCGGAGATCCCCGACTTCGCCTCGTGCGATTTTGCTCGGTGATGGTTTCGTCCCGTGGCCCCCCGATCCTCCCTCCAGGCCTCCCTCCAGACCCCCCGCGCCCCCCAGGCCTCGCTCCTGGAGACCGGGAGCGCGCTCGAGAGGACCCCCCCCCCTAGCCGTGGGCCGGCTACAAGTAAGAGTGACCTTTCGCCGGAGTGTCCTTCGGTGCGGGCCCAACGGGGCCCCCCGATCGCCGAGCGCGCGATGCGGGAGTTGCGCCTCGCGCGCTCGTGTCTGGTGCTCCCCGCGGCCCCCCAAAAAGCCGCGCACCAAAGGTCGGGGCAACGAGGAGGGGGGATAGGCATCGGGGGGGGATGCATCGATCCCCAATCCGTCCATTGATCGCTGATAGGGGCCCGATAGCTCCAACCTGCCCAGGAAGGTGCCGACTCACTGTCGGAGGCCCATCGCCAATCTATCGGCGATGTATCGCCGATTCCAGGTCGATGCATCCCCCCCTATGCCAGTCCCCCCCTATCGTTGCCCTTCACACTCTTACCCAGGGTCACTCTTCTGTGTAGTCGAGTGGGGTGGAGGTGGCGACCAGGGGGGGAGCCAGGCCCGCGAGTCTCTGAGGCGACGGCCCGGGGGCGAGCAGCGCAGGCGGCGGGCTTTATTTGCGCGTGCACGCCCGAGGGGGCCGCGCCGAAGGCGCGGACCATGGGCGCCCCTGCGTAGACGCCTATTGTCAAGCAGTGGCGAAGCGTCCCGGCGTGCCTATAGTCCTACCAAACAATGTGTCAAGAACCTTTTGAGGTTTGCACGAAATGTTTTTAGACCATTTCTGGCGGAGTCTGTCTTGTTTAACGTCGGGTTTATGTTCTGATTGGTTTTTGTTATTGGAACAGTTTTGGGTTCTACGAAAATTTCGTGGTGGGACTATAGGAATGCCGGGACGGTCGGTCCCTGCTCCATATTGTTGGGCGATTCGCCCGCATCGTCGCCCCCGAGATGCGAGGGAGGCGCAACCATGGATTCGGGCGGGTGGATGGGCGGCAAATCCCGTTCCTATATCATGAATCATGGCATGTCCTTCTACAGGAGAGGAATGGTCAAAGATAGTAAAAAATAGTCTGGGGACGATTGTTAAGTAGATCCTCCTTGAATACTTTGGGGCATTGTTGCATTATTTTGTTATCGTTTTTCCATTCATTGTTTTGCCGATCGGCGCGGGCCCCAAAACCATCCTCCCCCCCCACCCTGGAGTGGATCTTGGCTGTTTTTGGCGCTTGTTTCGAGCAGGTGGAGCATCTCCCATGCAGGCAGGACGCGTCGCTGCAAACAGTCGCACTAGGCTGAGGTCCGGAACCAGGCCCCCCCTCCCCCCCCATCCGCCCAATTTCGAAAAGCCAAATGAGAACACGCTCGCTGATTAGATCTTGAATATTTAGGGGCATTGTTGTTTTTACTATCATCATTAATAGGATGATGCTGATGAGGATGAGGATGAGGATGAGGATGAGGATGAGGATGATGATGATGATGATGATGATGATGATGACTATTGTTATTATTATTATCATTATTATTATTATTATGATTATTATTTTTATCATCAGTATCATCATTATTATTATTGTTATTATTATTATCATCATTATCATCATTATTTTTATTATTATAATTGTTATTATCATCATCATTATCATCATTATTTTCATTCTTATCATTATCATCATTCTTATTATTATTATCATCATTATCATCATTATTATCATTATTATCATCATTATCATCATCATCATTATTATTATTATTATCAACATTATCATTATTATCATTATTTATATTATTTTTATTATCCTCATTATCATCATTTTGATTATCATTATTATTATTTTTTATTATCATCATTATCATCATTATTATTATCATCATTATCATTATTATTATGATTATTATTATCATCATCATTATTATTTTTATTATTGTTATTTTTATTATCATCATTATCATCATTATCATCATTATTATTAGTAGTATTTTTCATATTATTATCATCATTATCATCATTATTATTATTATCATCATTATCATCATTATCATCATTATTTTTATTTTTATTATTATCATTATCATTATTATTATTACTATTATCATCATCATTATCATCATTATTATTATTATCATCATCATTATCATCATCATTATTATTGTTATTATTATTTTTATTATTATCATCATTGTCATCATTATCATCATTACTAGTAGTATTATTATTATTAATATCATTTTTATTTATTATTATTATCATCAGTATCATTATTATTATTATTATCATCATTATCATCAGTATCATCATTATTATTATTATCATCATTATCATCATTAGTATTATTATTATTATCATTATTATCATTATCATTATTATTATTATTATTATTATTATGATTTTCCGTTGTTCTTACGAGACCCGCCCGTAGGAGGGCATGCCCGACCTGAGCACAGCAGATCGGCGCGCTCCCTCCCCACATCGGGCGGCCTCGGCTCCAGGTCTCGGGTACTTGCCCCGTTCTGTGCAGGGCTCGTGTCGATCCCTCCGATTCGACTCGAGTCTATTTCGACATCGGATTCCGATTTCGAATCGATTCGATTTCGACTCGAATCGATTCCTCCGATTTCGACGGTCCCCGATTCCGATTGGGTTCGGCATCGGATTCCGACTTGGGATGCGATGCCTCAATTGAGGTTGTTTTAGCCTGCCGATCTCTGCCGATTCGGCTTCTCCCGACTTGGCTGCCGATTCCTGCCGATCCGATCCACGTCGATCGCCGATCTGGCTCGTCGATCCGATTCTGGGCTCTCTGTCCGTGGATCTGGCGCCCAACGCGCCACATCCACCTCCCTGGCATAGTCCATGTGTTAGCGGGCGCGCGACAAGCGTCCCTGGCATCGCTCGGACGTGTGCGTTTTTTCCTCGGCGAGGACCATCGAGGAGCATCCTTGATCATTTGGCGAAAAAGCCACGCACGAAACCGACAAAAAACACAGGGAATGGACGTCCGAGCGATGGCCAGCGTCCTATGTCTCAGGATGCGGGCCGTTGTTTCTGTGCCGTGCTCGGCCTCTGGTGGCCTACATTTTTGCCCCGGAGGCCGTCAACAGAACAAGCGGCTCGGGGCAGGGAGGCAGCCCTGGGGGAGAGATCGGAGTTCCTGGGACCCCGTGCTGAAGATATATCGGGAGCGGAAAAGAGGGGTGTGATGACTAGGGAGGGGTGGATTTCATGGCGCGGGCCATGATGTTTCCGCAGATTTCATGGCGCCTGTTCTTATTTCATTACGTCCCTGAGCCCCCCTCTGGGCCGCACACATGCCGCCGGTCCTGATTTGCACCCCCCCCTCTTGGACACCCCCCTCTTGGCCGCTCCCGAGGACAGGAAGCCAGCCCTGGGAAAGAGATCGGAGTTCCTGGGGGCCCGTGCTGAAGATATAAGCCCACCAAAGTATGTTCTGAGAATCGCTTGTGGCTTTCAAAAGGTACCCTTAGAACTAGAACTCTCCTGGCGGAGATAGTCGATCTTGCTGTCCAGCATTCGGTGTCATGATCTCTACGTAAGCGAAGCGTCGTGGTAGGCCTGCACGGATGCTGGGGCGGTCGGTCTTTGCCCAAAGTTCTAGGCACGTCGGGCGTCTGCGGAGGAGGGGCCGGGGGAGGAGCGGGGACGGCGAGGCGGAGGCGGAGGCGGAGGTGGAGGAGGAGGAGGCGGTGGAGGAGAAGGCGGAGGAGGAGGAGGAGGAGGAGGAGGAGGAGGAGGAGGAGGAGGAGAGTGGACACGACCATTTTGGCTCCTGCTGGGGGGGGGGGGGGAGGCGCCCCCCACTGCTCGCGCAACGGGGGCCGGCCCGCGCTCGCCGCCCGAGCGGAGCGCGCCGCCCCATGGGCGGCGCGCGTGCGCGTGGACCATCATCTAACAGCTGACGGACGACAGGCTGGACGTCCAAAGCATCGGCTGCGAGGACTGCCCACTGCTGTGGACACGACCGGCAGCATGCCGAGATCATACTCGCCCAGGGACGTGCGAACAGATGCGGTTCTCAAAAGAAGGGGCAACTACCTCATCCGACACGGGCCACAACGACACCTCAACGACATCATGGCCGTCGCGACGACCGCCTTCATGATGGGGCCCTCTACAGGGCGGGGAGAGATGCGTAACGCGCAGCCTGAGGAACAGCTGCGAAACATGCCGCGCCGCCTGCGACAAGTCATTCTACGACTGTGATCGATTACGACTTGGACTCCTACGACCCCCAGGACTACGACGGACCGCAAGGCTACGACAACCGCAAAGATTTCAGGGACACCCATGACGTAGCGCAGCCGACGACTCCGACGCGGACCCTGGGGACTACGACGTGAGCGTGCCCATTGAATTTCTGCAGCCGCGAGCAGAGCTTCCACGGCCACCAGACGACCGTCGGGGACCACCAGCTGAACTACGAGGAAAGCCATTTGAACAGTTTTGAGTACCACGAGCCGAGCTACGAAGCCCGCCAGCAGAGCCACAAGAGCCACAGGCTGAGCTACGAGGACTGCGAGCTGAGCTTGGGGAGCCAGGGCTACGAGAGCCGCCAGCTGAACTACGATAGCTACAAGCTGTGCTACGAGGGCCACCAGTTGAACTACGAGAGCCACACCAGGCGCTACAAGAGCCACAACCAGGAGCACTGCATGACCCACCTGCCGCGCTGCGAGAGCCACCTGCGGAGCCACGAGCGCCACAAGCTGAGCAACGAGAACTGCACGCTGAGCCGCGAAAGCCACAAGCAGAACCACAAAAACTACCAGCTGAACTACGAGGACCGCCCGCTGCGCCACTACCAGCTGGGCCACGGGGACCGCCAGTTGAGCTACCAGACAGCCACGAGAGCTAAGAGGGCCACCTGCTGATCTGTCATTGGTCACAGCTGGAGCTACGTGAACTTTTGCAAAAACTATTAGGGCGACGAGCTCAATTGCAAGGACCAGAAGCATAACTCCGAGACTCACCAGCTGAATTACGAGGGCCACAGACAGCGGGACGAGGACCATTACCTGAGCTGCGCGGCTTTCGAGCAGAAGTGCCGAAGCCCCCCGCAAAGATACCAGGCCGACGAGCTGAGCTGCAAGAGCCACAAGTTCTGGCCGCCCGAAATGGGTACCGAAAGAATGGGTACGATGCCCAACAGCAGTTCCTGTTCATTTTGAACAGGATTCGCTGTCCACGCCGCCGCGGCCCGTGTCCACTCGAGACAGAAGGCCGCCTGCCCAACAGCGGCCGCTGATGGTTTGGGACAACATCTGTTGTTGGGCATCGTACCCATTTTTCCGTACCCATTCCGGGCGTCCAAGCAAGTTGAGCTACGAAGACCAAGTGTTGAGCTACTGGGACCACGCGCTGAGCTACCAGGGCCACGGGCAGGGCTTCGAGCACCGCAGGCATGGCTCCGAGGACCGCCAGCTGAATTACGAGAGCTACGAGGGCCCTTCGCTGATCTATCAGGCCACAACCAGAGCCACGTGGACTACATGAAGAACTACAAGAGCCTCCTGCAAACTACTAAGGATGACGAGCCGAACTGCAAGACCCAGGTGCAGAACTTCGAGAGTGATCAGCTCAGCTACAAGGGCCACTTGCGGAGCCACGAGGCTCACGACGAGAGACAACAGCAGAGCCACGAGGACTGCGAGTCGAGCTCCGAGGACCACAGGCACAGCTACGAAACCTACGAGGGTAACCTTCTGAGTTACGACGGCCACAACCAGAGTTACGCGGACTACAGAAGACCTACCACAGCCTCCTGGTTTCAAGTAGATTTCCGCGACCCAGCAGCTGAGCCACGAGGGCGCCAGCCAGAGCAGCGAGGCCTACAACTTGAGTTACGCGGGCCACGAGCAGAACTACGAGAGCCTCCCGCAGAGCAAGCAGGGCGACGTTGCGCGACACGCGGGGTTAGGTGACCTGGAGGGGGAACGGAGCGAATTGGAGCGGACGCCATCACAAGAGGACATCCATAAACCGACCTGCTGCACAAGCCGCCTTTTGTGCACGGGTCAGTGCATTGGAACAAACACTCCGCGCCCGATCCGACGGTGACCCCCCCGTCTGGTGGACGAGGGCTGGAACGAGCAATGTGCTTTCAGATTTTCGCGGGGATGACAAGGCAGGAGAGACGAGGCAGGGACGCTGTCATGCGACTCCTGGAAGGTCAAGTTCCGCAGCGGTGCAATAGCCGTGGTCGTAAACCGGCCCAATCCGTACATTCGGACGGAGGTATAAGATCGAGGTCGGTTTTGGGAGGGTGCCTTCGTGGTCTTCGTGTTTGTCGGATGTTCTTGTGCGTCCTGGGGAGGGTACCCTTGGATGTTATGTATGGTTTGGCCCGCGGTGGGTCTCATGTCCTTGAAAAATGTTATGTTGTCCCAGGTCCGATTGTACTTCCGCTTGATCGGACTGAATCCTCAGTTCAATTTGGGCCACTCTGGCTTGGCGGGTTTTCTCGCGGCCCCCCGTGCCGTTGCGCGCAGAACGGCGGCGGCGATCCTCCCCGACCCTCCCATTCCTCGATCCTTCTCGATCCTCCTCTTCCTCCTGTTCCTCCTCGCCCCTCTCTCTCCCCACTCCATCCTCCTCGACCCTCCGCTTTCTCGGTCCTCCTCGATCGTCCTACTCTTCGGTCGTCCTCGATATCCTTCGAGCCTCCTTTCCTCGATCCTCCTTTTCCTCCTCCTCCTCCTCCTCCTCCTCCTCCTCTTCCTGCTCCTGCTCAGCCTCCTCCTTTTAATGTGACCACGGCTTGGCCGAGCTAGATTCAACAATGTTGCTAGGCTCTTGGTCGATGCGCAGCAGCCCCGGACTCGGGCCGAGGGATCGATCGATCGATCCTCCTCCTTCCTCGAGGAGGGCGGCGGCGGCTGCGGCGGCGGGCGGCCCGCCCCCCCGCCCCGCCCGCCTCGTGCGAGGCTGCGCGCGTTGGCGCCCGAGGACGACCTGGCCCAGGAGCCTCCCGGGCGCCCTTGCGGCCGCCGCGCGGCCCTGCCAGAGGGGCACTGCCTTCGGCCGGGCCTCTCGGGCGGGTGGACACCCGGGAGCCTCTGAGGGGCAACGACCGGGGGCCTATGCTTCGGGGGGGGAACCGAGGACCCCTGCTTCCTAGAAGGCGCGGGCCCTATGTATGTGTGTGAGGTACGCGCCTGCCCCATCCCCCCCCTGCCCCATCCCCCCCCGTCTGCGCGCCGCCAGACAAGGCAACGTCTTGGAGGGCAGAGGGGTCCTCGAGGGGGGGCGGACGCATCGACCCCCAATCGCACATCGATCGCCGATGGTGGCCCGGCAACCCCAATCTGCCCAGGAAGGTGCGGATGCACTATCGAGAGCCTATCGCCGATCCATCGGCGATGTATCGGCCGGGCCTCTCGGGCGGCTGGTCATTCGCCTAGGCCTCCAAGATGGGGTCCGAGTAGATGGGGTCGGAGGATCGCGCCGCATCACCGATGCATCGGCGATGCGGCGCGATGCGGAGCCCGATTTTCCCCACGCCGGCGTCGCCGATGCATCGCCGACGTCGCCGATGCGTCGATGATGCATCGGCGATGCGTCACCGAAGCGGTTTAATCCTCTCACCCCCATCCCCTGGGACCCCATCTAGGAGGCCTAGGCTCTGGTGCTGGTGTTGGGGTCGATCCTCAGGTCTATTGTCGGGAACCCGTGTGTGGCCTAGGCCCGCTGTGGCCAGAAAAAAAAACCTTTCGTCCTCACAGGGGGGCCCATGCCAAGAAACGCCCTCCTTGCCTCCAGGGTGCCCTGGGCTGCTTGGGCTTCGATGATCCCGCTACGGAAAACGTGGCGCTTCCACGCCAAAAATCAAAGGAAGTCCTGGGGTCTCAGGGTTGGGTTTCTTGTGGAAGGTGTCTTGTGGACGGGCCTACATTGCGGAGGAGGATGAGGCGGAGCAGGAGTAAAGGAGGAGGAGCAGGAGGAGGAGGAAGGAGGAGGAGAGAAGGAGGAGGAAGAAGGAGGAGGAGAGAAGGAACATGAGGAGGAGGAGGAGGAGGAGGAGGAGGAGGAGGAGGAGGAGGAGGATTGGGGAGGGGGGGGGAGGAGGGAGGAGGAGGAGGAGGAGGAGGAGGAGGAGGAGGAGGAGAGGAGGAGGAGGTTTTCTTGTGGAAGGCTTCTGCTGGACTGGCCTCCACTGCAGGTGGAGCTCCTTGTCGAGCATGGCCTGCGCGGGGTGTGCCCGAACGGGTCGGGCTTAGCACGTGCGGCAGACAGCACGGCGTGCAGCGGGAGAGGGAGCGGGGGCGCGCGGTGCAGTGGAGAGCAGAGGGGGACCCAACAGCAGGGACGAGAATGGCCCCTCTTCCCCCTGATCCTCCTCCTCCTTCTCCTCCTCTCCTCCTGCTCCTCCTCCTTCTCCTCCTCTCCTCTTCCTCCTCCTCCCCCTTCTTCCTCCTCCTCCTCCTCCTCCTCCTCATCATCATCGGGTGCACAAGCTGGTCCCGGTGGCGTTCCGGTGAATTTCCACTCGGCCCCGGCCACGTCTCAACGCAGTCGTCCAGTCTGACCGGGGCTCCCGTCTCCCATCCCAGTGCCACCGTCCTGCTTCTCGTGAGCCTCCTCCGTTTCCTCTTCCTCCGCTTCATTCTCTTAGTGATGGTTCAGTTCACAGGAGGTTGAATTCAACATGCAGCACAACAGCTTATATACAGAGAGAAAGAGAGCATCATCAACGGAATGTGTAGATATGTGGTCAACACACACACACACACTCCGCCAGTTCAGCACAGCCTCGCTTGATTCTGGTTAGTGCCACTTCACTTCGGCATAGGACGGTGCCATACGGCTTATTGGCCTGGTGTTCAATAGGCCTCAGTGGTTTTACGCAGGTTTCCCCAAGAGTTGCTTCCCACTGTTCCCTCCCTGTCACAGTCGGGCTGTCGACATAAGACACACCCTGTGTTCTGTAGGGGCCCAGTGCTGCCTCAAGCAGAAATCGTGCCTGGCATGGAAAGAGTCGTACCGCGTTCTCCGTCCCCTGGGCAGCACGCCACTGTCTGCACCGAATATTTCTCCCTCTGGGCCTCTAGGGCCATCCCGGAGCCATCCTGGACGCTTGCTACGCGTCACGGGGGGAGTCCAGACCCCAGGGAAGGCGGGTTGGGGGGAGTGGTACGCACGTGAAGTCCCCTCCCAGAAGCAGGGCTCGTTTCGATTCCTCCGATTCGAGTCGATTCGATCTCGATTGCTTCCGATTCCGATTCGATTGGGCTTGGGATTCCGATGGTTCCGATTTCTGCCTGAAGATCTCGCCGATTGGAGGCATACTAGCCTGAAGATCTCTGCCGATTCGACTTGTCCCGACTCGGCTATCGATTTCCGCCGATCCCATCCATTTTGATCGCCGATCCGACGCATCGATTCGATTCTGGGTTCCCGTGCAGAAGGAACAATGGGGACTTGACGGGCCACCTCCCCGAGACGCCCTGCGCCCACGCTGGGACCCCTCTGCCCGAATGCATGCCGCAGCGCCCCAGCTCAGTGCCAACGGGGGCGTTGCTCACGGCGTGGGAGCAGCACTGCGCAGGGCGCGCAGAGGCGGTGCGACGGGACCACCTGCGAGGCGGGGGCTCGTCCACTCCATCGAACCGCCGCCTATAAGGTTGGGTCGGGCATGTCCTCATATAGGCGGATGTTGGACGACATAATACATAGTCAAAACGTATCCAAAAATATCCGAAGATACTCCAAGAATCGTCCCCAGACCATTTTCGGACTATTTGAATATTCATCCTGTAGAGGGACAGGCCCGACTGAACTATAGAGGGGTCGATCGAGCTCTGGGGATTTGGCAGGCGGTGGACATGGGTATTCCATGTACAAAGATACGCACAGGCGCAAATCTCTCGGAAACCCGCACAGAGTTCTTTGATCGGCGCTGGGCCCGCGCCAGGGAGCGGGGTCCAGCGCGGATGCAAGAAACCCGCGCGGAGCGCCAAGAGTTACTTCTAATACCAGGTACAACAATCTGGCGATTGGAAGTATGCACATGCACCGATCTTGGCCAGTCCTGCCCAGGATCGACCTCGGCTCAGGGTAGGCCTGGCCAGGATCGGTGCATCTGCAAAATCATTGCTCTTGCCTCCTACAGCAACACGCAGAAGCACAAACTTTCGGTGCTCCGCACGGACTTCTTTGATCGGTACTGGCCCGCCCACCCCACCCCGGCGCCGCCCCTGGCGCGCTCCGCGCGCCAGTGAGGGATGAGCGATGTCCAGCGCCGATCCAAGAAATCCGCGCAGAGTTCCGTCAGTTTCTGTTTACGCTGCTTATTGGACCTTGGGGCCAAAGCGTATCCATACCACATTCGAAGCGTGTAGATCTATATCCATGTTGTATCCACGCGGGCCCATTGGGACCAAAGCGTATCCATGTCCATGGCCTCCTAGGATCCCAGGACGGCGTCGGGCCCCAGGCTGGTGGACGGTTATGGACATTGAGACCCTGACGCCGTGATTTTTGCGAAAACGGGGTCCCCGGTCGTCTCGATCCTTTCCCCAGGGCCGCTCTTTCAGCCCGTGCCGTTTCTGACGGACCCGGGCCCGGCGAGGACCCCCAGAGGCCGAAAGGGGCCAAAAACCCCCCGTCGTTAGTTGTTGTTCACGACGAGAGCATGCCTGGATATGGAGGAATCCCCGCCTCGCAGTCTCCAGAGGCCGCCTAGCCATGGGCGTCGGCGCCTGCCGCGGCTCTGCCGAGGTAGCGCGCGACGCGGAGTCCGCTGGCGCTCACGAACCGAGCGTCTTCCTGAGCCTACAGATCACGAAGGCCGCTCAGGAGCCCAGCGTTGAGCACAGCAGGCAATCGTCTGAGGCTCCGTGTGGATTGCCTCGAGGGCGCTTTGCGTGAGATTCAAGCAATCGAAGGAGGAATCAAGCTGCGTAAGCATACACTGTCGGAGCTCCGCGTGGATGTCTTGGATCGGTGCTGCCCCCCCCCCCCGACGGCGCCTCCAGCGCCGCCCTCGAGGTCCAGCTGCGATCCAAGACATTCGCGCAGAGCTCGGAACGATTCTATTCTCTAGATGCTTTCGACTCAGGCAAGTTCACTTACATGGCATTGCGCCCCCCCCACCACACACACTCACCGCCGTCGCAAATGATTTTGCGCATTCCGCAAAATCCTCAGCCGCCGTTGCAAATGACGCGGGGCCGAAAAGGTGTGCGAGCGAGTCCCGACCTTGCGTGGAGTCCAGATTTCTTTTCGGGCCTCGTCGAGGCCTTCTAGATGGGGTCGGAGTACTTATATGGGGTCGGAGGATCGCGCCGCATCGCCGGTGCATCGGCGATGCGGATCGCCGATTCATCGGCGATGCGGCTCCCGGCTCGCTGTGGTGCCCAATCTTCTCCACGCCGACGTCGCAGATGTACCGCCGACGTCGCCAGTGCATGACCGATGCATCGCCGATGTATCGGCGATGCATCGCGGACGTCTCGGCAATGCGGCGAGATCCTCCGACCCCATCTATTCGGACCCCATGTAGGAGGCCTCTACCTCGGCAGCCTCCCCCCTCCCACCTCAGTGCAAGCAAAAGCTTGCCAGCGTCTTGAGAAACACTGCCTCGCTGCGCGGGCGCGGGCCCCCCTCCAGCGCCATCCTGGCCGGTGCGCCCCGCGCGCCTGGGACGGGGCACGGGGAGGGGCCCTGATGGGCAACGATGTGCTAGGCATCGCTCGGACGTGTGGATTTGTCCTTCGGCGAGGACCATCGAGGAGCATCCTTGAAAAATTTGGCGAAAAAGCCACGCACGAAACCGACAAAAACACAGGGAATGGACGTCCGAGCGATGGCCAGGGGAGGGGCCCTGATGGGCAACGATGTGGAGGGAATCGGCTCAGGGGCCTCGTGGGCCCTGGAAACGGCAGGGCCGTTTTGTCCACCCGTGCCGCAAAAGTGCAGCTTGAAGACGGAAGCGGCGGAACAACAGCGACCAGAAGCGCAAAACAGCGGCTCTGGGATTGGAGCCGGCGCTGGCACGGGTCACGAGAACGGCGACGGAGCCGGTAACAGAACGGCGTCGGAGCCGGCAACAGAAGCTGCAAAACGGAGCCGGTGACAAAAACGGCCCTATCGTTTCCAGGGCCCGCTGAGCTCAGGGTGGGTTACCAGCCTCGAACGTATCCCTATCCCTAAGATTGACACGCCAAAAGGCGATGACAATCTTAGGGATTCGCCCTCAAAAAATACGGGAATCCCTAAGATTGGCATCGTGATGAGGATGTGCCCAGCATAGGGATAGGGATATGTTCCATGCTGGTAAGTGGGGGATGCATCGAACCCCAATCCGCCCACGGATTGTCGACAGGGGCCCGATAGCCCAGCCCCCGCCTAGATGTGGATGCGGATGCGCTACGCTGTCGGGGCGCGTCGGTCCTGACGGGCAACGGTTTGGGGGGGAATTGACTCAGTCAAGCAGTGGCGAAGCGTCCTGGCTCGCATATAGCCCTGCCAAACAGTGTTCTAAGAACCTTGTGTGCTTCCCACGAACTGTTCTTAGAACATTTCTGGCTGGGACTGTCTTATTTTAGCACTTCGGGTTCATGTTCTAAGAACATTGTGTTCGTTATAAGAAGATCTCGTGGTGGGACTATAGGAATGCCGGGACGGTCGGTCCCTGCTCAACTCAGGTCGGGAGCCTTGAGACGGGGGTCAACGCAAACGGGGGGTTAGCCAGCGCACCGGATCCTGCAGGATCCTGCGAAGACCCCCTCTGGCTGACCCGGGTTAGCGAGCCGCTCGTGGCCCCAGGGCGGCCGCGCTTGTTGGTTGACCCGGGTTTGCGAAGCCCCGCGCTGCAGTTTTTTTGTTCTTTCATTGCAGTTGTTTGGTTTCTTGCTGTTTAGGGTCTGGTTTGACCCGGGTCAGAAGATCCCGATCAGTGGGGGGACGCATCGACCCCCGCTC
>CAUYUJ010009018.1:0-36750 GCA_963575745.1 Prorocentrum cordatum | reverse complement strand
GAGGAGGAGGAGGAAGAAGAAGAAGAATAATAAGCAGAAGCAGAAGCAGAAGCAGAAACAGAAGCAGAAGCAGAAGCAGAAGCAGAAGCAGAAACAGAAGAGTAATAATAATAAGACGAAGAAGAAGAATGCGAATAAGAAGAATAATAATAATAAGAAGAAGAAGAATAATAAGAATAAGAAGAATAAGAATAATAATAAGCATAATAATAAGAATAAGAAGAAGAAGAAGAAGAAGAAGGAGGAGGAGGAGGAGGAGGAGGAGAAGGCATTTGGCTGAGGAGGGCGCCCCTTGGGTGTAGGGGGTACCCTGCCCGGCCTGCCTCACGCGTGGCCCCCGCCGCGGGCCCGCGCGCCATCGGCCGCCGTGGGCGCCAGCGCCCGCCGCCGCCGCCCGACGAGGCTCTCGCGCAGTCGCGAGCCAGGCTGGCATTGGCGACAGCGCCGTGCCCGCCACGCAGCCAGGCTCCTGCTCAGTGCTATTCAGGCCCGAGATCTCCTCTCGAGCCACCACAGTGCTCAGCAGCCACGGCGTACCTCGTCAGAGATGTCAGGAAAAAGCCAGGGTGGACATGCGGGCAGTGCCACACACACACACACACGTAGATGGGCGGCTATGGGAATGTTCATCGCGTGGATCTCAGTTTGCGGATCGAGCTCGACGCAGTCGCCAGCCAAGCCGCCACCGCCAGCAGTCCCAAGCTCGAGCACCAGAACGAGAATACAGCAGGCTACGACAGCCCTGGGTATCGGTCCAGCCCAAGGCAAGGCCGAACGATCGAGATCGCAGGGACAGGGATCGCAGGGACAAGGGTCGCGACCGAGAGCCCAAGCAGGACAAGGAGGCCCACGAGATGCACAAAGCTCTTGGCAAGCACCTCGACAGAATCGTCCCAGCCACACAGGCCTATGCAGAAGCACATCCTCAGTGGTTAGAGTGGAAGAAGCCAGAGGACACACGGCATTTCCGTGCATATCGCGAACGTCTTCACAGCCACATGCAGGTACTTGGCAAAATGGGAGTCTCAGCTGTCCGTGCCAGAAAACCAGACGACGAAGTCAAAGAGGAGTTGGCCATGTTGAAGTATGCCGCCAACCAGCTCAAATCGCTCAAAGATCAACGGCAGGACGCAGTGGAACGTTTAGCCACAGCGAAAGAAAAGTTGCACAATACATATGCGAGGGTCAATTTGCTGGAGACACAGGCCGAAGAGCTGCGAGACGAAGCCGACGATCTCAATCAGGCCCTCACGGAGATCGATGGCAAGATCGCGAACGAGATGAGAGATTTGATCGAGCAGGCGCCCATGCACACGGAAGAGGGAGGCGGAACAGCCTCGGATGCAGCCAGAGTTCCGCCGTCAGCGCCCCCATCGGGTCCGCCTCCAAGAGCGCCGCAGCAGCAGCATGGTGCAGAAGCCAGCATCTACATGCAGAAGAACAAGGCCCTGCGAGAAGCAAAGGCTCAGATGCATGCAGTCCAGGCTCAGATGCAGCAGCAGATGCAACATAGGAATGCATTCATGAGCGCTTATCTCCCACAGGGAATTTCAGCGCCTGTTGGACCATGTCCTACCCCAGGGACGCCAGCAGTGGGGTTTCCCCAAGCGCCCCCGCAGCACGGGGGCGCGCAGCCGCAGCAGTCAGCCCACGCTCTCCCACCAGGATCGAGCACGGGCTTCACGGATGCAGAACTAGGGGCGGTGCTGGCCAGGTTGTGCCAGAACGTCGGATGCGCTCCTGTCCTTCAGCAAGGAGGAAGTGGGCCCCAGCACCAGGGGATGATACTGAGACCTGCGGGGGCTCAGCCCGAGATGCCGACGACGAGAGCTGCGGCCAAAACAGTACCTCCGCCAACAGCACCGCCAGCAGTACCGACAGTGCCGCAGCAGGCGTCAGCAGCAGCTATCCCAGTTCCAGAAGAGAGTCATGCAGCAGCCAGTCAAGAGGACAATACTTTTCCAGGGCCGACACAGATGTGGGGTCAGCCAGAGACGCCTTGGGAGGATCCAGCCTCCTTCGCGCCGACCCAGGTCGCAGGGGTTCGCTCTCAGGGGTCGCCACTTCTGCTGGGAGCTCAGTCTTCGCTCGACCCCAAGACAGGCCAGATGAAAGTTCAGCTTGTCGAGCACAAGGCAAGGACAGCCCCCGAAGCATTCGAGCGGCCGCCTCACAAGTATCAGATGACAGATGCAGGCCGCGACGAATGCTAGTCAAGTTTGGAGAAGTTGAAGTTCACGAGTGCTACCCGCGGGAGTGCTCATGCGCGACGGCAAGCATGCCGACGCCAGCTCGTTCAGCGTCCACAGCACGCTCATTCTGCTCGCCGTCGCGCACAAAGTCCACAGCTTCCTCATCTGAAGGCACCTTTTCTCACATCTGCCCGCAGCCCGAAGCATCGGGCATCGCTGCGCTGTCAGTCGTAGACACATGTGCAACAACAGCGAGCCAAAATAATTCATTTACCGTGACAGCACCAGCCTCCGCTGATCACCAGACAGCCCTGGGTCCTGGGGGCCCCTCGCTGCCCGAATTTTCTTCCCTGCAGCACGTGCAAGTCATCGCCGGGCAGGAGGCGAGTGGTCTGTCCGCCTCGTGTCTCACCCCCCCCCTCCCCTCGCAGCTCTGCAGGAATAAGTGATGCTGCGGCCAGGGCGGGCCGCTTTTTGGCTAGAACCCTATCAGGACTAGCTCGCCCCTGGGCCATCGTTGCCATAGTTTGGGGCACTGACCATGCCTTAGACGACTGGCTAGGGCACTGCGTAGAATGGGTCGCTGAGCAGATCAGGACCAGTGACACTCTACGTCACTTGGGCCTCGCAGTCGGGCAGAGATACGATTCGGCAAGAGAGATATGCCAGGAGGCTTGGGGCCTCGCAGGACCGGAGCGTCGCCAATACATACGCAGGCTTGCACGGCTGAAAGCTTATGACTCAGATGCATGGCGCGCAGAGTTCGAGTTTGCCTGGGGCGCTGTCACGCGTCAGTCAGGCAGAACGCGCAGGGAGGCGGGCATCCCCACTCCTTTTCCCAGGCAGTGGTACAATGATGCGGCCAGAGGGGCCCGTCGTTTCTGGGAATCCTTTTTGCATGTCACAGACCCAGGGCCGAGTAATTTCTCACGACCGTCCGCGGGGAATGCTCGCAGAGACGGCTGGATGCCTGCACGTCTGGCGCCGCCGCACATGGATCCAGTGCCGGACCCTGACTCGAGTCCCCAGTGCGATGGAGACATCATCGATCAGGATCTAGTGCAAGACATCGCGAGCAGCGATTCGAACACGAATCTTATGCAAATTTCAACTCGTGCTTCTTCAGCCTCTGCTGTTGGCACGTGCGGAAGCAAGAGCAGCAGCCAAGAGACTCTCTTGACGCAGGCAGCCCGCTCAGCTTCCCATTTTCCCTTGCGCGCGCCTATGACTGATGCTGTCAGTGCAGCCCACGCGGGGCGCGTTGGCAGCCCTTCTTCTGCGAAGGTCTTGGATTTATACCATCTCCTCGGCTTTGAGATCACGCAAGACAGCAAGGCAGTTTCGGATGGAGCAGAGCGCGAACTCAGCGCCTGCAATTCGAGCGCCTGCAGGGCCCCTCTCCCCCTCGATTCGGACCCCAGACCCAGGGGGGCCCCTCTCGCGTTGGCCACTCCAAGGGGGGAGGTCGAAGCGCCAGGGGGCTCCGCGAGCGCAGTGCCTCTCTCTCGAGGCGCTCCACCTCTTAGTTCCCATGCCGCCCCAGCATGCGTGAGCCATTCGGAAAAGAAGCATGGCCGCTCCAGTGCTTGTCATCTATCGTCCAGTCTCTACTGCGAGCTTGGGCTTCTTTCTCCCGCTTGGATGCCGTGCCAACCGTCGCCGAGAGTTCACTGGCGCTTCGATGACATCCCCGTATTGGTGGAGCCAGCGCGGTATGCTATTGAACAGTGCCCTCCCAGGTTAGCGGACTGGACGGAACTACATTATTACGCAGACGCGTCTCTCGACAGCTCTGACCCCGAATCGGCAAGTTGGGCCGTTGCCATTGTTCCGAGAGACAGGGGCGGTCACTCCTACGGGGGGTTTCTCTGTAGCAGATGGAGCCTCTCCTGCGACATGCCCCTTCCCCCAAGAACAGACAGCACAGACGTTGAACTGTTGGGGATCGCTTGGGCCCTGCTGGCCTCCGTGGGACATGAAGGGAACCTTCCGATTTACAGATTGTCGGACAGTCTCAACGCCGTTGATTTTCTGAATGGACGTTCGAACAGCAAGTCTGAGCGACACATTGCGCGTGTCACGTACGTTTTGTTGCAGCGAGTGCGCGCGCGTGGACGTGCACATCGCGCATGTACACGGGCGTGACATGCACCCGTGGAACACACTTGTTGATAATGTTGCCCGAGCCACGATGCGTGAGGCACTACCAACCAGTGCTCTTCCTGAGTCCCTGATTCTCTCATTAGGCTACGACAGAGGTCGTGAGTGGGAGTGGCTCTTGTACGCATCGCAAGAAGACACCTGCGCCTTCCCCCCCCCCCCCCTGGTTACCTCCACTCGGGAGGGCCACCAGATTTTGGCCTTTCAGGGAGCGCAGCCGGGCATGACAGGACACGTCGAAGATATAGGGCACCCTGCTAGAAGTAGGGTGGTTCAGCAGTCCATCACCCTCACGGTTGCGCAGTACAATACTAGATCTCTCTCTCCCAATCCAGGAAGCGCTCCTCCCAGGCCCGAGTTCAAGGGACGCGGTCTCATATGGCCAGGTATCAATTTCAGCTTCGGAAGACCTTGATTGTAGGAGTTCAAGAGGCAAGGACGCCACAAGGAGTACGCAGGAAAAGGGATGTTCATGTCGTAGCATCAGGACACGTTGCGCACACTGCAGGGGTAGAGCTTTGGCCAAACTTGCAGCAGCCCTACGGGCAATGTAGGGGAAAGCCTCTGCACTTCATGCCACGCCACGCTTTTGTCTTGCATGCTGCACCCCGCATGTTGGTAGTCAGAACGCAGGCTCCAGGACTTGAGTTGGTTATCTGTGTCGCACATGCCAAGCATTCGGGACACAAGGCTGCAGAAAGAGTCCAGTTCTGGGAAGCCCTTGATGAGCAGATGTCGAAATGGGGAGTTCAGCTTTTGCTCATAGATACCAACGCACGCTTAGGGGGCACCCCCCACAAGTCAAGTGGGACAGGCAGGCTTTGTTCAGGAAGAGGATCCTCAAGGGGAGCGCTTTCGTCAGGCATTAGAAGAAAGCGACATGAGGGCAGTCAATACCCTTGCAGGACAGGCAGATGATTATACTTTTGCCAGCACGCAGGGGACTAGGCATAGGATTGACTACATATGTGCAGCGCCGTGGCTTGCGTCCATTGCCTCAGAGGTAGGAGCGTGGAAAGATTTAGACAACTTTTCTAAGCAAAGGGATCACGTACCCGTTCTCAGCACATTTCAGTACACGCACACCTCGGACAAGAAGACCAGTGCGGGATGTAGGCTCGACTCTCCCCTGCTCAGAGACCCCCAGAAGGTCGCCCTTTTTCAGGACAAGCTCAAGACGGTCCCCCTGCAGCCATGGGAGGTCCCCGCCTCGGAGCGCATGTCACGAGCTGTGCAGCAAGTAAACCGGATCGCCTCCCAGTGCTTTGTGCGCAAGGGCAGCCGACCGAGACAAACCTTCATCTCTGAAGAAAGTCATGAGCTTGTCATTGCACGACGTGGTGCTATCAGGGTCCTTCGGAAGATTGCCACTCCCTCCCGTCTTCCCAAGGGGGTTCAGGCTAGCGCTATTTTGAAGAATTTTGCTGGTAGGTGGGTCGCGGGGGACATTGCGAAGGGCCACCAGGAGCTCACTGCGTGTCAGTGGGAAGGACAATATCAGCAGGTCGCAGCGTGGGCCAAGAAGTTGCTTGCAGGAAGCAGTCGCCCAGCTGAGTTTCAGATTGTCCTCCACAGTTTCGTCCTAGCCTCTAAGTACTTACTCCCTTGCGCGCGGCCTTGAGAACGACAGAACCCAATTTCTCGAAAACACCGCTAAAGAAGCCAGAATCTCAGCTGATGCGCACATGTCTGAGGAGTAATGGGCACAATACAGGACCTTACTGCTCTTCGGGGGCAGGGATAAGAAACCAATGGATTTCCCCTACATGCTCGATGACAATGGCGAGGCCATCTCCACTGCCTCGGGAGTTGCCCAGCACATGCAGAAACATTTCGGAGGTATCGAGAAAGGCGACTCTCTCACAGCAAAGGAGATAGTTGCTCGCTTCAACGGCAGTGGGGAATGTTCTAGTCCAGTCAGTCGTCTTTCCCCACCTCACTGCGTGCCTGCCCCCATTGTTGCTGACGACGACGCGCTGCCGCCGACGCTGCTGCCGCGCGACGACGGAAGGACCGGGGGCGCCCCAGTCTCGAGCGATGATGAGAAGGGCTCTGGTCGGGATGACTGGCTGCGCACGCGTGGTTGCACGATTCCCACCACCCCATTTTTCCCCCAGAGCTCACCTGCTTCAGTGAGTGGGACTGGGTCGCCTCCCCTACCTGCAGGTGACTTGGAGCCAGCCCGTCCATCTCACTCTTCCCATTGTGTGCCTACTCATCTCGACATTCGCTTCCTCATGCGCCGTGCGTCACTCAACGCTGCTGCAGGGCCAGATGGGCTGCGGGATGCTCTCAGCAAGGTGGCACCAGAGGAGATGACTCGCATTTTTCTTTCCCTGCTTTGTAAAGTTGCGCTCACAGGAAAAGAGCCCTTAGGTTTCAAAGACGGCAGGGTTGCGTGGTTTTACAAAGGAGCCAAGGAAGTTCTTCTCGCCAAGAACCAGAGAAACATTTTGAAAGCAAACACGCTTGGCAAGCTTTATCATCGGCTCATCCGTTCGCGGGCTCTCGGCCTCCTCCAGAGTGCTCTCCTTCTGGAACAGCAAGGCGGCCTCCCTGGTCGCTCGTGCGAGACATCCTCGCACATGGTGTGTCTGCATTGGTCGGCCGCTGAGATTGTTAAGGCTAGCAGTTCGGCGATGTTCCTCGATTTGCCCTATGCTTTCTATTCTGTCATTCGGCAGTTCGCGCTCTCGCTTCCCAAGGATCAGGACGACATAGCGCATGTGCTGCAGGAGTGCGACCTTCCAGAAGTCTTGGGAAATGCGGTTCTGCTCCAACTGGAGCACGAGGTTCCTGTTTTCGAGTAGTTTCTCGAGCCCTCGCACTTGCTTGAACTTCTCCAGGAGAGTCAAACTGGAGCCTTCTGGAAAACTGAGGGAAGCCCTGACTACATTCGGCCGCGAACGGGCTCACCACCAGGCGCCATTCCCGCCACGGACGTCTTCAATCTTGTGTTCAAGAGAGTTCATACCTTTGTCAATCAGACTATGATGCAGGAGGATTTGGTTTGGCCCCCCCCCCCGCCCCCCCCTCGGATTGCCTCCCTCGAAGACAGCGAGCGGATCAGGCCCACCTTCTCCTTCGTCGACGACATGCATATCGTCAATGCCACCCAAAGATCCGATAGGATTATACCGGTCACTCGGAGGACCCTTGACATATTTTACGAGGCGTATTGCAGAGTTGGCATGAGGCTTAATCCTGACAAAACCGTCGTCGTGTTTCGGTTTCGGCACTAAGGGTCTCGGGCTCAGACTCTCTTGCTGCATGCCGAAGACGAGCCAGCCATCACCTCTCCCAAGTGGGGTATACGGGTGCGGGTCGTGTCTACCAATAAGGTCTTAGGGGTCAGAGTCTCCCAGGACGGCTCCATGGCCCCTGAGCTGACGGCCAGGGTCGTTGCGGCGCGACAGGCCTTGAGGCCTGTCAAGGCCACCATCAGCCCCCGCGTTGCTCTCTCGGTTCGGGCCAAAACTATTTTGTCCGAGGCGCTCGCCTCCACCGTCCTGTTTTTTTTTCCTCGGCTACCTGGGGCCATCTCACCGCCAATCAGCAGGGAAAATTGCGGGCTGCCCACCAGGAGATTTATCGAGTTGCCCTTAACCTTCCCAAGGCGAACAATGCGGAGATGCATGATTCTTATCTTTGTGTCCTCATGAAAGTGCAGCGCTTACCGTGGCCGACCGTTCTGACTGTCTCCAGGCTCAAATGCCTGGTGCGCATTGCCAATCCGTTGTCTTACCCCCCCCCCCCCTCGTTCGAGTGCTGATCGACGCCACGTGGGGGGCCCCCAACACTTGGTCCGCCGCGCTGGCCTCTGACCTCGATTGGCTCAACGAACACGCGGACCCCGCCCACAGACCGGAGGGGGGCCACAGGGAAGGGTGGTTAGGCAGGCTGCGTAGCAGCAGGTCCGATTTCAAATCGGCGGTTGGAGCCGCGTCGAAGCGCGCGGCGCAATTTTGGCAAGACAGGTGCAAGCTTGACTCGTGGCAGAGGCAAATCAAGGAGAGTGCCTTGGGCACGGCGCTCGCCAACCCCCCTCCCCCCTCGTTTGCCCTCTTTCTTTGCTACGAGTGTGGTTTCACCTCTTCGTCTCTCAGGCAGCTGCGGAGTCACAAAGCCAAAGTGCACAAAACCGGAGGGGTGTCACCTGAATGGCAGGTGGTGGGATCTGTTTGCCAGTGGTGCATGACCGATTTTCACGACAATCCCAGACTTGTGAAGCATATGCATAGCAAGGGCAAGTGCTGGCAGGGGCTCTGCGAGTGGAATCACCCCCCTCTCACGACGAAGTCGCCCAGCAGGTCGACGAACGCAGGCGCATCAGCAGGCTAATCGCAAGAAGGGGCTCCAAGATAACTACGCTGCGCTCCCCGCGCGAAAGGTGCACGGCCCCGCCTTGCCGCAGCCCGCCATGGAGCCTTCTGCCCCCGCTCAGGTGCCCCAAGTTCCTGGTGATGCTCTCCCCACCGCCTTTCTTATCGCGCCCACCCCCCGCCTGCTCAGCGCGTGGGGTACGTTCTCCATCTCTTCTCGGGCCATCGGAGAGAGGGGGATTTTCAAATGCAGTTTGAGAAGCTTCTTGAGCGTGACCCGATGCGAGTCTACGTTTTGAGCATCGATGTGACCCACAATGCTGTTCAGGGAGACCTCGCGTGTCAGGAGACTGTGTGCACGTGGATGCATCTTCTGGTCCAAGGGCACGTCGTTGGTATCTTTTGGGGTGGGGGTGGGTGGGGGGGGGGCAGCTTGGAAACGATCTGCTCCGCACTATGGTGCTCTTCATGTATCAGGCGTGGAGACATGGAGTGCCTTGCATCATGGAACATCCTGCTCCTCGCCCCGATGACCCCACCATCCCCTCGTGCTGGTACCTGCCCGAGCTCGTCGCTCTCGCCCGCGCTGAAGGGGTCCACACGGGGGACACTGATCAGTGCCAATTTGGCAGCCTCCCCCTCAAACCCACTCGCCTTCTCGCGACTCATTGCTCTGCTCTTCGTGGACTTGTGGATTGTAAACCGAGGAGGGGAAGGTGCGGGGGGTGCGCCCACGTCCGCCTCCAGGGACTAGGTGACAGGCGTCAATGGACGACAGCCCAGGCTAAGGTTTACCCTGAGCCTCTTTGCTGCTTGTTCGCCTCCGCCTTGCTCTCTGCCATCCATCTGGCCTTCCCATCCTGTCACGGGCAGTGTGTCGATTGGGAGCTCCATGAGTGGGCTGCGGATTTCCACATTCCGCTCGACCGCTACATGGGTCATGCCATGGCCGATGACTGCATGGCTCACAGGGATGCTGGATAACGGGGGCTGTTCGCCCCACCCCCTCGTGGGGCGCGGAGGGTGTGCTCGGGTTGTGGTCCGCCTCTTCCCTCCCCTCTGCACGTGCATGTGTTTCACCTTTTCCGTCTTTGCTCTGCTCTGCTCCATCACTGTACTGGCTACGAACGTTAAGCCTTACGACCGACCGACCGACCGAGGAGGAGGAGGGAGGAGGGAGGAGGGAGGAGGGAGGAGGGAGGAGGGAGGAGGGAGGAGGGAGGAGGGAGGGAGGAGGAGGGAGGAGGGAGGAGGGAGGAGGGAGGAGGGAGGAGGGAGGGGGAGGAGGAGGAGGAGGAGGAGAGGAGGAGGAGGAGGAGGAGGAGGAGGAGGAGGAGGAGGAGGAGGAGGAGGAGGAGAGGAGGAGGAGGGGAGGAGGAGGAGGAGGGAGGAGGGAGGAGGGAGGAGGGAGGAGGGAGGAGGGAGGGAGGGAGGAGGGAGGAGGGAGGAGGGAGGAGGGAGGAGGGAGGAGGAGGAGGAGGATGAGGACGTTTTTTGGGGACGTCTTTTGAGGTGGGGGGGGCGCCCGTGGCGCCCCCCCACCTGACCGCGAGCGCGTCTGACGCTCGAACGCGGCGCGCGGGTCTCTGGGCCGCTCGCGCGCCGGCGCTGGCCGCGGCGGGCCTCCCGCCCGCGGCCCGCGGCCGCCTGCGCCGCCGTGCCGAGCCGTTGCTGCAGCCTGTGCGTCTTCTCCCGGGCTGGGGTCCAGATGACCACGCAGCCGGCGTCAGCCTCCAGCGCCTCTCGGTGGCGTCGGGCTGCTGGTATCAGGCGATACTGCGTCCTGATCTCGACTGAAAGCGGCCACGGCAGCGCGAAGCTCCGCCAGGTCGACCAGGCCGTCCCCGTCGAGGTCCGCGAACAGGAAGCCCCGCTGCGCCTCGCTCGAGTAGCCCGTGCCCGCGTCACCCGCGCCTGGCCACTCAGCTGCAGAGATGACGTAGTCCTCGTCCAGGTCGAGCTCGTACAAGATGTCGCGGACGTATGACTCCTGTACCGCCGCTTGTGCCACCATGGAGCCATCCAGCACGGTGCTGGCGTCGATGGGCTGCGCAGTGCCCTCAGGCATGTAGAGCATGTACTGGTAGGTGTCGTCGGGGGTGGGGATCATGGCAGCGGCGAGGCACCTCAGCGTCACGATCAGCATGCCGCTTGCCACCTCGCAGGCAGTCACCCAGCCTGCAATCCACCCCGTTGCACTGGCGGTCGCCTTCAGCCGCCTTCGCCTCTGGCGCGCAGCCCTGCGACCCGCCTTGCCCGTCACGTAGCCGACCGACACGATACCCTGGGGCCCAGGCGAAGCAGCAGTCGGCGCGCGCGCAGCCGCCACCTGCGCAGCAGTGTCGTCCACGCCCATGCCGTCGGCCACGCCTTCCAGGTTGCCGCTCAGCACCTTGTCGCGCCTGTCGGTCAGCCTCTCCTCGCCGTCGTTCGCGACCACCTCCTCGGCAGGCTCCGCGACGGAGAACGCCAGCGTGGTGCTGGCGTTGGCGAGGGCGTCGTCCAGCAGCGTCTCGCGGCTGCTTGGGTCGGCCTCGCCCGTGACGGATCCCGCGTTCTCGCTCCGCGTCACCTCGGCCGTCTCGCGGCCATCATGCTTCTGTTCCACATCGACTGGTTCGTCAGCCACAGTGATGCTGGCGCCCCCAGGGGCCCTCTGCGTCGGGCCTACGCCTCCGTGGAGGGGCTCACCGACCGCCGGGTTCGCGCCTCCGCAGAGGGACACACCGTCGCACGGGCCCACGCCTCCGCAGAGGGACTCACCGTTGGAGAGGGCCCCTGGCGCCTGGGCAGGCGCAGGCGCCTGGCGCGCCGCATGGCTGCCCAGCGCGGCCCGAGCAGCAGGGCAGTCATCCCCCGTAGGGGCCCGATCCGCGCCGCCGCCCGCCGCCGCCGCAGCCGCCGTCGCAGGGACCACGTGCGGCCCCGCGCCCTGGTCCAGCTCCGCCAGCAGCACAGAGACCTGCTCGGCCTCCGCGCCCGCGTCGCTGGTCCAGCGCGGCTCCTCGTCGTGGTACCGCTTCGGCTCCGCCTCCACGCCCAGCCAGCCGCCCTGCATGTCCAGGTGGTTGAGCGGCACGAACATCGCAGCATCGGCGCGCAGCCCTGCGGGCGCCGCAGGGCCACCGAGGCTCGCGCCGTCGCGTGCCGCCTGCGCCTCCAGGAGCAGGCCGAGCAGCTCCCCCAGCATGGGAATGAGCGCGGTGAAATTGTGGCCGATCTCGTCGGCGTTGCGCTTGGCGTTCAGGTCTTCCTGCAGCTGCCTCTTGTCAGCGGTCAGCCTGGCAATGGCCGAGTCCGCCGCCTGGCGGGCACGGCCCCTGCGCAGCCGCCTCTCCGCTGAAGAAGAGGGGCGCCCTCCGTCTCCAGGGGCGCCGTCCCGCATCATGCCAGTGTGCTGCGGCGGCTTCAGCAGGCCACCCTGGGCCCCCCCTCAAGCCACGGGTCGTGGTGGCACCGCGGCTGCCCCGCCGCGCCCCACGCTGGTACGTGCGCCGCAGGCGGCCAGCGAACGCGATGCCGGGCGGCCTCAGCGCCTCGCCGCGCCGCAGGCTCGCGCCCGCCGCCTCGGCAAGGGGACCATGGGCCGCCGCGGGCGCCGCGCCGCGGGCTGCAAGGCTTGAGAGGAGGAGGAGGAGGAGGAGGAGGAGGAGGAGGAGGAGGAGGAGGAGGAGGAGGAGGAGGAGGAGGGAGGAGGGAGGAGGAGGAGGAGGAGGAGGGAGGAGGGAGGAGGGAGGAGGAGGGCTGGGCCTCCTGGGGCCGCCCCTCTCGTGGCCACGGCTGGCCTCCCCCATCGGAGGCTGCCCTGGCCGGGGCGCGGCTCTGGACGGGCCTGGGGAGCGATTCTCGAGGGAGGGCAGCAGAGGGACCATAGATTTCGAACCCGTGCACATTCGAGAGAGAGAGAGAGAGAGATTCTACATCACCCCCACGCCCCCGACATCGATGCTGATCTCGGGAGAGGCGGTGCTCTGGGGGGGTTCGGAGATCTCTGTCCACTCACGCCCCCCCCCATCGTCACGCCATCAATATCAATTTCGGGGGGTCTGGGGGGCATCTTGGGCCGCAGGGTTCGAATAGAATGTCCATGTACGGGGGTGCCCGGTCCCGTCCGTTCCTAGAGATCCCGAGACACCCGACGTCATGATTTGTTCATGACGTGACCGCCAGAAGTCTGGACCCCTCCCCGGGGACCAGTCTTGCATCCTGAGTCGTTTTTTCGACGGCTCCGAAGTTCGGTGAGGGCTCCTGGGAGGCCGAAAGCAGCCCAACACTTCCCGTCGTGATTTGCTTCAGGACCTGAGGGGGTCCTGTGTGTCCGACTTTCCGGCGAAACTAGACCGGGCAGGTTGGGGGCCGTCCTCGGCCCCCGGGGTCCTGCGAAGAACTCGGGGCGCAGAGCCGGCCAGCGGGAGAAGTGGAGCCAGGGCCTGCGGGGCCCACGCGTCGCAGAGAGCGGAGCAGCCGCATGTTTCTGGGTCATACAACCCCCCCCCCCGCGCTCCTGGCCCCCGCTGCCCCCGCGCCCCGTGCCTGGAGAGATCCGACGCTCCGGCAAGAGTCGGAGCGGGCGGTTCTGGGCCGTGTTCGGCCTCCGGGGGCCCTCGCCGGGCCTCGGGGGAGCGTCAGGACGCAGAGCCGGCCCCGGGGAAGTGGCCCGGGCCTCCGCGGCCCACGCGTCGCTCAGAGGTCTTGCAAGGCCCTGCGCCCAACCCATGTCGAAGACGCGCCGCGAGGGTCCTTGCACAATTTCTTGCGGTGGGCTTCCCAAAGCCTGAGCTCAGCCTTCTGGTCCCTATTGTGACGGCGGAAGTCCTGGAAATCCTGCTGCCCCCGCCCCCCATGCTCCCCTCTAGCCCTTCTCCTCTCCCCTCCCCATCTGAGCCCGCTCTGGCTAGTGGAGGCACCTGACCTCAAGCGCCGCCGAGCTGGGCCGGTGGGCGCGGCCTTGGCGCGCGCCCCACCGTAGATCGCAGTGCGTTGGCCGCGCGCGCGCGCATTTCACTTGACAAGTGACCTTTTTGGCTCAACGCCCTGGGCGGCTCCGAACCGCGGCCCCATCCGAGATCTTAAGACCGTGCGGTGATGGACCGCGCGAGAGAGTCTCTTAGGGGGGGAGGGGGCAGCGGGTTACGCCAGGCCGACCAGTCACGTCAGAGTGAGGGGGGCTGCTGAAGTGGGGTTCCGCGTCGCGGGGTGTTTTTTTTTTTGCTTTGTTGATGAAGTCTCATCTCTGTTTCATCAAGATGGTTGATCCCCCGCCACCGGTGCACGGTGTGTTTTTCAATTGAAGTGCCCCCCCTCGGGGCTCGCACCCGATCGCTGATGAGGGAGAGTCTTCCTGCTCAAGCTGCGTTCTTGGCCCCTGGTCAACTGCAGCAGCGGCTCCCGCCTGGCATTTCCTCACAATTTATTCCCAAATTGCGCTTCCGCGCGGGACCTCCTCACAATTTTCAGAGGAATCGCGCTCTCGCGTGGGACTTCCTCTCAATTTATTCAGACGCCGCGCCCTCGACACAGGAGTCACGTTCTCGCTGCGGATTTCCTCACAATTGATTGCGAAGGCCTCACGGCCAGTGCCGCCGACCCTGAATGGCGACGACGACGACGAGCGCTCTCGGGGGCCTCTTGGGGGTAGTTTGGGGGCCTCTTGGGAAGCTCTTGGGAAGCTCTTGGGGGCCGCTTGGAAGCCTCGTGGGGGCCTCTTGGGGCTTCCTGGGGGTCTCTTGGGGGCTTCTTCGGGCTTCTTGTGGGGTTTCTTCGGTACCTCTGGGGGCCTCCTGAGAGCTTCTCAGGCCGAGGGCTCGAAATGTCCTTCGGGTCCCCCGTCTTGGATCCTCCTTGGAGCCGTCTTGGGGGCCTCTTCGTTTGTCTTGGATGCCTCTTGGTCGGTCGTGGGGCCCTCTTGGGTCGTTTTGGGGCTCTCTTGGAGGCCTCTTGGGGCGGTCTTGGGGCCTTCTTGGCCTGTCTTGGAGCGTCGGGAAGCTGACAAGGCGAGGATGCCAAAATCTTTTAAGCTTGTACGGGAAATCGATGATTTTTGCCCCTTGGGGCCCTTTTGGGCTCTAAAGTGAGCTGGGACAAGGGCGAGAGATAACGAGCGTTTGTCTGTGGCCGCTTGGGCTCAAGCGGCCCGCCGCCAACATGTGACTGCGCCTTATTGCGAGGCATTCTACTTTCCATCGGGACCGAACACATCCTTCGCTTTAGATGGCTCGTCGCTCCCGCGACGACCTCCTCCGACTGGGACTATCGTTGCTACGGTACAACAGAGCTGGAGCTGCGCTTCGCCTAAGGCGAAGCTTCTGGTCGGGCCTCCCGGCCTCTTTCAAACTTTGTAGCGGAGCTGGCCAATGGTGGTCAGCTCTCGCTCTACTCCTCACCATCCACGTCACTATCTGGTGGACTACTGACATGGTGGAACATCAGGGTGCAGTAGGTCTGCGCGCAGGAATGTACATAACTACGCACAACCACAAGGACACTTGCAGTGCTACCTCTGCTCTCGCGGAGGCCTCTTACTGGAGTCCTACACTCCTGCGCCACTACACTCTTGACGTTCACCACCCTGCTCAAATTTGAAACTTGTTTGATGATCTCATGCATGGCAACATGCGATACGATATTGTGCCGCTTCACCCCCACACAGGCTTACAACACAACACCACAAACACCAGCCACCAACATCCGATTACGACCTACGGGGCCATTGGATTGGCATTGCTATATTTGGTTTATTGTGGGTCGCTATCGGGTGCGCTGTGGGACACATGCGCGGCGGAGACGACACAAGAACAACCCGCCCCCGCTGGGCCCAGCCGGTCAAGCACCCTTTTTCCGGGATTTCGCTCGAGAGGTACGTGCCTGGATCCATGTGACCACAGGCGGTATGACGCCCTCCCAACAAGCTGCAGCACTGCAGCGTGGTCTGGAAAGTCTCTCACGGATTATAGCCATGAGAGTTCCCCCCGCAGTCATCAGTTTTGGCGTTAACATTGGTGACCGTCAAATCTATGGCGCCACCTACATCATGTTCCTCCTGAGCCCGAAGTTTGAGGATTTAGAGGAGGAGCGCCAACTTAACTCGGGAACGGCTCTCATCGACTTTCGATTCCATGCGGGGGAACGGACCGACCAGACATTGGCACGCTTCGAGATAGCCCGCTACGAGGCTGAAACGGCAGGCTTGAACATCCCCAACTTCCAAATCCTAGCAGTTATTTCGTTCATAGCCTTGGGAGTGGGGACGTCGCGTGCACAACAACTCCTACAGCCACGCAACCACCAAATACCGAGGCCGAGGAATTGGTTCTCCACTTGAACGCATATGCTCACATTGCTGAGCGACCCCCCGGCAATATTGATGGTATTCTTAGCCACGGTCACCGTGCCGAAACCGTCCATGCTGAAGCTAGTGCAGGGCAGCCTGTGATAGACGCCCAGAAAGACGATCCGCAATCAACGGAGACCACCACTCTATTAGCCCAAAATGGTGGCCCAGCTACGGGGTCGCAAGACTCTCGTGCCAGATGTCAGGGGCCGTCGGCAACGGCGGCCCCTGCACAAGCCACGACCCTTGTAGGCTCAGCGGAGCGACCCACTGAGTCTGACTTCGACTCTGGAACCGACGCCGACACGTCATCAGACGACGAAGCGGTTGCCCTGGACAACTCCGATATGCCTACGCATCGCACGGCAGAACAACAGGATCAACGGCTATTTCTAGGATATCAGAAACATAAGTTCAGACGGATACGGTTTATGAAGAAGCCAAATCGCAATGTACGACGTACTATCCGACGGGCATCTAGGGGGCAAGGTAAGGGCCGAGGCAAGGGTCAGGGCAAACGACGGCGATTGCATGGCAGAGGTATGCTAGCATTCCTGGCATCTTACTGGATCACAGCATGAAGAATTATTCCTGGGCGCAGGCAGGCGCCGCAGGCACGCCTCGGGAAAAGGGAAGGGACGTCGGGGCAACCCGAAATATGCTCACGGTAACACCATGGATTGACATCTGCCATAGTACACAACATGTCCGCAGTGAATGCCCCCGAGGCGAAGGGGGAGGCAGGGGTCCGTCAATGCATTTGGCTCGCATTAATTCGGACATGCAGTGCGTCGCTTGGGAGACGCCATTGGCCGACCCCGCCGACAATCCCACCGAAGTTGTTAGTTTCATGGCCGCCAGATATTAAAGTGCCAGCATGTCCCTCGAGAGATTCGCCGATGAGCTCTTCGAGGAAATAAATATATATATGTATGTATTTGTATATGTATATATATATATATATATTGGCCACGACGAGATCCACCCAGCAGACAGGCAAGGCATGCCCATCGCGGGGCAACCTGCGCATATCGAGTTTATTGAGGACTTCCATATGCCCGCCGACGTGGGTCAGGATATGACGGGGGCACCTGCGGATTCTGAAGCTACCATTCCAGCGACAGAAGAGGAAATTCAAATGATGCCTTATCCTCAGGTCATTGGCAGTCCGACACACATAGAACCATATGACAATGATCCTTCGCGGGGAAGCCCGCTAGATTCGGCGACCTTTCAGGGCGCATCCAGTGCGAACTTGGACATGATGAAGATCAGCATGACACTTTCGTGGCTCATGGGAGGTTTCCGAGCCGCCATGAGCGATCAACTTGTCGCCGTGACTGGAGGCGGTCGAATTGCTCAGATGGTGACGAAGACGAGTGGGAAGTGAGGACCGGCGCATGCAGCGTCACGGTCGCGTCCGCAGCCACACACGCGGGCATTCGCGCGCGCGCTCCAGCGGCGCCCAGTGCCCTCGCGCGCCCGACGCGAGGGCCCTATGGGCCCCACCGAGGAGGGGGCGCTCGCGGGGAAACCCGCCTCAGAGGGAGGACCGTCCAGCCGCGCCCACAGCAGGAGGCGCACAACGCCTTGTCAGTTATGATGATCATGGGCTAGCTCGCCAGCGCACGCCCCCCGACACGATGCGATATTGGCTCGGACAAGGAAGAGCCGATCATGACACTCGTCACTGGTATTCACATCGAAATGTTGAGCAGAATGACGAAGGCAAGATCGTCCACGCCAACAGAGGCAAAGGCACCAGGACACCGGAGAACCTTCAAAAACGGTCGTCGTCAAGGGCCGGAAGGAAGACCGGTGTCTCGTCTGTCCTTGCGAGAATTTTGCCGACCACAGACCTGCGTGTCCGATGAGGCGTCCATCAAGGGCCCTAACTTCGGAAGATCCCCATGAGTCTGGCCCCGTGGTGATGGTCTGGGTCGCAGTGTGGATCCGACCAATCACTCACCTGCTGAATGCTTGACTGAAGTTGACTACCAGCCGATTGCTGAGAGAGATATCAGCCGGATCGATCGAATCTGGTGGCACCTCGCTCCGAATCACCTTCTTAAAGTATACGATCGAGAATTTCATGCGGGGCAACCCGCTCCTTTTTCACATGAAGGTGCTGCCCATCCTGAAGAAGGCGATGAAGGGGCTGGTAGCGTGGTCCCTGCCGAAGCAGTGGGCCATGCTGAGGCCGCCCCTTCCGGGTCCGACACAGAGTCTGACTCGTGCTACTCTCGGCCCACAGCCCGGATGCGGAAGATACCTTCGATATTGGCATAGAAATCGATGGTCATGACAGGATAGCGGAGGATATGAAAGAGCGCGTTCTACCGCTGCTGGCGGAAAACCGGGGGGGGGGTCACTACCGGTTCGAACCCCCCCCCCCTCCGGAAAACCGGGGGGGGCCACTGCCGGTTCGAACCCTTTCCCCCCCCCAGCTCATCATGAAAAAGGGGGGGGGTCACTATCGGTTCGACCCCTCCTCTCCTTCGAAAACCGAGTGGGGGTGCGGACAGTGGTGGGGGCGGTGTTGGTGGGAACAGTGGTGAGTGGACAGCGGGACAGTGGTGGGGACAGCGGGGGGGCAGTGGGACAGTGGTGGAGACGGTAGTGGTGGGGGCAGTGGTGGGGGCCATGGTGGGGGCAGGGGGGGCAGTGGACAGTGGTGGGGGCGGTGGTGGTGGGGGCAGCGGTGTGGGGACAGTGGGAATAAGGTGGAAAACAGTGGGGCAGTGGAGGGTACAATGGTGGTGGGGACAGTGGTGAAGGCGGTGGCGAGGACGGCGGTGGGACAATGGGACAGAGGTACAGCGGGGACAGTGTTGGGGACAGTGGGGACAGCGGTGGGAACAGTGGGACAGCTCAGTGGGACAGCGGAGGAGTCAGAGGGACAGTGGGGGCAGTGGTGATATTCGGGGAGTGGTTGGGGCCGTGGAGACAGTGGGGAAAGTGGAACCGTGGTGGGAACAGTGGTGGGGACAGTGGGGACAGTGCGACAGTGGTGGGGGCACTGGTGGGGACAGTAGGGGCGGTGGTGGAACCAGCGGGGACAGTGGTGGTGAGGACGGTGGTGCTGGGAACAACAGTGGGGGATGCGATGCGGACGGTGGTAGGGACCGGGAGTCGTTTGCTGGCGGTGCGTGTAAGGGTGGGGGGGGGGTCGAACCGGCAGTGACGCCCCTCCGGTTTTCGAGGGGGGGGGGGGTTCGAACCGGCAGTGGCCCCCCCCCGGTTTTCCGGATCCGGAGGGGGGGCGGGGGGGGGGGGGTTCGAACCGTTAGCGTTTCCCCCGGCTTTCGAGGGGGAGGGGGGGAAGGGTAGGGGAGGGGGGGGGGGCCGGGGGGGGGGGAGGGGGTCCAGCAGGGGGGGGGGGGGGGGATTTTCGGACGGGGGGGGGGGGGGGGGCCGGGTTCCCGAGGAAAAGGTTGGCAATTTTCCACAGTAAAGCGGCGGTGGATCACGCTCTCTCGAAGATATGGATCTCACCCCAGGCAGGAACATCTTTTACCATTGCGTAGAGGTAGGTTGGATAAAAATCTATGTCGAAAAAAGGGTTAGAGCAGATCAATATGGGGTTGCAGACGCAAGGCCAAGAGCACGAACGTGGCGCTCAGAAGGCCGGTTCCGCCGGCTGTCCCCGGCGCTGGGGGGCCCACCGCGCAACCTTCAGCGGGGGCGCCCGCAGCGGAACAGCCAGAATATCCCCCTCCCAACTTGATTCCAGGGAGGAAGGTAGCCTTATCCCCATCTTCGTGCTCTTCAAGCTCGCACAGGTCGCTTGAACCTGACCAGGTAGCGCCACCGCCCACGCAGAACAAGAGGACCAGTCCAGATGATGCCGATCCTGGCAGCAATAAGTCTCAGCGCTCTGCGGGGGAACCAGCCGAGAGACATCGCCCCGGAGAACCGCAGCGGCCGCTGCAGCACCAGCGTTTCACGGCGACAGCACGCCTGCGCCAAGAGATCCTGCATGCCTGCGCGGCCCGACGCCTGGCGGGACTCGCAAGCCAGGCTGGGCGCCATCACTGGATGGATCATCCAAAGGAGCCTCTTCATCAAAGGGCGGAGCTCAGTTCAAGGCGTTGGAAACTACCTCAAAGGCATCGGGGGCGGCCCCCAGGATCACCCAATGCCAGTGCTTCGACATCCGTGAGAAGGGCATGGCACCTGGGGGCGCCAGCTCATCGTCAGCGCCGGCAGCGCCTGCAGCGCCTGAGCCAGTGAGGATGCATGGCGAAGCAGTCGCTGCTCCTGCGGGGCAACTGGCCGTTGCGCTCGAATTGCCTGAGGAATGCAGGCGGCATTGGGAGAACCTGGGCACTGCCAGCCACATGAAGATCGACCCAGCGTGCAGGCCCTTCGCTGACGACGTGTCTGACCATAATGTAGCGGCGCAGTGTAACACCAAGTGTATTGGTATACGTGCTGACAACGAGGCTCGCACACGCCAGATTGCCCGCAACGTTTGGCGGGGGGAACCTGCCCTCAGTTTTCAATCCGCGAAGAAGTATCGGAGGAGGGTTCTGAAAGATGCGAACATCAATGCAGCGTTACCAAACGATCAGGACAAGCGGGAGTGTTCGGAATGGCTCACCACCGCCACGCGTCACAAGCCATTTCATCGCGACCAGCTTTCCGATGGGTTTGTCGCACTTGTCACCACCTACGACGAGTGCGACGGCCGGGTGGGGCTTAAATTTTGACTCAACAACTGGCCGCCCGAAGGCCATGAGAGCTGGCACCGACGCCGCCTGAAACTGACGAGAGGTGCCTCCGCAACCGCCAGTGGGCCTATCAGGCACTGTCGGAATGCGCGACAATTCAGGCATGCAGAAGAATAGGCTCCAGGTAAAGAAGCTCAATTTCATTGGGGGTCTCATCCGACGTAGTTTTTGCGCCCAAGCATTTGGCATGGCAGCCTTGGCATAAGATGTCCCGAGTCCCCGTGCAAAAGGGCAACTGACCGAACATCACCATTGGCACCCTGCTATTTCATACATGGCGCAAGATGGATCAACATCCCAAACAGATTCCATGTCGGGCCGTCATGCCGCGCCGGCGATATTGACTGCGGAAGGGGCATGCAATTTATTTATGGATACCTACACTTACCTGGAGATATCAGGACCCAGTCAGGCCCGCGCATAGAGTCCGAAGTATTGGTTATGGCGAGCCTCAAGAAGCTACTTCGTGATAGTATTTGAATTTGGTTTTCCGCCAACGATATCGTTATGGCGGCAGGCCCGGAAGGCAGGATTCCGCCATGCCTCCTTGTTCAGCTCATTGTCATCCTGCCTAACACGACTCAGTGTAGACATGATCGATTTGGACAGGCGTGGACTAGTCCTCTTTACATCGAGGACGATGAGCGGGGCAACCTGCGCGCGCGCAATTTTCCCCCACCGCGGCATGACGAAATTGCATATGATGCATCAGCGCTAAGGAATTGGATGATACTGCAGACTCCCTACAATCTGAAGGTCCCTGCGCCGACGCCCATGCAAGGGGTCGCATTCACCGCCGTCTTTATGATGCAAGAGGGATACCAAGCGAGGGCACCTGCAGGGGGGTTAGATGGATCATGGATCCAGGCCCAGAGTTCGGACCTGTCTGTTCTGACATCAAGCGGGATCACGCCCAACGACAGGTTGTATGCAAACGACCCGTGGCGCGCCCAGGCGCAGCCGTTGCCAGTACTTGGCAGGCAACCTGCGTCGTTCGCACGCACCCATGAGCAGGGCTACGACACCACTTGGAACTCCACAGAGTGCTGGGAGTACCAATAGTTTGCAGGCCAGGCTCCAGAGCATGAGAATGGACCCTCAGCTCCATCAAGCCTTGCAAGCGACATCGCCATTTGCATCGCCGCGTCAAATTGCGGGGCAACCTGCTGTTTCTGACCATAAAGCTGCCCAGAGGGCTGAGAGCATGGCAGGTCGCAGGCAGTGATGCACAGGCAAATGCGCGAGGCCATGCAGAGCATGCGTCGGGATGGCATTGACCTCCCGAGCGCTGGCTGGACACCCCCTTGGGGGTATATTCCGGACCCGAACCCATCGCCGGATCATCCCAATCGAGACGGGTATGTTCCAGCATTCTTCAGCCGCCCGACGTACGATCCAACGGCTGCTGAACGACCAACTGCACCACCGATGGGTGCACCGATGTTCCCTGACTATCACGCTCGGGAGACGGGCGTGCCGCGCGTTGGTTCGCAGCCGGACAACCCGTATGTTCGGGCCACAGCTGACGAGTTGTACCAGTCCCAGCTGACGCGCGGTGCCGGGTGCGAACCCGGAGTGCCAGGCCAAGTACCTCACTGCGGATACTTGGCGGCCCCCAATGGACCTTGATGTAACACACCATGCCCTGGGTTAGTGGTGCCAATGTCCATGGGGGATCTGCGTTCCGAGATTCTGGGCGTCCACGAGGCGCAGCAGGCCAACTTCACTATGAAATTGGCTCGCCGACGTCGCAATCAGGAGCGACAGGCGCGCCGCATGATGGGCCGTGCGGGGCAAACCGCTACTCCTGTTCCTGCGGGGATGCCTGCTTTCAGCCTGGCATCATTTGCAGCCGCGGGATCACTTCTTGCAGTGCAGCAGCCAACGTCCCCACCGATCCAATGCGAGATTGGTGAGTCCACGCTGGAGCGGCAGACGCGCATCAGGCCATCGGCAACACCACCGATCATCAGCGGTGGTGATTTTAACGAGCGTTCCATTTGCCTGGGTAACTTCGTTCGCCACGACAAGGTGTTGAGGCTTCAGTGTGGCCACATATTCCACGCGCAATGCTGGGGTCGAGTTGCTCACGCACATTTAGACCGACAGCTGACGGCATGTTGGAAGGCGTCGCGAGTGAGGCACCCTGTGCTATATACCGGGGCGTGGACCTCATCGCAGCTGAGTTTTATTGCGCCCTCGCTGGAGATCAGGATGCAGACAATCGCCATGACAATCGTAATGAGCTTAGAGACCCTCGTGAAGAGCTCAACCGCATCACGGCGACGATGACAAGCAGCACAGCTGCCGCACATGCACCTTCAGGGCAACATGCGTCAGCATCAAACGTGGCACAGTTAGCAGCAGCTACCGCGCCTGCCACAGATGCGCCTATGCCCCTGGTAGCCGATTCCGTAGATAATGCAGGGACACCTGCTCCAGCAACACCAGCAGGGTTACTTACCTGCTAATAGTCAGCGGCTGAGGCACATAGGGCCATGGAAAGGGGCTCGCAGTGGCTCCAAGCACCATGCGGCAGCATGCCCCATGGACGTCCGCTGCGAAACCAGCGTTGAGCTGAAAGCCCAGTGAGCGCGCGCAGCGGCACCAGCGCCATATCAGAGCGCGATATGCTGCACGCGGTGCTGATGGTTAACACAGATGGGCAGATAGCTATGCGCGCTGACGATGACGATTTCGGGAAGATGCCGCTCTCGTCACAGCATCCCCATACCTACGACGAGTTCACATCGGCCTGGGTCTTCGAGAAACAGCACATCACAGAAGAAGAGGCACGTGGGTACATGAACGCCTTCACGCCCTTGACAAGGAACGAGTGGGTGCTCGAACAGCAACGCCGGAGGGCACGCATGGCACGACACTGTCCGACGTGCCAGGGATGTTTGGAGAACGCCACGAGCTGGCCCTGGCAGCGAACAGTGAGACCATGGTAGATGGTAGTACGCTGATTATCCTACTGAACATTGGCAGCAACATCCATATAATTTGTCTGACGACTGCACAGACATTCGAGCGTGCGTTACGATCCCATGGACACGACATCAAGAAGCTGAACCTAACGAAGAGGCTGTGCGTGTCTGGGTCGGGCATGGCGCCTCCATCTGTGACAAGTCAATGCATTGCACAATCGCATGCAAGGAGAAAGGAGATCCTGTGGGAAACCCGCTTCGGCCAGGCTGGGCACCTATTCGGCCAACGCGGCCGAAGGTTCCGGCGAGAGTCTCCCTGCCATCGTGGGTCTAGGGAGCATGTCCGACATGAGGGCGATGCTGATCCTGGAGCATGGACACGAGAAGATGGTCATTCCAGGCTCTGAGATGTATAAGTTCCTCCTTGGAAAAGGCGCCAGGGTACTTGACCTGATGAAGACGCCCTCGGGGCATCTGGCGATCAAGGTCGACGAGTACGGGGCCGCAACGGGGGGGAATAGCTCAATGCCATTCACTGTAACAGCCAATGCGCACTGATAAGATGCACCTTTTCGTCATGGAGGCAGCTGATGCAGAGCCAACAGCAGGGCAACCTGCCTCGAGCAGCGCGGGGACACCCGCCACCAACAATGCCCATGCGTGCATGATGTTTCAGGACACCAAGGGCATTCGCTTCTCCATCAATGAGGAGACATGTGCTTACACGATCCAGTCTTTGGTGAACAACACTCTTACGACTTGGCGCCGTAGGAACACGACCCATGGGAATGTTCGTACGCCGGCCGATCAGGATTTCGCCCTGCGCTATATGCAAGCGGAGATATCTGGCCATATACGAGGAGGGCAGCAAGTGGATGCCGCCCGACTACGCCGCAGGGGCACATGTTGGAGCGAATGCAGGGACACCTGCAGGAGCAGATGGCACTGCTGAGAAGTTTGATATCTGCACTTCGAGCAGTGGTTCAGCGGAGCATGGCGCGGGCATTTGGACGCCCCCATCCCTTGAAAATGAGTGGCGGGGGCAGGCGCGTGCCACGGCCACTCGCGCTTGCCTAGACAGGCCGAACACTGAGGTTCTGCCGTCGGCGCGGGGAAACCTGCATACTTTTCCCAGGCGCCGGCTGCGCGCGCCAGGGACGTTGGCGAGCCCGGCAGCGAGGCCGCCAGAGACAGCGGTGGGCCCGGCTGCGTGGCCACTGCAGCAAATGAGCGCTCATCACATCATTATCACTCTCGTGCACTCGTTATCGAAGACATACAAAGAGCTTGCGCAGAACTCCGAGCTCGCGGATACATGTGTGACCGTATCGCGCATGTAGAGGTAATGGCCTCTACAGGTTCGCAGTTTTTGGGTGGATTACTCTCAGGGGATTGCCAACTACTGCGGGTGGCAGCGCCCGCTGACTGGCATGTTCGGTTGCCTGGAAAGCGGGCGGGGCCACGCTGCCAACGTATCCAAAATTTGATGACCAAAGCTCGGTCGCTACGTATGTCCATAGTATTTGTGGGGCCTCCAGGTTACTTCTGGAAGCAAGGTCCCTTGCGAGATACTACTGAAGATTTAGGCTTGCAGGTCATGCGCGTGCGACGTTGCCACTTCGGTCTGAAATTTGACCGTTCAAGCAAAGTACCTAGCGGATCCTACCTGGAGGATGCGACCACCTACGCGCGCACCCCGACGAACCTGTGGAAGTGCACATGCCAAACTGGAGGGAAGCCCGCACAACGTTTTGAGCATGAATTTGATTGGCATAGCCAGGGTGCTCAGGCAGCAGAATGGCGCAACAAAGCTCTTGCTGTCATGACTGCAAGGCTCATTGACCAAATAGATTTGTACGGAACTAAAGAAATCATACAAGTGCCGTGCACCTCAGTGTCCACACAAGAGTGGGTCAACCAGCTCGAACTTACGTTCAGTCTCCTAAGAAAGGGCCTGGATGGGGCCATGTTGTGAGAAGGGTGACGATGAATCTTGACGACAATACTGTTGTACAGGATGCTCAGATTCAGGACCAACCTATCGGATGCAATTACAATGCGCCGTTACCGAATTGTGTGACACATATTCGGTCTCCATTGTACTGGGAGCCTCCGGCGCCGGTCCTTATCGGACAAGAGGACCAGCGACCGCGCCCAAGGCGGGTTGGGTTCGTCGATTACGATCGTTCCCCCCCCCTCGATTGAGCGCGGTCGCATGCTCCCTCCTATTCCCAATTTTCCGACATTAATTTCGCCCGACGCTGAACAACAGACAGCATAGCCGAAACATACCCGGATCAAACAAAAAGAAAACCAACACAACGACAAAGAAGCAGGCATCAAGCCATGCAAGATACCCAAAGTAGCCGAAGACGGCAATGATGACTGCGACGGCGACCTGAAAGGTCTCGGATGCGGCACTGACTACACCGACGTCCCCCTTAACTCCGACACCGATAGCGATGACGCAGAGGAAGCCTTTATCGCGTTACCTGCGGGTTTACCCGCGGACGCACATGCCGATGTGTTTTCCATCATTCCGACCTTGTGTTACGGACGACACAACGAGGTAGATATGTTGGAATTGTTAGAGGAAGCGCTGGCATATTGCAGTCAGCTTTCAGCCGAGGCTTATCCTCCGGAGGAAACCTAGGCAGACATTCGTATGTTGACCTTGGAAGTAAGGACGTCCAGGATGCAGCGATGCATTACTTAGACGTGTGTTTCGTTAATGTTGTTACATTACAGCCCAATTGCAGAACGACTGGGTTACCTTCTCACTTCAATTCCCAAATCACCTGCGACACGTGGCATGAGTATCATCCAGAAGACCTTCCACATCAAGTTATGTGAGAGCGTTGCCTTGCGTCAAAACGACCCTCGACGATTTTATCTACGAGAGCAACCGGTGGGTACGGGGGTGGACAATATCACCATGGACAACATTGGCCACATGCGAGGGCACTTGCAACGTATATATGGACCAGTGTACTACTGGCCCACGTGACTCCCATGGGGTATTGATACGGACACCTATTGAGATTATGGCTAGCCACCGTCTCCTACTGGCACTTCTTGAGCGGAGAAGGTGCGCTGGCCATCATCAACATGCCTCGGTGCGCAATGAAGAATGATCCCGGGCTGCACCATGGACTCAGAATATGCAGTCTCTTTTTGTCGACGCAGTCCAGATCGCGCACGATTTATTCCTAGTAAGCCGTGATCCTACCATGGCCATCCTTATTATTATTCCGTTTTTGTTACCGGCGCACGAGGATTTGACATGGATGACCCGGCTATCCCTCGACGTCCCGACGGTTCGATCACGCGACCGCCCTCGGGAGGATTAGGGTGCCCTGCGCGCGCGGATCATGTAAACATGCGCCCCCCCTTGCATGACAGAGACCCCACTCGTGGTAGGTGGTGCGACGAGGAGGATGACCACTGGGAGCGTCCTAGCTGCAAGAAGAACTACGGCCATAACAAGCCTGGTCACCCACGGACAAATGTCAAATGTAGGTTTGCCAAACCGTGGAAGCTGCCCGACGACCGCGGACAGGGGCCCCCGGCCCCTGCCGAACCGGCAGCACCACCGCCCGAGGCACAGGCCGCGAGCACCAAGCCCTGGCTCCAGGGCTGGCCCCATTGCTGGTGCCATCAGCCACAAACAACAGTAGGCAGACATGCTGCTGAATCTGCTGCGGGGCAACCTGCTTCGAGCGGAGCCAGTAGCTCGGATGATCACAGACGACTTCCACATATCAGAGCCAGACGTGGCCGACAGCAGGGGGGATATCCACCTCCACCACCACCTGCGGTTAATCCTACCGCGCGCCCGCGACTCCCAGACTGGTCAAGGTTCGATGTCCAAATCAGTGTACAGAACTTCCGAAGCCTTGACCCAAGGGTGGGAATGCGCGAGCTGCAGAAACTACACTTGCAATGGTTCCATGCTAAAGAGCTTAAGATGACTCATCTTAACTAAAGCTGGTCTGGACAACGTCATGTTGAACCTGGTCAAAGGCGTCTGTGACACATGTCGGGAGTGCAGGGCTTGGGATGAGCCAGGGCATGCGGTTATGCCGTGTACTGCATGGACTACCTGGCAAGTTTACTGAAGAAGTCGATCAAATGCGACCTGATGTTCAAAATACAAAAACAGGCATCATATATTTCACATCATTGACCATTGTATTCGATATGCTACTGGAATGGAGATACCATATAAAACAGTAACCAGTATCTCAGATGCGTATGATCAGTGCTGGATGCAGCTCGGCCCTGCCAAGGCATTTGATTCCGATGGGGAGGGCGCCCTTACTAACGACACTGCTAAGGCAGTCCTCAAGGCAAACAGGCACTGAGTTGAGCATGCGCGCGCGTGCACAACGCGCAACGACCATTGAAGCCAGAGGTGGCATATTTCGCCCTTCGCGTCACGTCATGGAAACTGAACTCGAAAGGTTAGAGATACCTCTTGTATTCACACGACTGCTGCATGAAGCTCTGTTTGCCTTCAATGCGTTCACCTTCTGCAGCGCGGTGTCTCCATGCATCGCTCTGCTTGGGCGGCAACCAGCAATGCTTCCTGACTTGCCTGTTCTGGCCCATGAGCAGCCGACAGAGACATCTGAGCATTCCCGAAAACAGGTGATTCGCTGGGCGCGCATTGGATTTATCGCTCAAGCATCTGCAGTGGCCAAGGCCAATCGTGCATTGCGTACTAAGACAACCATTACCGGTCAGCACTACTACGACGAAGGAGACTTGATCTCTTATCATCGTCCCACAACTACGGAGGACGACTGGGGAGGCTGGAATGGACTTTTCCCGGCTGTACGGAACGATCACGACAGGGGTCAAGTCGTTCTACGAGTGGGAAACCTCGACGTACAAGTCCGTCACGGTGACGCACGACGGTCGCTATATATCGAAGTTTTGATAGCCCGAGAGATTGGTTCAGACAGCGCTGCGCTGCGGAGAGTGTTGACATATGTTGCCAGTCTGCCTGCGCGGAGACCTGTTATGAGGTTCGGCTATGCCCCGACCAAACACGTCACGGTTCAGCTGACAAGTGCGAGCCGACTATATCCTAAAGTACATTTTTCTTTGCACTGCCTTAGCAGGACCTTCTTTCGTATCGAGAATGTAGTTTCTGTCAGGTTAGCTAAGAGTATCCACGAGCTACCTCCGGTGGCTTATGCTGACGGCTGCACATTGGTACTTTCTGACAACGACGTGAATTCAGGCTTCCACTACTACGAAGCCGAAAGCATAGCCCTGAACACATATATATATATGTATATATATATATGATATAACTAACCAGCACATTCGAGCATCATTCAGTGCCTAAGGCCCACTAAACTTCAATCGGGCTTTGACCGAGACAGGGCGAAGTTTGTGGAACTGGCTGACGTGCCGACACAAGACAACAACGCCAGAGAAGCCTCAGAAGGCAAACCACCACAGGAGGACGGGCGGCTATCTACGATCTATGAAGAATCAGAGACGGACCTTGAGGCACATTATGGAGGTGTGGTACACAGAGCTACATGAGGAAAGGGAAGTATTCGAGGCAACTCCATTCGATGACCGTCACACAGCACCCACCCACACAATCACTGGCGACAGTGCGCTGGTCACAATGGCTGAAGAACAGCGGGGGGCCTGCCTACGTGGGGTCACCCACGCGACTCCGACATCGAGGAGACGTATCATATCCCACTATGTTCCACGGACGAAGACCATAGTTGCGGATTGGACTCGGGCGAACAAGGTCAGTATATAGAACTGTGCTGTACTGCAGAAATTTCAAAGGTAGTCCTATCCGAGCAACAGCATAGGATTAGACATTGACCGTGTGACCACCATGCGAGCACACGCAACCGCCGCCGCAAAACGGTTTGTAGTCGTCAAGGAGGACGACCTCCACGCGAAGGCCGACATCCTGGCGAACCCAGGTAAGGTATCAAAGGCCCTATATACTGATCTCAATACATGGTTTGACAACAAGTGTTTCAAGGTGCAAGATGCACCCAAAGCGTCAAACATCGTGACTTCGAGGGACGTAGATAAGTGGAAGTTCGTAAAGGACGAAAAGGGCGAGATGGAGCGCACCATCAGAGTGCGCCAGGCACTTCGGGGTTTCATGGGCCTCGAGGCTTTCGATGTGGAAACATTCTCAGGAACAGCGCGGCGGTCAAGTCAGCGATTACTCGCAAGCGCGGCAGCGTGCAAGAAGCAATGGATCATTTCTTCTCTTGACATAATCATGGCTTTCCTGAAAGGGTTGGCCGACCAGGAACTTGCTGAGGCAATCGGCGAAAAGGAACTTGTGGCGCGCTTTACCATGCCACCTGGACCAGCATCGGTGCTTCGATCCGTCCCGTGATTCGAGCGCAACGATGAGTCGAAGCATTGCTTGCAGTGCCTCGAGCCAGGCACCGGCACCCATGATGCACCCAGAGCCTTCTCACGGAAGCTCAGAAGGACCACGAGAGGCTTTGTTCTCAGACCCACGTTCTCCGACGAGGAGTTCGAAACAAGCAGTAGCCTGCCCGCAGCCAAACATGTTAATGATACCAATATGGCCTGTCATGCGGACACCATCGACAGGTGCGTCAAGTGCGTCGAGGACACTTTTGGTAAGTGTAAACTAAACAAATACACGTATACCAATGGTGCTGTGCGATACACGAAGGATGGGGACGGCAATGTTACACTGAACCAAGATGGATACATCAAACATCTCCGCCCCATACAACATCCTGAACTCACAGGCGCAGACGCCGACGCCCAAGCATCGAAGATGGTCGCTGACATGTTTGCCAGCCTCAGAGGCGCGTTGGCTTACGCATTAATGACACAAGTGTGGTTGATGGTATACGTGGTCTCTCTGCAACGTGTCCAAGAACCGACCAATATACAAGTGCGACGACTGAACGCGATGATCAGGAAGCCGCAGGCCTGCCCGAAGGAGATTGTCTGTTGATCGATGACTCCAGCGGGCGAAGTTGACCTGCATAGCGACTCCTGCTATCGACGCCTGAGTGGAGATGCCGATGACGAGGCCAAAGGCTTTGGTATTCGCGGGGCAAACCTGCTACGGCGCGGAAGCGCGCCAACTGCTAAGCCTGTCGTTCATTTGATCGATGCGTACTGCAAGCCTCATCGCTTGCAGGTCCGCTCAAGCTACTCAACAGAAACACTTAGCAGCAGCCCACAACTTGGAGGACTGCTACCCCACGAACGTTACTCTGCACGAACTCCACGCAGGGCCACTGACACTTACTCAGTTGAAGGATCTACTGGGGATGGGTGGCCTGAGCATTAAGGTCACTTTGACCATAGATGCTGAATATGCCTGCAAGTCCTTGTCGAACGAAGACCTGGAGAAGCCGACTGTGTGTACTCTTTTGGGACACATCAGTTGAATACGACAGATGATGGAACGGGGCTCGTGCATAGTATACAGTGGTGTGACGCTCGCGTTAAGACCGCGGACGGTCACACAAAGGGGAGCATTGACAGAGATATGCTCCTACAGGTCACGGGAGGAACGCAATCCTTCAAGCATGGCTTACAACGTCATACTCCGTACCGTGCTGGCCAGACAACATCGTCTGAGGCCGCCTGAGCAACACTCGCTTATGCAGCGATCTGCTCGCAAGGCAACTTGCGCGTAAGGGCGCTTGCTTCCGGGTTCACCCTCCTTGCGAACCCGCCTTTTGCTGCCTTTTTGTTTAGATTGTGTTTACTGTATAGGGGCGGCGGGCTCACGCTTCGTCTCCTTCCCCCCCCCCCGACTCTAAAGTGAGTTGGGACAAGGGCGAGAGATAGCGAGTGTTTGTCCGTGGCCGCTTGGGCTCGAGCGGCCGGCCGCCAACATGTGACTGCGCCCCATTGCGAGGCATATTCTTTGCCATCGAGACCGAAAGCGTCCTTCATTGAGATGGCCCGTCGCTCTCGCGACGACCTCCTCCGACTGGGGCTATCGTTGCTACGGTACAACAGAGCTGGAGCTGCGCTTGGCCTAAGGCGAAGCTTCTGGTCCATCTGGAAGCTACTTTGGCGACTTGGACCGATACTTCGGCGATTCGGGGCCCGCGAAGACCGTTTTGGGGGCATCTTGGGGCAGTTGTGTCGCGTCTTGCGGCCTTTCTTGGTCGCCACCCGCCCGAGGGGGAGTCGTATCTGCCCCGGGACCGCCCCGGGCCCCCCCCTCGGACCCTCCCCGGGACGCCCCCCGGGACCTCACACCCGGGGACGGGATCAAACGGAAGGGGCTTCCCTTCGACTCATTTACAACGTTGCTCAATTTCGTTGTGGCCGGCGCGCTCGAGGAGGAGAACCCGGTGAAAGTGGGGGGAACGGCGACGGGCCCAGGGAAAAGGGGAGAGGCGAGCGGCGAAGGCGACGACGACGACGAGCGACGACAACGACCACGACGACGACGACGACGAGACAAACGGAACAGCCTCTTCTACACGCCGACAGGGTCGGCGGATTTGGAAATCGCGCTGCCGCTCGAGACATCCCCGCGATTCGGGCAGGACGCGCGCTTCAGCAACGCTGGGTATCGCATCCAGGCAACAACCGTGACAAGTATTAGCGCCCTTCTCCTCGCGGGCCCGTCTGCGTCAGACCCGCTGTTTTTGTTTAGTGAAGAACCGGCCGTCTCGATGTTTTGCAACGCTTGGGTCTGTGGGTTGTGACGACCTGAAAGGGGTCTGGATTAGAATGCCACTCAGCATCGGCGCTGGTATGTCCATGTATCCGCGGTCGAATAAAAACCAAACCTGGCCCGATCCCACTGACTCCTGCTCAGTCCCGGTTAAGTTTGCTCGAACGGGCTGAATCTTGAGTTCAGCTCGGCCTAATTCGGCCGAGCGGCCGCTTTATGAGGACAAGTTCTGCAGGCCTCGCGCGGCGCGCAATAGTTGTATTATTTAGTCCACACGTCAGCTCCGTAAGCTAGTTATGACTCGACGTTCGCGCGGCGATGCTCCGGCGTGACTCCGACGTAAGTTCGACGTAATTCCGACGTAATCCGACGTGAACCCGACGTACGTCCGACGTGCATCCGACGTAAGTCGGGTCTCAAGTTGCCGCGCGAGGCCTCCAGGATTTTCTTCCTGAGCCGCTTCTTCGGGCCTCGTAGCACCCAATCGTTCTTGCGCAGACCTCTCAGGAGTTGATGCCCACTTCTGGAGCCCAGAGCGCGGGCCCCGAGACCATTCACCACCACCACGTCGATCCCTCCTCCCTCCTCTGTCCTCGTATCCCTCTCCTCCTTCCCTGGGGGGTGGGGGGAGGGGGTGTGGGAGGGAGGTGGTGGACAGGGAGCAGTTCTGTTGGCGCGGATCCTTCGCGCGCCGCGCCGCTGCTGGCGTGCCGCCCGCCCGCGTGCGGGAGGGCGCCACCGGGTTTATATCTTGGCATCGCGCGGGCGTGTGCACCGTTGCCTCGGCAAGGCCAGCGAGCACGCGAGGAGGGGGAGGAGGAGGGGGAGGAGGAGGAGGAGGAGGAGGAGGAGGAGGAGGAGGAGGAGGAGGAGGAGGCGAGGAGGAGCAGGAGCGAGGACCGAGGACCGAGGACCGAGGACCGAGGACCGAGGACCGAGGACCGAGGAGGAGCGAGGAGCGAGGAGCGAGGAGCGAGGAGGAGCGAGGACCGAGGACCGAGGACCGAGGAGCGAGGAGCGAGGAGCGAGGAGGAGCGAGGAGTGAGCAGCGAGGGGCGAGGAGCGAGGAGCGGGCCAGCTGGAAACACGCGCGAAAGAGACCAAGCGATGCACTGGGCATGGACGTCCGAGCGATGGCAGGCTGCAGCCGGGATGGGCCCCGACGCCTGGGTATCTCCCGCAGTACTTTTTGTTGCAACGCCGTTCTTCCCTCCCTCCTCCTCCTCGCCTCAGAGGGGGAAGAGGCTCCGATATCGCTACCTCTGCCTCGTTTACTTACGCCTTTCTGTGTCTCGTGTGAGGCCCTCGTCTCTTCGCTTCGAAATTCAGAAGTTCTGCTCAGAACGAACCCTTGGAGTGGTGATGGGAGTGGCGGCGTTGGTATCTTTGGAGTTCCAGTCGCCGTCGTCATTCCCCTCTTCCTGCTTGTCCTCGTTATTCCTCCGCGGTGTCCCCCCACCTCGACCCCCCTTCGGTGGGGTTCGTTAAGCGGTACCGAACGTTTGCCAAGCCGTCCCGCCTTGTTTGGTTCCTTCCTCGTATGATTCTCTAGGGGCCTCGCCTTCTTCTCCTCCCTCTCGCCGCCTCGATCCACTTCCTGTGGCCTTCTCCTCCTGCTCCCCTCCGCCGGGGGACGGACCGGAGGGGCGCTCGAGACGATTGCTTAGACGGCTGAGCACAGAATTGTGCTCAGGTGGCTGGTTTTGGAAATTTTACTCTGGTGCGCCCGTCGCCCACACATCAGCATTGTCTAACCGATCCTGTCCCCGCTGGGCCATGGGCACCTCGGCCCCCATCAGCCCCACGGTGAGGACCGGCCCCGCGAAGCCAGGGGAATGTCACGGCAGATTGCCCCGCCCAGGGGGGGGGGGGCGAGTCGGCCAGTGAGGCCGGGGCCGTGCCCATGGGGAGCACCGGGGAGCCTGGGGATCGGTGAAACGATGCTCACTTCAGGGGCAACGATAGGGGGGGGATAGGCACAGGGGGCGATGCCTCAACCCCCAATCGCCCACTGATCGCCGATAGGGGCCCGACAGCCCCAAGCTGTCCGGGGAGGTGCGGATTCACGATCGGAGGCCCGTCGCGGGTCTATCGGCGATGTAGCGCCGATTCCTGGTCGATGCAGTGCCCCCTATGCCAGTGCCCCCTTATCGTTGCCCCTCCTCCATAGTTCTTCTGCGGCGCCCCGCCAGCCGTCCGTCGGACCCCGTCGCATGAGCTGGAGGCGCTCGCGGGCACGGTCTTTTGCGCGCCGCTTGCGGCTGTCTGGCGGCGCGCGCTTTCGGGGGCAAATCATGGGAGCCTGGTATACCCTCTGAATTCCGTCTCTTCAGCGTCGACTCGCGCCGATTGGCGTCTGGGAGTCCATGGGCTAGCGCCGATGCAGCGTCGGTCAGCGTCGATTGGCGTCGATTCGGCGTCGATTCGCGCCGATTTAGCGTCGACGAGCGTCGATACGCAAGAGCCGACAAGATGGTGCAGTGGAGGCCCATGCCAAGGAACATCCTGCTTGCCTTCAGGGTGCCCTTGGTTCCTTGGTTTGGATGGCCTTGCTGTGGAGAGCGCGACGATCCCACACCAGAAATCCATGGACGTCCTGGGGTCTGAGGGTTTGGGTTTCCTGTCGAAGGTGCTTCTTGTGGTCGGTCCTCCGCTGTACTGCGGAGGCTCCCGTGAGCTGCCACCGAGGGCGTGCTGCGGAGGGCGTGCGTCAGATGACGGCGCGCCCGCGCCGCCCACGCGAGGCAGAGGGGCTTACAGTCAGGGGACCTCGAGCGGGGCACCGCGTCGAGGCCAGGAAGAACGGCAGGCGCATTGTTCACAGAGGGGGGGGGAACCGGGGGAGCGCAAGCCGAAGAAGGACAAACGCCATGGTCAGAGGTTCGGCGCCCCGTGCGCGAGGACGCGAGGCCCTTGACACGGCTTCTCCCCGGCGCCCGAACCACGCAAAGTTGATGTGAACTACAGTATTCGGAGATGTTTTTGTATCGGGTATCTCTCTCTCTCTCTCTCTTTCCTGCTCTCTCTCTCTCTCTGTCTCTGTCTCTCTTTCTCTCTCTCTCTCTCTCTCTCTCTCTTCGAAGAATAAGGAAGAAAAACGCCGTACACGTAAACTGTTGGCGCTCCGCGCGGATTTCTTGGATCCGCGCTGGGCCCCCCGGCAGCGCCTCTGGCGCCGCCGGGGGGAGGGGGTTCGGTGCGGTTCCAAGAAGTCTCCGCATGGACCTCCAAAAGTTTATGTTTACGTGGTTTGTGATTCCTCCAGGTCCGCAACATGTCCACAGAGGGAATCGGGGAAACGTAAGACTCGAGTACACCAGAACTCGGGTTTGCCTCCGCCTTTTTGACGAGCGCGTCCTGGATTTTGACGGTCTGGTTTTCGTGGGATGTTTGCAGCGAGAGTTCGCGGCAGATTTCAGATTGGGCCTCGTCATTTTCATGATGGTCCCGTCAGGCCAACCTGAGTCCCCCGGACCCGAGTCTTACGTCTCCCCGAGAGAAGCCAAGAGGGGGCGGTGACGGGGAGGTCTTCGAAGTTGAAGGAGGAGGAGGATTCGGCAGCAAATCATGGGAGCCTGGTGTACCCCCTCAATTCCGTCTGTAGTATAACCCTCTCAGTTCCGTCGATTCGCGTCGTGGCGCCTGGGAGTCGACGAGGTAGCGCCGATTTAGTGTCGATGTAGCGTCGATGTAGCGTCGATCAGCGTCGGTTTAGCGTCGATTAGCGTCGATTCGCAAGAGCCGACAAGATGGTATTGGAGGCCCCCATGAGTTGCCACCGAATGAGGAGGAGGGGCTGGAGACCGTATAAAAGGCCTGGGTGTGTTTAATGTTTTTGTGGAGGGGGAGAGAGTGAGAGAGAGAGCGAGGGGGAGGTCTTCGAAGCTGGATGAGGTGGAGGAGGAGGAGGAAGAGGAGGAGGAGGGGGGGCTGGAGACCGTAAAAACGGCTGGGTGTTTTGAATGTGGTTGTGGAGGGAGAGAAATCATCGAGACCGAAAGACCCCCTAATCCTAATGACACTGTGAAGACGTGGCCTCACTTAGGCCTCCGTCTTTGCATTCGGGAAAAGAAATCTGGGCGGCTTGGTTCGATACATCAGCAGAAAAGGACCCCATGTCCCTAATGTGCCCGGCCCTCCCAACTCGGGTCCCCTCCTGGAGGATTAGATGCATGTCTCGGCTGATCAAGAAAGAGAGTGGGAGAGAGAGTGAGGAGAGAGAGAGAGAGAGAGAGAGAAAGAGAAAGAGAGAGAGAGTGAGGAGAGAGAGAGAGAGAGAGAGAGAGAGAGAGAGAGAGAGAGAATGAGGTAGGAAGGAGGGAGGAGGAGGAGGAGGAGGAGGAGGAGGAGGAGGGGGAGGAGGAGGAGGAGGAGGAGGGACGAGGAGAGAGAGAGAG
>CAUYUJ010009017.1:30000-32500 GCA_963575745.1 Prorocentrum cordatum | reverse complement strand
CCTCTCTCACCCCCGCCCCCTGCTTCTCCGTTTCCGGGCTGTGCGGCCCGCCGGCCAGCAGCAGGGGCGCCTCGTGGGCTGTGGCGGGCCGCCGCTGGGGCCCCGCGCGCCGCCGCCAGCGCCAGGCCCTCCGCCTGCGCCACCGCTGTCGCCCCGTGTGCCCCCGTGGCCCTCCTCTCTCTCTCTAGCTCGCTCTTTGTTACGTTTTTTTTTTTTTTTTTTTTTTTTTTTTTTTTTTTTTTTTTTTTTTTTTTCTCTCTCTCTCTCTCTTGTTCTGAAGATTTATGTATATATATACGCATATACATACACACATATGTATATAGATATAGTTCTCTCCCTCTCTCTCTCTCTTTCTGCTCCCCTCCATCTCTCTTTGTCTCTCTTTCTCTGTCGATCTCGACAAACCATCCGAACCATGCTGTCCCGTAGTGTACGGTGACTCGTGGTAATAGTGTCGCGGGCATCGACGCACATGCCCGTAACACGAGTCCTGAGACGGGCAACGCCACAATAGCAATGCCTGCAGTGATCATACGAATGCGACCATGTCTGCTGACACCACGATCGAGCACACATGTGTACCGTACTATTAAGCATGATGCTTGATAGTAAAAGTGCATTAATCAATCAAGCATCAACACGTTACTTTTCAGTAATTGAGTAATGTGTAATGCTTCGTACGTTACTATTAAGCATTAAGCATTAAGCATTAAGCATTAAGCATTAAGCATTAAGCATTAAGCATTAAGCATTAAGCATTAAGCATTAATCATCCGCATCAGGGTTCGTGATGCGAATGCGTGTCACCCTGCTGCTATTGGCACTTCTAATGGTAGCGTGCTGGTCGGAGGTCCGCACGGACTTCTTGGGTCGGCGCCGGACCCCTCCCCTGGCTTCGTGCGCCGACCGGCGAAGATCCGCGCGGACCTCCGCCCCCGTGCTCTCGCTCCCACCGCGCCTCCTCTCGGCTGCTCCTGCTCCTGCTCCTCGTCCTCCTTCGACCCAGGGTCGCAGGCCCAGAGGCCGACACCAACACCAAGATCGGCGGTGTGCCTCCACCGAGGGAAGACGATCCCGATCTCGGTCACGGTGGTACTATTCTGGCTTCCAAGGTGACCGACATATTGCCACCAACACCGAAATCTAGGATCATCTTCCCCATGTGGAGGCAACCCCTTGTGCTGGTGTTGGTGCCAATTTCCAGGCCTCCAACAGGGTCCCCCCCCCATGGGGCAGGCAGTCGGTGGGCGCGCACACGGGGTGAGGCAGGGTGGGGAGGGACGTCGTCGTCGTCGTCGCTCTGAGGCGACGTCGTCGTCGCTCGCGTCGTCGTCGCTCTGAGGCGACGTCGTCGTCGTCGCTCTGAGGCGACGTCGTCGGCGACGTACATCACGGCGACGTCGTCGTCGCTCTGAGGCGTCGGGGCGCTTCTGGAGCGCCTCGGCGCCACGGCCGGGCGCGGCTCGGAGGGCGTTCCAGAGGACCCCACGGGGGAGCGGGGGCTGGTTTGACCGGATTCTGGCTGGGGGGGGGGGGATCGGGGCGACTGCAGTTGAATTCTGATGCCGCGAAGTGTTGTGGGGACGGCCAAGGGAGCAGCATGCAAGGCAGGGGGAAGTATGGGAAGACATGGCAGCAGAATGGCGACAATCCACATTTGGTATTCATACAAACACAGAAGCCGATTGAACTTCTATTGGTTTCGAGCACGTCTGAGTAATTCTGCCCAGCTAAAGCGTTGACGCCTGCTTAAGCTGAGTCATCATCATCATCGCCAAGGGAGCACATGGGTCCAGAGCAGAGGCCTGTCTTGAAGTTCTCTTGGGGCCCCTTTGAGGCCCTCCCACGGCTTTCACTGGGGGGCTTCTGGGGCTCCCTGCGGCCGTCTTGGGGCTCTCTTGAGCCGTCTTGGGGCGCTCATGGGCCGTGTGGGGCCCCTCGAGGCCGTCTTGGGAGTATTTTGGAGCCGTCTTGAGGCCTCCTGGGGCCTCTTGCGGCGTTGTTGGGGCCCTTTCGTCTGGGGGCGATCTTGAGGATCTCTGGGGCCGCCTTGGACGTTTTTTCAGCCCTGGGAGGAAAGATTTACGTGAGGGTTTCGATGCTTTGAGCCTCTCGGAGGCTTCTTGGAAGTCCTGTTGGGGCCCAATCGAGCACTCTCGGGATAATTTTGGACCGTCTTAGTGGCCATGGTGAGGCATCGTTGGCCTGCTCGGGCCGCCTGGTTGGCACCTCCCCGGGGGCTTTGCATGTTCTTTTTGTTGGGGGGTGTCTTGCGAAGCTTTCTGGGGGTGTTGCGCACGACTCCCAGGGTCCCGGTGGCACACCACGGCGGTTTCCCAGCGCACTGGGCCGACGTGCTGGTGAGAGGACTCTAGCAGGGACCAGGGGCGCCTGGGAGACCCATCCCGCCAGGCACCCCCTTCTCAATCCGCGGCCCCTCGAGCAACTGCGTTTCGCGCGTGCCATCTCGTGGAAGACGCGCTCCCCTTCGCGGATC
>CAUYUJ010009017.1:0-17500 GCA_963575745.1 Prorocentrum cordatum | reverse complement strand
CCAGACATGCAGAAATCCGGACATTCCAGGAATTCAGAAATCCTCCGCGCTGTCGTGTACGATGATATGTCGAGCAATGCAATCTGCTTCTTGTAAACGGACATGCGATCATACATTTGCCCATGCTGTGGTACGTTTTATTTACTGTCGTAATATCTGCTTCAAGGCACTGTCATATAGCATACAATGATATCCGAGAGTGCGCTGCCATTATGATGTGGTGTATTCTGGTATGGCTTCTTTATGTTTATAGTACATCGCATCGTAGTATACCACACAAGACGCTGTACTATGGTATGTACGACGCCTTCACACTTTCTTCGGCTGCCAGTCTCGTTACGGATGAGGAAGAGTCTGATGATGCCGGTGATGATGACGCTGATGGTGAGGAGGGTGGCCCAGTCGTCGTTGGCTTCCTCCTCCTCCTCCTCCTCCTGCGCTTCCTTCTCCCCCTCCTTCCCCTTCTGCTTCGTTCCCTCCTCATCCGGTGTCTCCTCCCCTCTCCTCGCCCCTCCTGGTTCCTGATCATCCTCTCTCTCTCTCTCTCTCTCTCTTTCTGTGTTTTTTTCCTCTCTCTCTCTTTGTCTCTCTCTCTCTCTCCTCTCCTCTCGTCTTGACCCCTTCCCCAAGGGTTGGCTTTTCATCATGAGCCGTTCCCTGACTGCCCCGAGGCCCCGTGAGGCCCCCCGGGAGACAAATTGCAACACGCCTTCCGTGGCGATGGTTGTCCACGGCGCGAGAGGGTCTGGGTGCCCCGTGCTCCCCTCGGTACCCCCCCCCTGAGCCAGTCCCCCCCCACAGCGCTGCCCTTCATCGCTTTTCCAGGCCACCCCCCTCCCGTCAGGTCATCGCGCTCCAGCAGCAGGTGTCTTCCATGGGCACGCCCGTCATGGCGGGGCCCGGGGTGGGGGTTGCGGGCCCACGCTGCGGCTTCTTTGCGCGCTCTGGCTGCAGGGAGGAGGAGGAGGAGGAGGAGGAGGAGGAGGAGGAGGAGGAGGAGGAGGAGGAGGGGAGGACTGAGACGGAGGAGACGGAGGAGACGGAGGAGACGGAGGAGACGGAGGAGACGGAGGAGACGGAGGAGGAGGAGGAGGAGGAGGAGGAGGAGGAGGAGGAGGAGGAGGAGGAGGAGGAGGAGGAGGGAGGAGGAGGAGGAGGAGGAGGAGGAGGAGGAGGAGGAGGAGGAGGAGGAGGAGGAGGAGGAGGGGGAGGGGGAGGGGGAGGGGGAGGGGGAGGGGGAGGGGGAGGGGGAGGGGGAGGGGGAGGGGGAGGGGGAGGGGGAGGAGGGGCATGGCGCAGCCCATGGCGCACACTGTGGCGCAAATTGTGGCGCACATACTGGGGCAACGGACGACTTGGTTGCTCGCGGGAAGTCTGGCGTAGCCTGCGGCGCAACCTGTGGCAGACAGATGATCCGGCTGTCCGCGGAGTGAGGCAACAACCGATATGGTTGTCCGTGGGGTGTCTGGCACAACCTCTGGCACAACCTGCAAATCAAATGAGGCAATGGACGATCCTGTTGCCCGCGGAGTGTTTGGCGCAGTCCATGGCGCAACCCACAGCAAACCCAGTGAGGCAAGGGGTGATTCAGTTTACCGCGGGGTGTCTGGCCTAACTTCTGGCGCAATATGTGGCGCACCCACTGAGGCACCGACCGACATGGTTGCTCGAGGGGTCAGGTGCAATCTATGGGGTAACCTATGCGGTGGGTTTGATCCGTACTTTCTTCCCTCCCTCCCTCCTTCCCTCCCTCCCCTCTGCCCTGGCCTTCCACTCCCCTCCGCGCGCACCGCGGGCTTAGGGCCCGCACTCCCTTCTTGCTTCGGGGGCGGCGGGATAAGAGCTGCCTCCAATGGCGGCGGCCCTCCGCGGGGCAGCTCCTAAATCGCATGGATGGCTGCTGGCGTGGCCGCCCAGGCCGTTGTTGAAGCGAGACGTCGTCCTGCTGTGTGCGCCGCGGCCCCAGCCCGTCGGGGCTCCGGCAGTGCACCCTGCCGTCGCCAGGCACGCCGCAGAGCGCGCTGCGGATCCCGTGCCGCGGGCGACGCCGCGCGATCGTCGCGCGCGTCTCGTGCGGTCTCGCTCACCGCGCGGGCGCGCGAGAGGCTGTGTGCGCTCGGCGACCCAGATGTCCACCGAATACCGCGCGCGCTCCTCCCGCTCCCTCCGTCTTTTCTCTCTCTGCCCTCCGTCCTCCCCTCTACGCCCTCCGCCTTCCGCCTTCCCCCCTCCTTCTTCCTCCTCGCTCCTCCTTCCCATTCCTTCCAAAGGAGGCCCGCTCCTCCTCCACCTCCTCCTCTTCTTCCTCCTCTTCCTCCTCCTCCTCCTCCTCGTCCTCCTCGCGCTCCCCCTCTTCTTCTTCTTCTTCTTCTCCTCCTCATTCTTCTTCTTCACCTTCTTCCTCCTCCTCCTCCTCCTTCTTCTCCTCGTCCTCCTCTTCTTCCTCCTTCTCCTCCTCGCCCTCCTCCTCTTCTTCCTCCTCCTGCTCCTCTTCCTCTTCCTCCTCCTTCTCCTCCTCCTTCTCCTCCTCCTCTTCCATCCTCCCCCTCTGCTGTCCGCTCCCCCCCCTTCCCGCCCCGCCCCCCTCCCCCCCTGTCTCCTCTCCAGTCCCCGCCCCCCTCGGTCCCCCACTCCTCCCCCCTCTCCCTCTCCTCCTCCTTTCCCCCCCCCCACTCTGCCCTCGGGGCTCCGGCGCGCCAGGGGGCGAGCACGGCGGCGGCCATGCCAGAGGAGCTGGAGAGGCTCCGCGCGGAGGCGGCGCCGCGCCCTCTCCCCCCCTCCTCCTCTCGTCGCGCCCAGCACCCGGGGCGTCAGGGTCGCGGGGGGGGGGCGAGGGAGAACAGGAACGGGAGGCGTTTTTTTTTGACCGCCCGTCGGGGGCAGCGAGTGGCTTCCCGCCCGACCGGCCGTTGCTCCAGCGAGCCGCATTTGCTGGGAAGCGGTTCAGGGCTTGAGGAGCGCCGCAGGGGTTGCGAGGTGGAGCGAGCCGCTGGAGAGGCGTCCGAGTGACGAACACCAACCGCGTGTGAGACCTGAGAGCCACAGGGGTGGCGGAAAAGGCGAAAGCCTGGGAGAGGGTGGGGCGCCTCAGGAAAACCACACCCTAAAACCTCCCAGGGCCCAAAGAGCAACGCTAGGGGGCAGGATTCGGACCAGAACGCGCCGCACCTGCCCCTCTCTGGCGGGGCTCCAAGCCACGGGTGATTCTGTCAATCGCCGTGTGCTGGTTAGCCCGAGTCTTTGGATTCTCCGAAAACCCTTGGCACAACGCCCGCAGTTTGCGGGCGGACCTGAAGGATTCGGACCCGTTGAAATTGCCCCCGCACTTGCGGCAGCAATAAACGGCATTCACACAGAAAACGTCATGCCCCAATTCAGCGAATTCGGCAAGCACTGGTTGAGGAGCGTCGGCAGAGCCACTGGCAGCATTCGCCTGCTCCAGCGGCTGAGGAGGGACCGCGCCCTGTCCCGAGGAGGGCTCCCGAAGCCCAGGCGTGGACCCCAAAATCCTATCAGCCGCCTCGAGGGCAGCCATGACTCTAGAGTCCGAAATACTAAGCCACGCCTCAGAACTCCGCAGGAAGAAGTCATCGGCCAAGCTCTGGACCAGAGGCGTGGGAGCACACACTCGATCAGCTCCTGAGCGAAGAGTATGGAGGGTACTCGCACTACGAGCGACTCGATTGCACCGACGACACCGATACTCAGACAACCTCTGGCAGAAAAACAACACATGGTCCTGGGGCCTCTCGAAGACCACACGCTTGGGCACCTGGGCGAGCTCAGGGTCCCGCTCCGCGATAGGATCCGTTCCCCACTTACGAAACTGAACCACCTGGAAGACCGCCCACGACACATAATGCAAGACCTGCTTGTGCTGCGTCAGCGCAGCGGCCAAACTATCAGCCACCGTTTTAGACACCATGTGTGCAGCACTGCCACACTTCGCGAAGAAGTCGGCCCAGGCATTGCCGACGAAGGCCTCCAGCTCGTCTGGCGTGGCCCACTCGATGATGTCCTCCAGCTTCCTGTGAGCTGGAGTCCACTGAAACCGCACTGGTGGCAGACGTGGATCACGTGCTCTGGCAGCAGAAAGAATGTCTCTCCAGACTCGGGCGTGCTTCGCTTTGCCAAACTCGAGCTTCTGGTCCCAGGACGTGCCCTCCTCAACGAGCGATTTCAGATCTGAAATGAAAACCTCATGTCCTGGATGCTTCTGAAGTCCCATCTTGATGGCATAGCGCTCAGCACGGCCTACCGTCTGCACATAGTAGGGCAAGGGCCCATATACAGCTCTGGCGGGGAGCCACGTGACGGGGTCCAACTGGCAGACCGACCAACCGCACCTACGTACTTCAGGAATGCTGGCCGAGAACCCAGACCCATCAGTATAAGATGTAGGCCCCCAGGAGCCTGAGACATCTCCCCACTCAAAAACTTCATTGGAGACCGTAGTGTAGTGCGGCACAGCCACAGGCTCAGGAACCCCATAGATCAGGTACCTCTGGTCCCAGTCAGTGCACCCCAGCAGCTGCCCAGACGCCTGAAGCATGTCTCGAACCTCCTGAAGCTGTTCTGGAAACTCATAATATTCCTGGTCGGGATTCCCTTCGAGGAGCGGCGGGCAGTCGTAAAATATATGACCCCAACAGGAGTCGATAGCCTTGCCGCAGGCCTGACAAGGCCTAATGGGCCTCCCGTGCTTCATGTCCCGACGCGGTGGGATGGGAAGATTGTCTGCCCACAAAGCCTGCAGCGCTCCGAGGCGCCGGTGACACTTTATCTTGGCGAGCGAGTGGCGTAGCGCACGATGCCACACATCCGCCTGCTCGGTGTAAAAATGCTGCTGCAACCTATGGTGCTGCCAGCGCTGGATGCCCTGATGCAGGAACACACGCAGGTCTGCTGGACATATACGATATAAATCAAAACTATTTCCCAAATCGTCGACCAGGATGTGCTCAGACGACATAGTCCAGGAGATACGCCTCAAAGTAAGCCAAGTGGCCCCGAGGGGCCCTCGCGCTTTAGACCAGGACGGTGAACTCCCAAACTTAGCACCCAGACTGACCCAAGCCTCCCGAAGTCTGCTAGGTTGTACTCGCCCGTCCCAGATCCAGGAAGCATATTTGAGCACAGTGTCCGTGGTGGCGTTATATATGGGGTCGTAGCATTCATCCCGATGAGATATAAGATACGCTGTTACCCCAACCATCGTCTTACCTGGAGCACCATTTAGGACCGCAGCACAATGTCGCAACTCACGAAGGGCGCTATCACTAACTCCAGCAACTGCTCCGCAATGCGCCACTGATGGAAGGGCGCCCGTGCGCCACAGGCTGGTAGCACTCCGCCCCACGGCGGACTTCAACATGCGAAAACGATGCTTGCGCTCACGAAACTGCACCAGCCTACGCTTCTCCATACGCCGAAGAACTCGAGGTCCTGTGAGCTCGTGTCCCAGATTCCTCATGTGGGCCCTGTACGGGATCTTCAAGGTTCCCAAGTGCCTCTTGAGCTGCCCCCAAACCTTGTGGGACCCAGGGATACATCCAGACTTCGGCGGCTTCAGGACCATCCCAAGATCACCAGCATCAGCCGTGAACGCCTTGGCCGCTCGGGCCAGGTTGGACACCTCCCGCAAGACGGGCGACACGTACTGCAGGCCCACATCGTCCATGAGCGTGCGTGGCGTGATAGTAGGTGCAGTACTAGCCGTGCGCTGGACCGCTCGGTACGCGAGGAGATATAAAAGATAAGTGGCGTGCGTGCAGCCCGCAAGAATACCCCGATGGGCCACCAAGGGCCTGGAGACGGACCCAAAACACTTGATCCTTCTCGGCTGGCGGTAGGAGCCCAGGAGCAACCACAGGAGCCTCAGCGGGTACCCGAGCTCTCTGGCTTCTCGGAGAAGTGCACTGTGACTGACCATATCGAAGCACTTGGTCATGTCCAAGAGAATGGTGCAGGTGTGTTCACCTAAGAGTTCTCTTATCTCCTGGCTCAGGTTGTGGTCGAAGGCTGAATCGGTCGAAGTCTGCCCAGCCCTGTACCCCCACATATGTTCACAATTGTGAGCCTCTTGCCACTCCGCTGAAAGCGGCCGGCGAAGCTTTCCCCACAACCGGACGAAAGTGTTGCTGAGGATGATCAACCTAGTGTCCCCGTCAGGCTTGGGCAAGCGAACAAGCTCGCTGTAGAGCCTGTCAGTAGGCCAGGCCAGCCAACTCTCAAACTGCATGAACATGTCAGCCAGGCACTGCAAGGCCTGGTCGGACAGCACATCGAGCGTGCGTGGCGCGATCCTCGTCTGGCCCGAGGCCGTCTTCAATGGAAAGCTTCTGATGGCTCCTCGCACCTGCGATGCAGACAAAGGCGGAAGCAGAGGCCACTGAGCATGATCAGAAGGCAGCGGCAGAGGGCATGCACCGTGGTACGTCCAAACGTCCCTCCACTTGTCGAGCGTACGGTCCGCCATCTGATATGGCTGAGCGTCAGGGGAGTAGGCGAGCACCTCCTGTCGAGCCCGAACTTTGGAGGACGAATGCGCCCGAGATGCTCCTCCCAAGAAGGCTTCCTTGGCCCACTGCCGCCAAGCCTTCTCCGACGCTCTTTGCGCCGTGCTCAGATGATATTCAGCTCTGGCAATGATGGCATTTGCTACCTCCCCAAAGTCAGCCTCGACCAAGCCAGTCAGCCCTCGCCGAAAGAAACCTGCGAAGGCACTGTCCAGGACACACAGCACCTGCTCTGACCGAGCCACGCGCCCATAAAAGGCAGCCGCCTCATTGAAGGCCACGACGACCTTGGTGTACTGCAGCGGCGTGATGGCACAAATGAGGGCGCACAGCTTGAGGCGCTCGATGCACCTCACAAGCCGCTTCTTCTCGGCCACAAGGTGCTGGGCCCAGCGCCTCGCCGTAGCCCAAGCCAGCACAGTCGGCTCTTTGTAGGTACGCCTGCGCGGCGGCTGCCATGACAGGAGCTGCCACTTGAACTGCGGCGGCCCCTCGCGTCCGATGTACTGCATGGCCTTGGCGCCTACGCAGTCGTGACGCCCTGCCAGCTCGTAGTCCACCCCGCGCAGCACAGAGTCCCAGAGCGAGCTCAGGTCGTCGACACTGCTGACCCGTTGGAACTCTGTCTGGATCATATGCCACGGGTAGGGATGCCTGGCGCAGCCGACGGGCGGCACCACCGCAAAAGGGCGCGGCTCCACAGGGACGCGGCACCACGTGGGGCGATCCTCGCCCGCGAGCTGCAGCTCCACAGGGAAGTGCGGCGGCGGCACGACCGTGGAGTCATGCTGGACCTCGGGCTTGCCCTTGATGCGAGACGCTAAGTTGGCACAGACGACAAAATAGTATATGGTGCTCTTGCCCTCGTCAGTGATGCAGGCGTGCTGGTCGGGCACGTAGTGGATGGCTGCCATGGTCTCGACCCAGTTGCGAACATTGAGCGCATCGAAATCGGCGTTCCAGTCACCGCCTAGAATCCAGTCGAGGCCCCGAGAGTTCCATGCTGCCACTCTCTGGGCCAAGGCCCACAGCACCTCAATGTTTTCGCCTGAGATGCCAATGGACGTGACGAGGTAAACGCTGGCGACTATGATACCGCCAGCAACTCCCCAGTTAATCTGTGCACAGACTGCTCGTCCTGGATAGATAATGTGCCCGTCGTCAGGTGGGGCCGTGACCATAATGTACGTCGGCACGAGTACAGCGACCCCTCCGAAGTTGGACGTAGCAGAGTCACCCGTTGGGGGCGACGGGGCCCATAGCCCATGCCATCCAGCGTCCAAGGCCCCGGCCTGAAACTCGCCGAGCCTAGGTTGGGTAATTCTCAACTCCTGAGCCAGCAAGATAGTTCCCCGATAAGTAGCCAAAAAGTCGAAGAAAGGGCCGTAGCTCGTAGCGTTCACCGTTGTGATGAGGCCTTTGAGCTGCGGCTGAGATTCTGCATGCATTGGCTGCGCCTTCACCTCCGTGCGCTCTGGCGGCAAAGGCGAAGTTGGTGCAGCCCGTTCTTGACATGATTTCTCGAAGCGGAATCGGGAATAAGGTGGGGACGAAGATGGCGCATCCTGAAATGCGCCTGCACACAGATCTGCTTCCATATCAGGCTCGACGTCCTGAAAGAAGTCATAATCATCGTCCAAGGTAGTACGCACAGGGCCGCTCTGGCCCGAGGACGCCCCTGGCAGTCGGCACCCTCTGCCGCCTGGATTCTCCGAGGGCAAGGGCGGTGAGCGGTGCTTGCCATCCGAAGACGGTCGGTGCCCTCTGCCGCCGCTCCCCGAAGATGGGGTCGGTGAGCAGTGCGTGCTGCCAGGGGCCAACCGCGTAGGCGTAGGCGGAGTAGCCCTCTGTGATGCCGTAGACGCCAAGGACCCAGCTGCGGGCGCAACCGACGTAGGCGGAGCCGCAGTCAAGGTCGGAGCTGCCCCCCACCCCGAAGAGCGGGCCAGTGGGGGAAGTAATGTAGGCGCCGTAGTCCCAGCCGAGGTCCTGGTACTGGAAGCCGTTGTGGGCAGGGAGGTGTGACGATGAGGGGCTGAATCCCTCTCCCCCCTGCCCAGGGTACACGCCGCCGTCGAAGATGACGAAGGCGCACTGTCAACATGTTGCGCTGATGTAGAGCTAGCCATGGTGACAAATAGCCAAAGCAACAGCAAACCAGGCCGAGCACGTTCACGCGGACGTCTTGGCCTTCTTGGCCACAGTGTCCAGGTAACTCTGTTGGGGACGCTTGAACTTCTCGCGCACGATGTCGGGGGTGTCGCTCTCCTCGACGTGGGCGCCTGCTGCGCCCAAAGTCTCGCGGCAATCCTGCCCAGACATCTCAATGTCAGGTGGCTCAGCACTAGCTTCAGCACCACCAGCATGAGCAGGTGCAGGTTCAGGCGGCTTGGCCTGGGGCAGGCTCTGCAGCTTACTGACCGTGTCGGCCATGTCCTGCAGCTCCTTGACCATGTCGGCGCCGAGACCGAGGCCTGTTGCAACCTTGCCCAGCTGCTCCACACTGACCGCGAAGGTAGGCAACAAGTCCGCAAGCGACGGTGGCTGCGTGCCCTCGGGCGGCTGGACTCGCGACATGGCGGTGCGGGTCTGCTGCTCCAGGCGGAGGACCTCCGCAGTGGCCTCTTGCAGCTTGGAGTCCGTGTCGGCCAGGCCGCGAGTGAGCTCGGCAATCTTCTTCTGCTGCTCATCGCGGGTGGCCTGAATGGTAGCCTGTCGCGAACGGGCGGAAGACAGCCTTGACGCCAAGGGCCTGGCCTGATGCTCGATGGGCCTGTCTTGAAAGAGCTCGGCGTCCAGCTTCGCCCGCTCCTCGCGCCATTTGGCCACAGTATCAGCATCAGCAGGGTCAGTAGTGACACGAAGCAACTGATCCAGCATCTTGATCCGATTCCGCTTGACGGTGTCGGCATCCCCTGGCGCAGCAGCCCATGGTGGGCTCGCACCTGTTCCCGTAGCCGCTGGCCCATGCCCAGGGGGGTGCTCGCGGAGCTTGGTGAGCTGCGCCTCGAGCTCCTTGACCTTGGCCGCGAGCGACTGCTGCTTGGCCGAGACACTGGGCTGCGACGCCACTTTGTTCTCCTTGAAACAGTTGCTCTTGTGCAGGCCGCACTTCTTACAGTAGACAAGGGTAGAAGCATTGAACCACGGTTGATTCGTGACGTCGTGCCTGCGCCACTTGCAGTACCATGGCGAAGCGTTGTCCTTGCGCGTCGGGGCCATCGTGGCGCCGATGCCTCAGGGACGGGCGGCGAGCGCCACGGGCCAGAGGGCAGCCTGGCCGTGGCGGCAAAACTGATGAGGGAGCCCAACTCCTCGGTGTAGGCGAAAAGCTGTCGAGCGCAAGCGCTCTGGCACTGCCGCGGACTAGCGGTATCCGTGAATGCCAATACGGGCTCCGTCCGCAAAAGCATGAGCCTTGAGCCAAAATGGCTACGGACGCAGGGGTTGCGAGGTGGAGAAGGGGAGGCAGGGGGAGGGCGAGGGGGACGAGGCGGGGGTGGGCGGGGGTGGAAGGGGGGCAGGAAGAACGAAGAGGGAGGTGGAAGTGGGAGAGGGGGAGGATAAAGGAGGAGAAGAGGAGGATATATCAGGATGGCGATGGTGACAGAGATGTTGATCGTATGAAAGATGCTGCTGGCGATGGTGGTGGTGATGATAATGACGGTGCTGATTGCTGGTGACGGTGATCATGCCGATGCTTGCGATAGTGGTCGCGATTGTCATGATGCCGATGCTGATGATTGCGATGGTGATGTTGACCACGACGATGACGATGATGGTTAGGACGATGAGAGCGAGAGTTAGGTTGATTACCATCTCCCCCGCAGTTATGGATAAGGGAGAACGGGCTGGGGGCCGTGGGTAGTCTGCAGGGGTCGAAAACACACATTTGAATAAGCCCGCCGCCATCACCAAGCAACAACAGCATGCTCATCCCCATCAGAGTGAAGGGGCGAATTTGTCCAACACAGCCTCTGGGTGCGTGGCTGAAGTGGGGTACCGCGGTACGAAGTATTGTTGTAGTGTTGTGATGGTGATGATGATGACGACGCCGATGGCGATGACGATGACGATGATTGTGATGATGATGCTGACGTCGACGATGATGCTGCTGACGATGATGATGCTGCTGATGATGATGATGATTATGATGATGATGCTGATGATGATGACGACGATGATGATGCTAAGGATGACGATGATGGTGGTGATGTTGATGCTGATGCCGATGACGATGACGATGACGATGACGATGACGGTGCTGACGATGATGATGGTGATGATGACGATGCCGATGACGATGACGATGACGATGACGGTGCTGATTATGATTATGATGGTGGTGGTGGTGGTGGTGCTGACGATGATGGTGATACTGATTATACTGGTTATGATGATGAAGAAGAATGTGGTTATTGATGGTGGTGGTGATGATGCTAATGATGCGAATGATGATGATGCTGATGCTGATGCTGATGCTGATGCTGCTGCTGCTGATGATGATGATGATGATGATGCTGATGCTGATGACGATGACGACGATGAGGATGAGGATGATGATGATGATGATGATGATGACGATGATGATGATTATGATGATGCTGATGATGATGATGTTGATGATGATGATGGTGATGATGATGCTGATGCTGCTGCTGCTGCTGATGATGATGATGCTGATGCTGATGATGATGATGATGATGATGATGATGATGATGATGATGATGATGACGATGATGATGATGATGATGATGATGATGATGATGATGATGATGATGATGATGATGATGATGATGATGATGATGATAGGAGGGGGGTGGGACAATACGCTTCGGTCGTGAACCAGTATGTGGGAATCGCAAGAGCGCTAGACGCAGACGGGCGTGAGGAGCATATGGATGTATGGATCGAGGGAGATAGGGAGAAGGACGGGAGGAGGGGGATGAGAAGGAGGTCGAGGAGTGGGACTGGGTGGAATGATGGTGTGGGGATGAGAAGTAGAGGAACTAGAGGGGTGAATTGCGTGGGCAACGGGGAGGGGTAGGGCGAAGACAACAGGGAAGATGAAACGGGAGGCGGAGACGGGAGGACGGGGAGAAGGATCAGTACAAACATGCTGCTCGAGCCAGGCAGCGTTTACCGCCCATTCACCCCCTCCCTCTCATGATTTTGTAGCAATAGCTGGCACAATCCAGCACTTGACCATTTGCAAGAACCTGGCCCGTTTGTATCCAACCTGACCTTGACCGCGAAGCGAACCTGACGTGGGACGGAATTGCCCGAGCGGGGGAAGGAGTCCACCGCGTCCCAAATCCGAATTCGTCTCGGCGCGCCAGTTGAGATTCGACGACTGTTCGACGTTCACCCTGCATGGGAAGTCACGCTGGGCGGCGTGGATATTGGCAAGACGCGGCCTGAGTGATTCGCGAACTCACAGTCCAAATCAGTATGGGCATCGCCACAGGCACGCTCGCTTGCTTGTGCGCTTAGCGCGTTGCCTCTTCGATGCCTCATCTGACTTTGGGGTTGGCGGGCAAGCAGCATGCACCGCGCCCAGGTGGGAGCGCGGCCGTCTCGAAAGCTCTGCGTGTCCGTGAGGCGACAACAGCTCAGGAGGGGAACAAAAACACACAGACACAATTCATCGTCGACCCCCAGGGAAATATGGGAAACTATGGGAAGTAGGGGGAAAGACGCAAGCCTTACACATGTAGGAACATCTGCTAAATCTTGGGACTTGTGCGTGCTAATTTGTGTGTCCCTGGGCCCCCCTGGCCAGCGCACCGCTGCCTCCCGCGCGGCCCCGCTCGTGCTGACGGTGGCTTCGCTGGCAGGGCCCGTTGGACCTCGGCAGGGCCCGCGGTTTCGCCCGCGGCAAGGCGGCCTCTGCGGGCGTGCGGGCTGGAGGTCGGGGGCCCCGCCGCTCGTGGCGTTTCGCCAGGGGGGTGGCGGCTTGGCATCGCTCGGACGTGTGCGTGGTTCCCGGCGGGGACAATCGAGGAGCATCTGGGATCATCTTCCGAAAAAAAATGAAGAAGATACATGCTCGAAATTGTTACTTGCACGGGGGATGGACGTCCGAGCGATGGCGAGGCTGGACCTTGAGGCGACAGCGCCGACAACCTCATTGCTTCGTATGCGCGCCGCGACGATGTGGACGGCCTCGTTCCGCTATCGTCGCGGCGATCTGCTCGCCTCACGATGGGGCGCTCTTGATGGATGCTGCTGGTTGTCCGGAGTCTTGCTCCGTCCAGCATGGAGCTGCTACTCTGGCGTGGCACCTGTCATAGGCGAAATGGCTCCTAGAGGCTCGCAGCGTGCACTACGCCTCGCTCAGCTTCCAGCTCATCTTTAGCCAGTGGTGCTTCCTTTTCTGGTGGCGGCAGGCGCCAGGCTCCACTTTGCCAGCTCGGCCATGAATCTCGAGGCATCGGTCGGACTGTGAGCACACCAGCGGGGGGCGGAAGATGGGCCCGGCTCTCTGGCATTGCGACGCGATGCGCGACAGGGTCGTGGCGGTGCTCGAGGCGACAGTCGCGTCCCCCGGGGATTGCAGCTGTGTGCTCGAATCCTCTCTGGCAGGAGTGCCCATGGCGCCATCGCAGGTACACTCTCCGCCATGCGTGGCGCTGCTTGGTGCGATTCACCTCCTTAGGCGATCTTTTCGGGCTCATGCTTGCCGCTCGATGTGTGGATATTCCTGGTGTTTTGCTGGCGCGCGAGAGAGTGAAGCAGCGCTGTCGGCTCATGTGGCAAAACCGCCCATGAAGACCTGAAGACCCCCGATGTCCGCGACGGCGCGGGAAGCAGTGAGGGCTTGAACAGCATGTGTGATCGTACGCCGTACGCCGATGAAGACTCTGCCGAACGCGGCGGGTACCTGCCGTCTTTCTATCAAGCGATACTCCTGCATTTGTACGTTGGGCGGATCAGATCAGCAGGTCTCGTGCAGGTGCTTTCAGTGCCAGTCGTACTTGGCCATGTCTTTTCGAGGGAAACATTCAACTCCTCCATATCCTCATCGCTCTCACCCTGCTGCTGCCCCGCCTGTTCCTGCTGCCGCTTCTGCTGCTGCTCATTCTCTTCCTCCGCCGTCCTTTTCCACCGCGTCCTCGTTGGCAGGCCTGCGGAAGCCAATGGAAATTTGAGCGAGGTCTGGGAGGAAAGAGCCGAATGGCTTTTACAGAGGGTCGTGTAAAGGTGGGAAGGGACGCCCGCCAAGCTGCAGAGTACACGATCCCTCTCCGAGTCTCCTGCTCGATGAGTTTCTGAAGAAACGTGAGGTCGCAATGGTTGGTATTGGGGCTCCCTGTGCGGGCTGACCGGCGCTCAGGTGGCGCGCCATCGCACGGAGTTGGCCGACGAGCGGGCCGAGAAGGAGTCGCTGCGCTCGCAGCTGCGGGAGGCCCAGGATAGCGCGCAGGGTGCGTCCCTGCCAGCATCACAATCAGCACAGAGCAGGGACCATGAGCGTGCTCGTACGTTGTCGTCGAGGGGCTGGCTGTGGGCGCGGGCAGGGGGGGAAGCATGATGCGCTTGGGCCGCCAGGCGTGAGGGATAGCCTTTCCTCCACCTCCACCTCCACCTGCACCTCCCTGCCTCACCTCCAGCTCCATCCTCCACCTCCACTTCCACCTCCACCTGTATCTCTTTTCTATCTCCCTCTTCCGCTTTCTCCTCCTCCTCCTCCTTCTCCTCCTCCTCCTCCTTCTCCTCCTCCTCCTCCTCCTCCTCCTCCCTTTTCACCTCCGCTTCCTCCTTGCCCGTCCACGCCCCCGTTCGCGAACCTGTCCCTGTACTCATCCCCATCCCCTGTTGCGCAACGGATGCCTGCCTGCTCCCGCTGCTGCTGCTGCTGCTGCTGCTGCTGCTGCTGCTGCTGCGTCTCCTCCCGCTCCTCCCGCTCGCTTGCCCCACGAGACGACGAGCGCGTGCCGAAGGACCGTGCCGGCGCCTCCGAGCGCGAGCTGGCCGGGGTCCGCAGGGAGCTGGCCTCCGCGCGCAGCTGGGAGCAGGAGGGCCGCATGGCCGACCTCGACCGCGAGCTGGCGGCCGTGCGCGCGGAGCTGGCCGCCGCCCGCGCCGCGGCCGGGGCGGCCGTGCGCGCCCACCAGCCTCCGGCGAACGGAGGCGCCCGCACGCCGCCGCCGCCGGCCACGAGGGTGGGCGCGCCGGCCGTGCCCTCGGCGCTGTATCCGCAGCGGGCCGCCGGGGACGCCGGCAGCCCCCTGCGGCAGAGGGGCGACGGCTCGCCCCAGCCCAGCGGCGGGCTCTCCCCGGAGGTGCCCCGCCCGCCTCGGGCGCGGTGGGCTGGGGACCCGCTGGACCCGTGCGCGAGCCCCGGGGGCCCGAGGCGAGCGCTGGTGGTCGGCTGCGACTACCCGGGCAAGGTGGGCGCGCTGCGGGCGGGCGTTGCGGACGCCCAGCAGTGGGCCCGCTTCTTCAGCAAGCGCTGTGGGCTCCCCGAGCACGGCATCCGGATGCTGTCCGACGACCCCTCGCAGTAGACGGATGGCCTTCGGCCCTTTTCCGCCACCGTGCCTGGGTTGTGGGCCATAGGCCCCTCGGACGTTCGTTGGGATGTCGCGGGAGGCCTGGGGGCCGTTGTCAAGCCTTTTGAGGGCCGTTTTGGGACCTCTTGGGGCGTCTTGGGGGCCTCTTAGGGGCCTCTTGGGGCCTCTTGGGGGCCTCTTGGGGGCCTCTTAGGGCGGAAGGCTCAACTTTTCGGTTCGTGCTCCCCCTCTTGGGCCCTTCTTGGGGCTGTCTTTGGGCCCTCTGGGGATCCTCTTGGGGGCCTGTCAGCGCGGTTTTGGGGACCTCCTGGGCCGTCTTGGAGCGTCGGAAGCTCGGAAAGTCGAGGACCTCGAATTTTTGAAAACCTGATTAAAAACAGTGATTTAGGTCTCTCGGGGCCCTCTTGGGAAGGCTCATAGGAGCGCCTCGAAGGCTTCTTGTGCCGTCTTGGGGCCATCTTGGGCGTCTTGGACCGATCGTGCGGCGCTTCGGGGCCCTCTTGGACCGTCTGGGCGGCCTCTTGGGGCTCTCTTGGCCTGTCTTGGGGCCCACTTGGGCCCGAAAAGGTCATGTGACAAGCCGCGATGGGCCCCTGAGGGCACGCCGGGAGCCCCATCTGGGCCCTTACAAGAGTCTTCAGGATTGAGGATTGAGGCTTCAGGGATTAGGGCATGGCACGCCGACAGAGGCAAGGCCATGGGCTACGGCCCTGCACGCCCACCTTTTTCACCCTCCACCTGAGGGCATTCCAAGTCGTGCCTCAGGGCACGGTGGCGGACCAGCAGCAGCCCCGCCCAGACTGCATCCTGTCTACGCATGACAACGTGCTGCGGGGGCTCCACTGGCTCACCGCCCAGAGCGCCCCCGGCGACCAGCTGTTCTTCGTCTTCTGCGGGCACGGGGCGCAGCTTCTGTCCGCCGATGTCGGCGGCGCCGCTACCTCGCCTGGGGCGCACTCGCGGCGGTCCTGCGAGTGCGCGCTGCTGCCCACCGACGCGGTGGACGGCGGCGAGCGACCTCGCGTGGTGGCCGACACGGACGTGCATCGGGCGCTTCTGGCGCTGCCTCACGGTGTGCACGCCACGCTCGTGTACGACAGCTGTCACGCTGGGCGGCCGCTTGACCGGTCTGGCTGGAACTTCCTCGAGGACTACGTGAGCCGCGGGCGAGTGGATCATGACAAGCTGCGGGGGCACCCCGTGTTGCCCCGCTTCCTGGAGCTGCCGCAGTGGCAGCCGCGCCCGCCGCCGGCCGACGGCGGCAGGGAGTCGCAGCTGCGCTGCCAGGCGGCGCAGTGGTCCGCCTGCGCCAACGACCAGTTCTGCGTGGAGCTGCCCGTGGACGAGCGCCCGCGAGGTGTGTTCACCTACATCCTGATCAGCGCGCTGCTCAAGGCGGGTCCGCGGGCGCCAGGCCGACAGCTGCTGCGAGAGGCCCGGGATCTGACCGCACAGCTGAAGGCTCGCTGGAGGCTGCAGCAGGACCCGCAGCTGGTGCACAGCCAGTCCTCCTCGGACGCTCAGCCCTTCCTGAGCTGATCCCGCCCTCGCGCAGGTGGCGCGCAAGTGCCGATGCGGAGATGGCGAGCGGGAGAAAAGGGACGAGAAGAGATGGGAGACGCTGAACGAGGTGGGGGAGGGGGAAGAGGGGGGATGATGAGATGGAAGATGAGGTGGTGGAGGAGGACGAAGGTATGGAGAAGGAGGAGGAGGAGGAGGAAATGAAGGAGGAAGGGGAGGAAGAGGAGGAGCAGTAGGAGGAGGATGAGGATCATGAGGAGGAGGAGGAGGAGGAGGAGGAGGGAGAAAAGGAGCGAGGAGGAAGAGGAGACCATGGGGGAGGAGCACTATGAGTGGGAGGGGTCATGATTGAAGAGCAGATCGAGGAGGAGGAGTAGGCGGAGGAAGGCGACATTGCTGGTTTCAGCGCGATGCTGTTTCCATACTGACCCATTCCAATGTCTGTCATTCATCATGGTTGTCGTCATCCTTCTTCTTGCACCGTGCGCTGTCTGCTTTTGTTGGCATGCGGTGCGCTACTCGAGCCTGATGTTCAAAGCACGAACGATCGAGATGAGGATGGTGATGATAATATTGATGGACATGGTGATTTGATGATAACCGTGATGGTGATGATGGTGGTCATGAGGAGGATGAGGAAGAGAAGGAGGAGAGGACGATGGATATGATGGATGAGGAGGCGAGTCAGTAGTAGTAGTAGTAGTAGTAGTAGTAGCAGCAGCAGTAGTAGTAGTAGTCGTAGTAGTAGTAGTAGTAGTAGTAGTAGTAGTAGTAGTAGTAGTAGTAGTAGTAGTAGTAGTAGTAGTAGTAGTAGTAGTAGTAGTAGTAGTAGTAGTAGTAGTAGTAGTAGTAGTAGTAGTAGTAGTAGTAGTAGTAGTATTAGTAGTAGTAGTAGTAGTAGTAGTAGTAGTAGTAGTAGTAATAGTAGCAGTAGTAGTAGTAGTA
>CAUYUJ010009016.1:22500-36768 GCA_963575745.1 Prorocentrum cordatum | reverse complement strand
CCCAGTGGTTCTTATATACAAGTTGCTACATCTTGTCCTCATATACGATAAACTTATGGAAATGTACTTGTGGATCACACAAGGAGCATGATTTGGATTGGTATGGCCAAGATCAGCAACGTGCCGAGTTTCGGTATAAAACTTTGGCTATTATTATTGCACGCTTCCTTGATCAACTCGATAAAGCCAACATGATCAGGAATGAGCGGAGTGCGGTACACCTCAGTGTGTGTACTCGCGTTGACAAAAAGGTCAGACACTACGTTCAATGTCCACAGAAGGGCCCTCAATGGGACCATGTGGTTCGTAGGGTCACGACCGACCTGGACACGAACAAGATCGTTCAAGATATCAGAATCCTGGATCAGCCAACTGGGTACAATTATGTAGCTCCATTACCTGATGGGGTTACAAACATCAGTACTCGGCTATACTGGGAGCCTCCGGCTCCAGTTCTTCATGGCAATGGTGAGTCGCGAAGGCCACGCCCAAAGCGTGTGACGATCGTCGACGACGATCGATCTCCTCCCCCTTCGATTTAGCGTTGCCAAACGCGACCCACCAACAACCTTCCTGAAATTCCGCCATTTCCTGATTTTTCAGCGGATTCCTCCGCAGCGGATCTCTCCGCGGAAACTGCGTTGCCCACTGATGCCAGGATAAAACAGAAAGAAAAGCAGAAAGCTGACAAAGAAGCCGGCATCAAACCGAAGAAAGTCCCGAAGAAAGTGGAATACGGTAACGACGACTGTGGAGAGGACCTCAAAGGGCTTGACTGCTCCACATATTTCAACGACGTTCCTCTTGACGACTCGGACTCGGACAGCGAATCAGTGGACATCTTCATGATGTTACCGGCGGGGCAACCCGCTGACTCACATGCTGATGTCTTCTCGATAGTCCAGTCATTATGCTACGGCAGAAACAATCAAGTGGACATGCTTGAATTATGTGGGGGCAAGGGTGGTATATCCATATTAGCCTTCAAGAGGGGGACTCTCGTCAGGCGGGAACCTTGACAAGATATCTATGGTTGACCTTGGAAACTCGGAAGTACAAAGAGCAGTCCTCCACTACCTCAAGACTTGCTTTGTCAAGATCACGATTCTGCAGCCAAGCTGCAGAACTACTGGACTTCCTTCCTACTTCAATGCACAGGTCAATCATGATACGTGGCTTTAACACCACAAAGAGGACCTGCCTCATATCACGTTCTGTGGAACAGTCGCTCTATTACAAGACGACCTAAGACGTTTCTTTCTCAGGGAACAACCAATGGGCACGTGGGTGGATGAGATCCAGCCATGGAAGGAACTGGCACAACGCAAGGTCACTTGCCAAACAATTATTGATCAGTGCACGACTGGTCTCAAAGATTCATTTGGACAATACATCCGCAAGCCAACACAGATGATGGCAAACAAAGAAGAGTTGTTGGCACCTTTCAGAGGCAAGCGTTGTCCAGGTAATCATGTGCACGCCAATGCTTGTAACAAAGAGCTAGCAAGGGCGGCGCAGTATACATACAGAATGCAGTCATTGATCGTTGATGCGGTGCAAATCGCCAAAGACCTGTTTGCTTACGGTCGCGATCCATTCGCGAATCGTGAACGCAGCTATGCGTTCGTAACAAACAGTGCTGGCTACGACTTGGACGACCCAACAATCCGGAGACACCCAAACGGAGAAATCTGGCGACCACCACCTGGCGGTCTTGGGTGCACTGGCTGTGTGGACAACAACTACAAGCAATCACCAAAGCACAGCAGGGATCCGAAGATGTGTCGGTGGTATGATGTTGAACCGTATTACTGGGACTGTCCAAGCTGTAAGAAGGAATATCAGAAGAGCAATCCTCACCACACCAAGATATCTGGCCAATGCAGATTTGCCGAAAAATGGAAGCTGCCAGATAACTTTGGCCAGCCGCGCCCGGCGGGGCAAGCCGCTCCTGCGGCGCCAGCCGCGGAAGCGGCTCCAGCCGCAGATGCGGCGCCAGCCGCAAAAGCGGCGCCGGCCGCGAGAGCGCGCATACGCGCGCCTAGGCCGCCACGGCCTGGTGAGGGCGATCCAACCGCAGGCGCCAGCAGCCATGACATCACCAGAGCCGACGGGGCTAATGGTGGCAACAGTGGCGCTGGCAGCTCTGACGATCACCGTAGACTGCCACAAGTTGCAGCAAGGCGCGGTCGCATGGAGGGAGGAGATCCTCCACCACCGCCGCAGCCTCAAGCAGAGCCGAGGCCAAGGCCAAGGCTCCCTGATTGGACTCGCTTCGACGTTCAGCTCAGCCTCCAAAACCTGCGCTGCTTCGACCCAGCTGTAGTGCAGCGAGAACTCCGCAAACTCCACCTGAGATGGTTTCATGCCAAGGAGCCAAAAATGCGGATGATTCTAACCAAGGTTGGTCTGGGTGAAACCCGTTTGAGTCTGATCAAAGGCATTTGTGACTCGTGTAGAGAATGTCGAGCCTGGGCCAAACCAGGCAACACGGTGATGCCTTCTGTGTCACGGCCAGGACGTTTCAACGAGGAAGTCGAATGTGATCTTTTCTTTTACAAACAGGAACATATTGTTTTTCACATCATCGACCGTTGTATTCGCTGGGCAGCTGGCACAGAGATTCCTGATAAAGCCATGCATACTGTTCTCGATGCCTATCATACTACTGGATGCAACATGGCCCTGCTAAAATCTTATACTCCGATGGGGAAGGAGCACTGAATAATGATACAGCAAAGGCCATCCTTAAGGCTAAGGGAACAGAGCTTCGTATTCGAGCGCGTGGCCAACACGCTACAACTATCGAAGCTAGAAACGGCATCCTGCGACACCTCTTACACGTGATGGGAGAAGAATTGAATAGATTAAATATCCCTCTCAATTTCACTCGTCTCTTACATGAAGCCTTGTTTGCCAGCAACGCATTTACCTTCTACAATGAAGTGTCCCCGTACAATGCGCTGTATGGCAGACAACCAGCTATGCTTCCCGATTTCCCTGTCTTGGATCATGATCAGTCCGCTGAATCATCAGATCACTCAAGGGAGGAAACACTCAGGAGGGTTAGTCTGGAGGCAATCACGCAGGCCACTGCGGTTGCCAAGACGAACAGGGCTCTCCGTACGAAGACTACTGCTACGGGTGAATTTCACTACAAAGAGGGAGATCTCGTGGACTATCATCGCCCGACCTCCACGAAAGACGACTGGGGTGGATGGAGTGGTCCATACCCGGTCATCCGCAACGAACCTGACCGAGGCCAGGTCATCGTGAAGGTCGGCAGTCGCGAAGTGCGAGTACAGTTTCCTGACACACGACACACACTGTACATCGAAGCACTTATGGTCCGCGAGATAGGATCGGACAATACGGCCCTTCGGACAGTATTGGCCTTTATTGCCGGTCTGCCAGCGGGGTAACCCGCCATGACTTTCGGATATCTACCAGCGAAACAGGGTCGGCTGCAGATGACTGCTGCGAGCCGACTTTCGCCTAAGGTGCACTTGGCTCTTCAGTACCTCATACGCAACTACTTTCGTATTGAAAACGTTGTTGCTGTACGACTTGCCAAGAGCCTGACGAAGTTGCCTGCTGCACCCTATGCAGACAGCTGTACACTAGTGCACTATGATAATGATGTGACCCCTGGTTTTCATTACTATGAAGCTGATGGCACTGCCTTGAACATCTACGACATCACAGGATCTACACACTCACGCATCATCCAGTGTCTTAAATCCAGGAAGCCGTCTGCTGGGTTTGACCAAGCCTCACTAAGTTTGAGGAACTCGCTGATGGTCCACCACCAAGCGAATCACCTCCAGCAGCTGCTCCTGAGGAGCCTCCTACGGACAACGATGGTCGGCTTCCGACCATCATAGAGGAGACAGAAGAAGATCTGGATGCTTTTGTCTTGAAGTCGTGGTATGCTGAACTGATGGATGACAGAACACTCCTTGAAGCTGACACAGAGGAAGTCATGCATACAGTTCCCACATACATGACAGACACACAGTGTGTGTTAGTCTCTACGACCTGTGAAGATGTGCAAGGCCACTTGCCGGAGCGGGGTCACCCGCCAGGATACGACATGGACACTTCTTACTACGTTCCTTTATGCTCCACGGATCCGGATAGCAAATATGATCTGGACTCCGATGAGCACGGGAAGTACATCGAGCTCTGCTTCACTGCAGACATGTCCAAAGTCGTCCTGTCCGAGCAGCAACACCGATTGTTGGATGACAGCAGCGTCGCAACTATGCGAGTATACGTCAGTGCTGCTTCCAAACGTGCCGTGGTCGTCAAGGAAGACGATCTACTCACGAAGGCCGACATCCAAGCAAATCCAGTCAAAGTTTCCAAAGCCCTTTACACAGAATTGAAGACTTGGCTTGACAACAAATGCTTCCAGATGACTGACTTGAGCAAAGCGTCTAACATCATGACGTCACGCTACGTATACAAATGGAAGTTTGTCAAGAACGAAAAGGGCGAAATGGAAAGGACGATCAGGTTACGCTTGGTACTCCGTGGCTTCATGGACCTTGAAGCCTTTGATGTCGAAACCTTCTCTGGCACGGCAAGGAGGTCAAGCCAGAGACTGCTCGCAAGTTCTGCTGCATGCAACAAAGCTTGGATCATCGCTTCCCTGGACATCAACATGGCTTTCTTGAAGGGACTGACCTATGGCGAGCTCGCCGCGGCAACGGGCGAGAAAGAGCGTGTGGTGTGCTTCACACTACCACCTGGGTCAGCAGCTGTCCTTCGCACACTGCCAGGCTTTGAGTCATATGACGAATCAAAGCATTGTCTCCGGTGTCTGAAACCGGGGACGGGCACGAAGGATGCTCCCAGGGCATTCTCGCTGAAGCTCAGGTCCATCACTAGGAGCTTTGGGCTACAGCCTACTTCATACGACGAAGAGTTCGAGATGAGCTCAAACCTCTTGACAGCCAAGCACGTTGATGACATCAATATGACTGGGAAGGAAGAGGCTATTGACAAGTATGTCAAGTGTGTTGAAGATACGTTTGGGAAGTGCAAACTGAACAAGCACACATACACAAACTGTGCCGTTCGGTACAACAAGACCGATGATGGGAGCGTCACTCTTGATCAGGACGAATACATCAAACAGCTTCGTCCTATCACACATCCAGAACTCACAGGAGCTGATCCTGAAAGCAAGGCGACGAAGACGATTTCTGATATGTTCGTCAGTCTTCGTGGCGCTCTAGCCTATGCGTTGATCACGCAGGTATGGCTAATGGTCTATGTTGTCTCACTACAACGTATCCAAGAACCGACAAACATCCAGGTACGACGACTAAACGCGGTTACCAGGAAATTGCAGGCAGGTCCGAAGAAGATCGTGTATCAAGCTATGACTCCAACAGGAGAAGTCGACCTGCATAGCGATTCTGGCTATCGTCGTCTCAACGGAGATGAAGACGACGAAGTCAAAGGCTATGGTATCCGCGGGGCTAACCTGCTGAGGCGTGGCCACACGCAAGCGGGGAAACCCGTCGTGCACCTGGTGGACGCATACTGCAAGTCTCATCGACTGCAAGTGCGTTCGAGCTACTCTGCGGAAACACTGGCAGCAGCCCACAACTTGGAAGACTGCTACCCGACCATTGTAACGCTCCACGAGCTACACTCGGGACCATTGACCCCCACACAGTTAAGAACATATTGGAAATGGGTGGTCTATGTATCAAAGTCACTCTGACTATTGATGCCGAGTCTGTCTTCAAGTCTTTGTCTAGCAAAGATCTGAAGAAGCCCACAGAATGTACTCTGCTTGGGCACATCAGCTGGATCCGCCAGATGATGGAACGCGGAATCGTGGAAAGCGTCCAATGGTGTGACACGCGGGATATGACTGCCGATGGTCATACCAAAGGTAGTATTGACCGCGCGTTGCTCCTACAAGTAATGGCCGGCCAGCAATCCTTCAAGCACGAGCTGAAGAAACATACGCCGTATAGGGCGGGCAGGTCGTCTCAGGACGGCCCTGCCTCCCGAGCCAGCGGGGAAACCCGCGGGCAGGTGCGCTTTAGCAGCGAGGAAACTCGCCGGTAGCGAGGCTACTCGCGCGCCCTTTCCTTGTAGGCAGCCGCTGCTGCTTAGCACTGTTTTTCCGCATAATATAAGTGCGGTACCTGCTCGTCTCCTCCCCCTCCGACTTTAAACGGAGAAGGTTAAAGGCGAGGTATAAATCGAGCATGTACCGCTGCCGTGCCTGGCTCAAGCCGGGCCCGGCCTAATATGTGACTGTGCCTCACCGAGGCGCACTACTTGCATCAGAGATCGGAAAATACCTTTTCCATTGACGATGCCCATCCTATCCTTTACTCCAGATCCCATGCTTCGTCTTGCTCTCTTGCTCATGCGATATGAGCCAAAGCCTGGGATATGGCAACGCTTAAAGCGTAACACATACCTAAGCTTACCAGCTTGTTTTCGACTTCCTGTGCCGTCTTGGGGGCCTCTCGGGGCTGTCTTGGGGCTCTCTTGGGCCGTTCTGGGGCCATTTTGGAGGCCTCTTGGGCGATCTTTCGGCGATCTTTGGGGGCTCTTGGGCCGTCTCGGGCCGTCGGAAGGCCGAAAAGAAGCAAATGCCAAAATCCGTCAAAAACCTTAGGCACATCAATGTTTTTGGCGTTTTCTGGCCTTCCTGGAGGCGCTCTTGGGGGCCTCTTGGGCCGCCTTGTGCCAGTCTTGGGCCAGCTTCGAGCCAACTTCGGCCATCTTGGTGGGTTCCTGGCACGTCTCACGCCGTCGGGAGCCGTCTTGGGGACCTTTCTGGGCCGACTTAGTGCCCTCTTGGGGCGCTTCGGGGCCGTCTTCGAGGCCATCTTGGGCGTCTTGGAGGCCATCTTGGGCGTGTTGGAGGCCTATTGGGCCGTCTTGGGGCCCTCTTGGGGCCGTCTTGGAGGCCACTTGGGCCGTCATGGGGCCCTCTTGGGGGCCTCTTCGGGCGACCTTGGGAGCCTCTTGGGCCGTCTTGGGCCGTCGGAAAGCCGAAGAGGCGCAAATGCCAGAATCCTTGAAAAACCTAAGGAACATCAATGGTTTTGGCCTCGTCGGGCCTTCCTGGAGGACGTCTTGGAGGCCTCTTGGGCCGTCTTGGAGGCCTCTTGGGGGCGTCTTGGGCCGTCTTGGACCATCTTGAGGCCATCTTAGGCCGTCTTAGGTGCATCTTGGGCCGTCTTGGAGGCATATTGGGGCCATCTTAGCCGTCTTGGAGGCCATCTTGGCCGTCTTGGAGGCATATGGGGGGCCATCTTGAGCCGTCTTGGAGGAAATATTGGGAGAATTGAGCTCCCGGGCAATCCTCCAGGGACCCCGGCGGGACGGGCCGAAGCCCCCGGGGGGAGCTCTTTTTTTTTTTTTTTTTTTTTTTTTTTTGGGGGGGAAAAATAACCCAAACCAAAACCATATCATTCGGCACGCCAGGCACTTCCGCGATGAGTCAAAAGGGGGCGGCGGATCCCAGTGGCCTTCGGTCCATCCCGCCACCGTGATCCTACAGCGCCGGTTTTAATACATGCTCCGCGTGTGGATCATGTATTAAACATGCAGGGAGTTAGTACTAAAACCAACGAGGAGTTCATGCATACATGTATTCATACAGAAAACATCATTTTGAATTCCATATTTTTAAACATCTTATGTATCCTGTATTATAGTTTTCTTAAAACAAATCCCATGTATTAAAACCTGCCCTGTAGTCACGCCGGGGGACCTCTTCGCGGTCGTGGCGCGCCGTGGCCACCGGAGCCACGGCCCCCCCCCATCGGTTCCACTTCCGCGCCCCCTCTTCGGTAGTAACGATGCCTCCGGCCGTGTTCTCGGTGGGACGGGAAGGAGGAGGAGGAGGAGGAGGAGGAGGAGGAGGAGGAGGAGGAGGAGGAGGAGGAGGAGGAGGAGGAGGAGGAGGAGGAGGAGGAGGAGGTGGGATCCGAGGCGGGAATTTGTATATGACCACCGCCCGGAGGGTCAGTTTTCGGAGCCTCGGCAGGCGGCGGATGTGGACATATTCGGGCCCCCAGGGGCCGAAAGGTTTCCATGTTCAGTGCCCGCTGGGGTACCAGGGCGTCGGTTCCCAGGCGGTGGATATGGATAAATTCCCTGGCGCCTAGGCGACCCTGGCGGTGTTCCTCTTCTGGCGCAGGGTGACCGTCGCCGCGGCCTTGGCGTCGCTGCCCACCAACCTGCTCTGGCGCGCCGCCGCCGCCGCCGCCTTCGCCGTCACCGCCGTCGTCGCCATCCTCGTCGTCGCCTTTGGTGCCAGCCGTGTCGTCAGTAGTCGCCCTCATGGTCGTTTTCGTCTTCGTCGTGGTCGTCGTGGTAGTCGTGGTCGTCGTGGTCGTCGTTGTCGTCGTCGTCGTCGTCGTCGTCGTCGTCCTCGTCGTCGTCCTTGTCGTCGTTTCTGTCATCGGAGGAGGAGAGAGGGGTGGCGGATGGAATATCGAGGGAGAATGAGGACAAGGAGGAGGCGGAGGAGGGGTAGGAGGACGAGGAACAGGGGCAGGAGCAGGAAGAGGAGGATGAGGAGGAGAAGGAGGAGGAGGAGGAGGAACAGGAGGACCAGTGTCAACCCACGAATTCATCAACTGAATTGCAGTAAACCCTCTCTCAAAGTTTCATCATCATAGGCTCCTGTGCATACTCATTTTCACTGAGGGAGCTGCCCTGTTGGAAGACAACTGTTTGAACATCTGGAACTGTGTCAGATCGTCATTTTTTGGGCTTCGACGCCCCGAATCACCGTTACTTTTGCGTCTTGGCGATCCTGACCCGTGCCAGACCACAATTCCTGGGACCTCAACACAGCGAATCAACGTGTCTGTTGCGCACTGACGTTCCGACCTAGCGCCAAACCATTACTTCTGGGACGTTAATCATGGTAGTCCTTGAAACTACTGCATTCTCGTATGACGAATGTTCGCGGCGCGACGGCGAGAGCAACAGTTTGAAAAAGGAACCGCCTTCCATCCGTGAACTTCTTGCACACTTTTACCGCGAGTGTGCGCGGCGCTGAAGCGAGAACAACACATTGAGAAGGAGCCGCCATCCACCCGTGACACTCGTGCGAACTCGTACGACGAATGTGCGCGGCGCGACGGCGAAAGCCATATTTTAAAGGAACCGCCCTCCATCCTGGAAGCTCTTGCAATTTGTTAAACGAATGTGCGCGGCGCTAACGCGAGAGCCAAATTTTGAAGACGGCCCGCCATCCACCTTGAAACTCTTGCGGTTTTTGAAGACGAATGTGCGCGGCGCTCAGGCGAGAGCCACGTGTTGAAATCGAACCGCCTTCCATCTGTGAAACTGTTGTGAATTCCAAGGTTCAGGATCATACATCGTGAGGAAGTCTCAGGCGAAACGCCCAGCCTAAGTTCTTCATAAGGGAAAGGAAAAGGAGGAGGGGTAGGAGGACGACGAGGAGAAGGAGAGGGAGGAGGAGGAGGAGGAGGAGGAGGAGGAGGAGGAGGAGGAGGAGGAGGAGGAGGAGGAGGGGAGGAGGAGGAGGAGGAGGAGGAGGAGGAGGAGGAGGGGAGGAGGAGGAGGGGAGGAGGAGGAGGAGGAGGATTGGATGAGGATGAGGATGAGGATGAGGATGTGGATGCTGATGATGATGATGATGATGATGATGATGATGATGATGATGATGATGATGAGGAGGAGGAGGAGGAGGAGGAGAGAGGAGGAGGAGGAGGAGGGTGGGGAGGACAAGGAGGAAGGGGAGGCGGAGGAGGAGGAGGAGGAGGAGGAGGAGAAGGAGGAGGTGGAGGAGGAGGAGGAGGAGGAGGGGGAAGGGGAGGAGGAGAAGGACCCATGTAGCCCAAGACTCATCAAAGATAGTACAACTCGCCGTCCCTCCAAGTTGCTTCTTCATAGGCTCTTCAACGGGTTCATTTTCAAGGGAAATGCCCCGTTGGAAGACAACCGTTTGCTGAACATCTGGACTTGTGCCAGAACACCATCCCTGGGACTTCCACGCCGCGAATCACCGTCATTGTTGCGTACTGACGACCCTGCGTCGTGCCAGAACACAACTCCTGGGACTTCCACGCCGCGAATCACCGCTAGTGTTGCGTACTGACGATCCTGCGTCGTGCCAGGACACAGCTCCCCGGGACGTCCACACCACGAATCAGCGCGACTGCTGCGCCCTGGCACTCCGATATCGGGGCACAAAACGCATGGACTTGGCCTTCCCGAGACAAGCTGGGCGTGACGAGGTGGCCAATTTTCGGATGCAACTCCTGGGAGGTCAAATTCTGTTTTCGCCCTGGTCCGAAATCCGGCTTAATCTGGCTTAATCCCGCTTAATCCGGCTTGCTCCCGCTTAATGCCGCTTAATCTGGCTTAATCCCGCTTGGTCCGAGGCCCACTCTGGCGTATCAGCTCCCAAATGGGGCTTCATCTTCCTGAATCATTCCGACGAGAACCTCCCAGTAGTTGCCTCCTAATCAAGTGCCGTGGGGGACGCCCTGCTCCGAGCCCTGCCCGCTGTGCCCGAAACTCCCCGCTGCTCGAGCTGCAGGACCACGACCTCTGCTCTTCTCACCTGGTCCAGCGCAGGAAGCAGGGGAGCAAAAAATGACAGACATTGAGTCGGGCCTGTTCCTCTACAGGAGGAATATCCAAAAATAGCCAAAAAGTAGTATGGGGACTATTTTTTAAATGTTTCAGCATATCTTAAAATATTTGTTGACTATGTTTTATTTTTCGTCCAAATCCCCCTGTAGGGGGACAGGCCCGACTTAACACAAACATGACAACTCGGAGGTCCGCGCGGATTTCTCGGATCGGGGCGACGGACCCCCCTCCCTGGCGCGCGGAGCGCGCCAGGGGCGGCGCCGGAGGCTCCGCCGGGGGGCCCCAGCGCCCCGATCCGAGAAATCCGCGCGGACCTCCGAGTTTTTATGTTGATGTCATTGTTCGTTCCCCCAGGAGGGGGAGGAGGAAGATCCTGCACCTGTGCCAGCGCATGTCCCTGGTTACGGGGCGTGAAAACGACCACAGCCACTGCTTTTCTTCTGTTGCCGCCTTCCAGCCCGCAGAAACAAAACAGTGGTTGTGATCATTTTCGTTGAGCTTGGCACCAGGGAAATGACCACAACCACTGCTTCTTTTTCGGCCGGCTGGAAGGCGGCGCAAACAAGAAGCAGTGGCTGTGGTCATTTTCCCGTCCCGCACTGGTGCAGCAGAGCTCTCAGGGCCCGACGTAGCTCCACGGAACGCCGTGCCGCTCGAGGTGCCCGATCTCGGTGTGGTGGTCTCTGCCGGCAGCTCGCCGATTCGCCGACGGCGGGATCCCGAGCGGCGGTCCTGCCTCCCACAGATCAGGAGGGAAAAAAAACACAGACACAATTAATCGTCCATTCCCAGAACATATGGGAAAATATTGGAAGTGGGGGGAAGACAAAAGCGCAGAAACTATGGGGAAATATGGGGAATCCTGTTATTTGTGTTTATTTTTTGTGTGTCCTGGGGCCCCTGCCACAGGGCCTCCCAACCATGGACACCGCCTGGCTGTCTTCGAGTAGGGGATCGGCTGCAGAATTGATCTGCCCCAGACTTGATTTTTCTCGTCGGATCCACGGGCAATTCGTAGCACGTTCTCAGACCTGCGAATGGTTGGCGTGTTTTTGCGGAAGGGTCGACGCGACCATCAAGTTTGGGGCAAGTCAATTCTGCAGTCGATCCCCCAGTCGATGTCTCTACAGCTGTCTCTGCCTCACCCTGTTCCCCCGAAGGGGCTTGGGATCCGCCAGACCTCAGTGGGCGTGGGCCCCGGAGACGGCAGGGCCGTCTTTTCATCGGGGGTGGACAGAACCCCCAACAGTGACACGTCGATTAGCGAATTGTCCGTTTTCGGTTCTCGAGAGGGCGCTGCGGCCGTTATTTTCCAGGCCTGCGCCCGCCAGGTTTGGGCCTTAGGTCGTTTTCACTGAACCACCTTTTACTAAAGGGAGGTCTGTCCATCCCCGATTTTCACCGTTTCCGAAAAAGTGTCCCTTGAAACTGGAAGCGGCAAAGAAACGGCGACCGGAAGCGGCAACCAAGAACGGCTCCAGGAGTGGAACCGGAGCGGGAACCCGTAAAAGAACGGCGACCGAACCTTAGTTGACCCCGGAAACGACAGGGCCGTCTTTTCACCGTTTCCGAAAAAGTGTCCCTTGATAATGGAAACGGCACAAAAACGGCGACCGGAAACGGCAACCAAGAACGGCTCCAGGATGGGAGCCGGAGCGGGCACCCGTCAAAGAGAACCGACGACGGAAGCGACCACAAAAAAAAACGGCGTCGGAAGCAGCAGCGAAAACGGCAACAAAACGGAGCCGGTGACAAAAACGGCCATGTCGTTTCCAGGGCCCACGTAGTGTCGGCGCGCAGAGGTGGGTAGGGGGAGGGCTTCTTAGAAGGGGTCGGAGGTGGACAGACCTCCTACCCTGACACGTCGATTGAGGAATTGGCCGTTTTCGGTTCGCGAGAGGGAGTCGCGGCCGTCATTTTTGCGGGTCCAGGTCCGTCGGTTTCGGTCCCAGGCCGCTGTCACTAAGGGGAGGTTTACTAAAGGCAGGTTTGTCCACCGCCGAAGGGGGCTGCTTCTTAGAAGGCGCCCGCGCCTTCGAAGAAGCAGGGGTGCTTCTAAGAAGACTGCCCCCCTCCCACTACCCTTAAGTCGGGCCTGTCCCCCTGCAGGGGGATTTTCGTCGACGAAAACTTGAAAAAATACCCCCAAAATAGTCAAAACATAGTCCAAAAATAGCCCGGGGACTATTTTTTGAGTATTTTTTTGCCTTTTTTGGGTATTTTCGGAGTGTTTTTAATTGTTCGTCGAAAATCCCCCTGTAGGGGGACACGCCCGACAGGCGTCCAAGGGGGCCCCTGGTGAGTGCCCCGCTCGACAAGGATGGCCCAACACTTGGCTTATGTCGGGCCTGTCCCCCATACAGGGGGATTTTCGACGAAAAATTAAAAATCCTCAAAAATACCTCCAAAAGGTCAAAAAATATTCAAAAAATAGTCCCCACGATTTTTGAGGGGGAGGGTGGGGTTCACTTCGCTCGTGACCTCCCGAATGAAGTGAACCCCACCCTCCCCCTCAGAAATCGTGGGCAGCTCCTCGGCTCCTCCCTTGGCTCCTCCCTGCCGCGGTCGGGGTGCCACGGCGGGGACGAAGGAGCTGGCTCTCCCGAGAGCTTCGCCGCTTGCGCCTGCAGCTCCTCGACGACTCGCCCTGGGGCCAGCTGACGTTACCAGCCTGGAACATATCCCTATCCCTATGCTGGGCATCCCCTCATCACGATGCCAATCTCAGGGATTCCCCTCCTCTTGTGAGGGCGCATCCCTTAAGGTTGTCGTCGCCTCTTGGCGTGCCAATCTTAGGGAGAGGGATATGTTCGAGGCTGGCAATGGCGGCCCCTCGTCCCAGGCTCCGCGCGGCGCGCGCGCGGGTTCCCGCCGGCTGGTGCGCGAGCGGCTGCTGCGGCCTTCGCGGCGGCGTTGGCCACGCGGGTCGGCGCGGTGGCCCTGCGGCCACGGCGCTCGACCCTCGGCGCCCCGCTGCCCCGGCAGCCGCACTGGCACCCCCTTACCAGGGGGTGTCTTGGCGCACGGCAGCGCGTGGGGCGCTGGCCCCATCCGCAGGCTGCTGCGCGTGGCCCTCCGACCGGCTCGCAGGCACCCGCCGCTCTGGAGCACGTGCTTGCGAGCTCGGCGCCCACGAACGGCCTGGGCCAGAACGGCCAGGAGGCGTGGGATGAGGCGGAGGAGGAGCAGGAGGAGGAGGATGAGGAGGAGGAGGAGGAGGAGGAGGAGGAGGAGGAGGAGGAGGAGGAGGGAGGAGGCAGGAGTGACGATGGATAAGGGGATAGGAGGGTTATGGATACGACGAGCAGGTTTTTCTGGATCAAGATATTGATGATAATGCTGCCACTGGGGATAAGGATGATACCGATGTTAATGAAGGTGCTGATGAGGACGATGAAGATGCTGCTGATTATCCTGAGTGTGATGATGATGATGATGATGATGATGATGATGATGATGATGATGATGATGGCGATGATGATGGCGGTGATGGTGGTTGTGCTAGGGACAATGAAGACACTGATGATGATGACGATTCTGATGAGGATGACGATGATACTGATGATGATGATGCTGTTGCTGACGCTGCTGATGATGATGATGATGATGATGATGAACATGAACATGAACTTGATACTGATGATGATG